>CM075822.1:17216830-17816830 GCA_037975025.1 Excoecaria agallocha | reverse complement strand
TTGAATATACTATCTACAAAAATAAATCATTCACTTTAATAGAATCATATACAGATTTTAAATTTTTCTAGTTGCTATTTCTATTATCGTTATCGAAACTCTATGGTTTTTTAATTGAGTACGGACCACTAATTCAATTTATAGTGATTTATTTAATAATTTAATTTTAAAATTAATAATAATAAGAGGTTTAAATTATTCTTTAAAAATAGTATGTCTCTAGCGTCCAAGACATCTAATTTTAAGTGAATGGTTACGGGTTCAGATTTTTTTTTTTTAAATAACTTATTAAGGGTTAAAATTTTGTTAATCCGAGCTTCTGACCAATGCATACATTTTCTGACCATAGTATATAATCTAATAACTATTAATTTATAAACTTACAAATGGGGCAAGATTCATTTTATTTTTTTATGACGGAATAGTCGGATTGCTTCACCTCAAAATCCGAAGAACTATATTTTTGTTAAAGACAATTTCTCTCTCTTTTTGCTTCTCTTCCCTCGTCGTCGCTTCTCTCTCTCTTTTTGTTGTTCTTCATTTTTTGGTGAGCCTCGATCTCTCCCTCGTCGGTGGCCAGCCTTATTCCTCTCTCCTCCATCGTTTCTCTCTGTCCTCTTTGAGGTATGTGGATATTTTGTTTTCTTTACTCTTTTTAACTTGATTTTCGTTCTTTAATTCCATAAGAAGCCATGTCTCATTTCTTTAGAGCTGGTTATTTGTCCAGATTGGTGATCAAGTCTCTATTGCAGCCTTGGTTTGGTTGTTTCCTATTTCGATCTGTGTTTAGAAGTTTTGTGTTTGCTGGTTTTTTTTTTTTTTGGTTTTAGTTTTGTTGGTTTTGGTTTTGTCTTCGGCTCCTCAACTTGTCCTTCCTTGGAGGCTGTCGGTTTTGTATTCTCTATATTTTAATAAAATCTAGGCTTATAAAAAAAGAAGCGCTTAGCTTTTTATGAATCAATTTCCACTATAGTTTTTGATGTTAACATTTTTGTTTTGTTCTGTTCTGTTCATCAGTCGTTGCAAAGCAGTCTTGAAGGAGGAGCCAAATAGATAGTCAATAAATTAAAAGGTAGGTCAATTCAGTTCATGTTCTTCTTCTTTCTATTCACTTCCCGTCACATTGTTTTTCTTTACCTTGTCTAATGTTGTTATATTCTAGCTCTAAACTACAACTGTTTCTTACTGCTTCTTGAGATAATTACACATTTTGTGATATGAAAAGTCAAACTATGATTAAAAAAATGTGTTTATTAAGAACAATATTATCTTTCTTTTCATCTTCCCTCTTTCTTGTTTCTTTTGGAAGAATAACCTTGCTACCCCATCTGTTTCCGGGATTTTTTCATTTTAGAGTTAGGGACTGTTGGTAATGGCTCTGTTCCCAAGAGTTGTTATTTGTTTCTTTGGTTCTGTTTTTCTGCAATAAAGTTTCAGCTTATAAATTTCAATTTTTTTGGTGAATAAAGTTGCAAGGGTTTATAATTTAAATTTTTTTGCTGATGTTCCTTGAAATTTCCATTCTTTTGATTAGGTTGATAATACCAGCTTTGCTTCTATAGAAAGATGTGTTGCTGAGACTAGTTTTATCTTATATTTCCTTAGCAACAAGATGTGTTATGGCCATACTTTTAAAGCTTGATATGGGATTTGAATGACTAGAAGTCGGTTGAGGATTAGAGGTTCAATTGTGATTTCAATAGAAATTAAATTAAATAAAATATCATATTATATAAAGTATATAAACCAATAAATGTTTTTCAAACAATAACATAAGTTGAAGTTTATTTTCAAACAATAATAAGACTACTTAAATCCAATTATCGATTTCACTTATTGCTAATTAACATTCACCTTACTTTACCTCTTCCAGTAAAGGGATCTTGATTGATTGTGTTTGATGTTAATTCTTTTTCCTTGATTTCACAACTGATCCATTAAGAGCATTTAGTGGATTATGTCATTTACTTTATGTCAACTAATCTCTTGCAAACACGAGATAAGTTATTTTTAAGTTAAATGTTATGATTAAACATTTATTTATACTTTATTTTATATATTTTGATATCAATATCTGTAAAACATGTCTTATATTTTGATTCCTATATTTTATATATTTATATTTTTAATTAATATTTTCTTTTACATCAATTGAAAATACTATAATAATTATGTTTTATCTAATAACAATAATATCCGTGCATTATACTATTTTTTTTAATTCTATTTGATTTTATATGAAAAAGATTAATACTAATAAATAAGGACAATAGTAGACCTCTTAAGTTGCCAGTTGGTTTTCAGAAAAGAAAAACAAAAAAGCCTTGTGCGTAACTGCTGTTGGCTTTAGTTACAATATTTAAGTTTATTTACCAACTAAACTTTTTTTCCCACTTCCTATTGTAGTTCGATTTTGACTGTGCTGCCCCACCAGTACATGCTTGGAGAAGGAGATTGAACAGTCATGCCAATATTCTCAAAGAATTTAGTGTCACTTTTAGGGAAGCAATAAAACTTGTAAGACGGTTATAGCAGTTGTTAAGAGGCTTGAGAGACAAAAGTTGCTATTCCAGATTTCCAATGTATTACGTTTTTTAGTACTTGTTTTTGCATTTGCAATATTAGGTTCGGTTGGGTATAAGATTGTGGTCCTATGTTAGGGAAGAGGCATCTCATGGAAGGGTAACTCCCTCAATTTTCTAGACACAATGCTGTTTTATTTTCTTATCTCCCTGCAATATGATTTGAGATTAGCTGCATTAGTTGAAGAAACTGGTCTGGGATCTATTTGAAAATAGAATTGGTTAATTGAAGATATGAATTTCCTTTTCTTTGCTTGCATGACTCGTACAACTTCCTGAATGTTTTAGCTTTTTGGGATTAGCCTTTGCATTCTCAGCTCTTTAAATTTAGCAATCTTATCAAATTTTATGACATGAAATTGAGTTGCTTTCTTTGCTTGTTCATGACATATCATCTTCCTTTTCTTTGCTTGTATGACTCGTACCACCTTCTCTAGATAGATCTCTTTTAGTTGGTGATACTGGTTTATTAGTTTCAGTTACAAGATGTAATGGTATTATTCCTAGCATGCAAATATATTGCTTATTATAGCTTTTGATATTCTTCTACATAGTTCAATATGTCTTTGTAAAAAAATTATTTTTCTAGCTTGAGAGAAGGCCAACTTGCAAATAATTACTTGTGAGTTGATTGCTTAAGTATTTAATGACCTTACCACAAGTTATTTGAACTTTCAATTTGTTGTAAGCTACTGCTGCAATGCTGCTTGTTCAATTAAAAGGTCGTTTTTCACTTGGTTTTTATCAAAATTATTTTTTCAAGTAGATATGTGATTTTAGGTACTCTCAGATTGATGACTGGGGTAATAGAAAATTCAATTGAGTATTGTGCTAACAAAATGTTAGAAAGTTCATACTTCTATTCTGCATATTAGTTTGTGACACCTCAATAATATTACAGTTGTAGCTGATACCTTTTTGGGACCTCAATGACCAAACTTGATCAGAATGCTGTATATATGAACCCTTCACTATATGATTATTCAAGATGTGTATACTCTTTGCAAGTCTGCTTTTAACTTCAGTTTGGGTGTTTGTATTTATCTAGCTTTACGTCATCAGCACTTGTTAAGCAGCTTTTAAATATAACAAAAACTATAATCAAGACATTGCTCTCTGTACGAGTTTGTCTTTTTTCTATAGTTTTTTATTATCATTTAAAAAACAAATCTCTTTTTTATTTGACATCTTAATTATGAAATTTAAGAAAAAAAAATTATTTAGGGATATAATTTGTGGGTTTAGGTGTTGGTGAAAGATGGAAAGATGCAGAGTGCTGAAGTCGACGAGTTTATTTATCATGGGTGATTCATCTGCTCTTCTTTGCCATTCCAAGTCAATCTTTTTATTTCCGTGCTTTTATAAAAGAAAAGTATTATTATTGTTATTATTAAGAAAGAGGTGAATTTATATGTTAATCATAAGCATAACTCCATAGATAATGATTTTAAAAATAAATATATATTACTAGATTTAGATTAAATTTTCCATTTAGTTCTTCAATTTGATATTTTATTTGAGCAGATGTGGTGGCATACAGTGCCCACGTGCCATCTTTTGCTGATACATGGGGATGGGTTATGGTAGGAAAATGCAACTTGATATTTTATTTGAGCAGATGGGTTATATAAATTGAAATTAATTAAATGCAGGCCTCAGACCAACAATTTTCCATAAAAGTTGAGGAGATTGATAGGAGAATTGAAGAAAGAATTGAAGGTGAATTACTTTATTTAAATGGTGCTGCATTTCTCTCCTCTACCACCTTGAATTGCTCTCATATAAAACATATGTTCGGTAACATGTTTTCCAGCTTTTCTGTATGTGTTCGTATTTTCTTAGATATTAGCATGAAGCTGAACTGAGGATAGATCTATTAGTTACCGAGACTTTAATGAAAATAATATTTCATATATCAATTTTTGAAAGTTTGATTAGTCTGGTTACATTTTTGGGATACATGAATTGGTGATTTAAACATTTCATTTTGAAAAAATTAACTGCAAATCTAAATTGGACTGATTTTTTAAAGTTTTTTCTTAACCAAATTAAATGGAATTTTATCTTGTTTTAATTCCACTATAATTAAATAGTGCACACATTTTTTTCGCTTCTTCTAAAAAACACAGGAACCAAAACCCAAAAAAAAAACATCTTGATTTTCATGAACCAACAACAAATGAAAGAAAGAGCAAGGGAGCACTTGGGTTTTGAGATAATAAACTGAGGGTATTATTCAGAAATCAAACTCGCAAAACATTTTACTAAATAAATTAAACAAACTAATTACTTTTCATTTTTCTTTCGCAATCTCCCAAAACATTTAAGCTTCTGTAGTTTTTTTTTTCAACTTCTTAGGTTGTGCTTTGTATATATAAATGTTCATTTATATTTGTTTGTACATGTTTAAGATTTAGAATTGAGTTAAAATGAAAAATGAGATAAATAGCAAGTTACCATTCATCATCTTTCTCATGGAGCCATATAACTTTTTTTTTTTAAAATTTTGTGATTTTGGACAATAAATCTCAATATTGGTTAATTTTATGATGATATTAGCTAAAAATGAAGACTTAAGTGAGTTTTACAAACATTTAAATTTTGAATTTTTTCCTTTTATTTCCTTCCTTCGTTGGCCACTGTAACTATATTTTTAAGGTAGTAAAAAGGTGGGTTTTAAGGGTTTTTCATGGTTTTATATATTTACATGTTTTACACAATATTGTTATAGTGTAATTGTTTTAAAATGATATACTATGCTTGTGTGAGTTTTTGAGTGATTTTGAAAAGGTTGCAGTGTTGTTTGCTTCACTTTGGGTGACTTGCACCCATAAGTATAGCAAGTTGTGGGTACCACTTGCATTTTTTGCATGCATTTCATGGCCAACTTTTGCTATTTACGTGATTTGCTTCTTTTTCTTTTTCTTTTTCTTTTAATTTTATTCTTTATGTTGGGTCCTCTTAGGATGATGATGATGATTATTATTATTAAGGGTATTTTTTACTTTTAATTACCATTTCATTTATTATTATTATTATTATTATTTTAAAAATTATTATTTTTTGTTTTTTTCTACTTTTAGCGACGCTCGAAGATTTCCTTCGCTAAAAACCACTTTTGTTGTGCTCGGCACTCGTTCTCGTAGCGATGGCATTTGTACCTTTAAAATTTTAGCGACACTCATCTATTCATCGCTAAAAGTCTTCCGGCTTTAATTTTCACTGCTGTGTGCTGGCAACCATCCTACACCCACATCACTTATCTCCCATGCACACTATGCACATCATGCACACTCATTTGGACCAACTTTGGTGTATTTGTTTTTTTTCCTTATTATTATTATTATTTTTGTTGTTGTTATTATTATTATATTATTAATTGTCATTTATTTTATATTTGCTCTTTTATTGTATTTACTTTTATTATTATTGTTATTAGAATTGTTATTTTATTCCATACACACACACAAGTATATATATATATATACACGTGTATATTTATTTATTTGCACTTTTATTTATTTATTTATTTATATTTATTTACATATTGTAATATATATTACTATATATATTTATGTTTTCGCATACACACACACACACACACACACACACACATATATATATATATATATATATATATATATATATATATATATATATATTTGCATATATATATATATATATTATTTTTTATTTATTTGTCAATAACCCTTTATATTTATCATCTTTTTCACCGCACACACATGTTCGAGATAAATGGAAGGCACTCGAAGGCCATGGCAAATGACATGGTTACTATATTTGTATTTAAATTTCAGTATTTGATTCCTGCAATTGGTTTGTAACAATAAATATTTTTTTGAACGCTAACTTAAACACTCACCAAAATATTTTATATAAGTTTGAGTGAGATTTTTCTATAATAAAAGGAGATCAATGTCCTATTTTTTTTATCCATAAAATAATAGGTAAAAATGAGAACTCTTCTTTATAAATACAAAATAATATTTTGTATTTGTTTGGATTGGAGAATAAAATGGGTCAGTTTTGGGTTGGTCAAGTGGGAATTTATTTGGGTTGGATTGAATTTGGGTAATTTTTTTGGTGAAATTTTGGATTTAGGTCAATTTTGCCACTTTTACAAAATATTTTTCTATCTTGAGTTAATTAACACGATTTTTCAAAGCTACAGGGGTAGCCCTAAAATTGTATCTCTAGACCAATACCTTATGTAATGGCATAAACACTTCCATCTAGGTCATATGAGCCATAATACATTGCCTGCAAAATTGGCCATAATGAATTAAATAAACACAAGTAAATTTAAAATGTTGATTTTCAAAGGCTTCCATGCCTTAATGCATTTATTTTAATTTCCTTACGATATTAAAATACATAATAGCCAAAATACATTTGCTTGTGCTTTAAATAAAGAGCTATTATGCTGTCGATTTTTCACCATGTATCATGCATCACTACTAAAAAAATGCAAATTAGCGATGACAAAAGTCGTCGCTAACTGATATTTTTTCGTCACTAAATCAGTTTAGCAACGACTTTAATTTTGAAACAAAAGACATTGTAGCAGAATTTAGCTACAATAACAAGTTGTCGCCAAATTTTAGCGACGACAGAGGATTGTCGCTAAATATTTGTTTGCATTTTGCTACAACAATGTTCACGTAAAATTTTGCGACGATAGTATTTTCGTCGCAATATTGCTACGACATTGTTCACGTAAAATTTTGCGACGATAATATTTTCGTCGCAATATTGCTACAACATTGTTCATGTAAAATTTTACGACGATAGTATTTTCGTCGCAATATTACTACGACATTATTCACGTAAAATTTTGCAACGATAACATTTCTACGACATTATTGATGCTGAATAGCTACTGTTCAAACATGCTAATCCCTAGCTAAATTAAAATTATTTTTTTATTTTTAAATTGATATGAAAATTTTATCATTTAAATGATAAGCCACAGATGACAAATTTATATTTATAGACTACTTTATATATAATACAAAAATATATATATTCATAAAAATATTGTTATTTACAAATGGATATCATCATTAATTGTATATCTAAAATAACACACATGTATATAATAATAACAAATGTCACCCAAAATAACATACTATATACTTATAACTATAATGTAAATAAATACATTTGTAATGATTTGATAATCTAGTGCTAAACCCACCAGCTCCGCTACATCCTGCAAGTTTAAGATATATATATATATATATATATATATATATATATATATATGGTGAGCAAATGTAGAGCTAATAAATAGATTTACACATCAAATCTCACGTTCATCAGAAATACAAGAAAGATAAAACTAAACCTTGCTACCGTCAATCAATTCGACAAGTTGAGGAGTTTTCTTCAATAGATTTTGGCATAAACATGCAACCTTGCTCATGCAAACATGTACAAATTAGCATCAGAATCACACTCTGCAATAACATATGGTATAAAATCTGAAGGTTGAGGCGGATGACTGCTAATATTTCTTTTCTCTTCCATAATAGTTCTATAATTTTAAGGATTGTATGACTTTCACCGAGTTCATAAACATTAATGAATTTTCATAATGAAAAAAGTTACTTGAGCTCTTTCACATCATAGGATCCTTTTTCTGAAATTATCATGTAAGAGATCGTAAAAATGATAGAACTGCAGGTACGCCCAAGAAGAAATAGTTTTTTAAGGTTCCTGCCAAAAATAGGCAAATATATGAAAGCACATAAAACAAAAAAAAGAAGCCAACTGAATTGAAATGTTTGAATTTATTTTATTATAATGGTCAAAAACATCTCTTGCTGAAGAAACATCATCCTCCTATGCTGAAACATCTTTTTGAACTAATTGTATTTCCATCCTACAATGATAAGAATGATCCCGGATGATCACCTTCTATGATCAACAATCATATCTTATGTATTGGAATCTCTTTAGAAGGCTCAATTTGTAAGCCTTAATTTTCTCTACCTCAAAGGAATCTAGAGTAGACTTAATGACAATAATTGGTCATCTACAGTTTGATTATGCTTATTAAGCAACCAAATTTGGAGTTTAAATTCTGAAAAATTTTCATGTTCTCATGTTTTCGAATTCCACTTTTTAATAATTGGACATCGCATATGAGACTATACATTGGGACTTCAAATACATCCAAGTATCAAACTGGCAATCCAAAGTACAGAAGAAAATAGCTAAAAAGAAAAGCTAACAACACCCCAGCTGTGAATGTGATATGATCACGTAATGTAAAGATATGAATATTATAAAATCACACTTGTAAAGGCAACAAAGCAACCAAACAGAGGACGAATGAAATCATGAACCACAAGTTTTCACAGGCAACTGAACATCAACAAAAGGTAAGGAACATTAGTACAAACGAAATTACATTCCACTGAAAACCAGATAGCTATAATGATCATTTAATTTGGAATAGAATTCACCATGCATGTTTGGATACTGGTAACTAAGAACTCGTATTAAAGTACAGAGTAGCAAGTATTCAAAAATTTAAAATCATTTTCAAATGTTAACAGTTCAAATAAATTATATATAAGACTATAAAATAAAATTATAAATGTAAATTATAAAATTATAAATGTAAAGTTCTAAATAGAATCTATGAGAAGGTGAGTTCTAGAATATTTAATAATTTTTTTAGTTTCTAATAGGTCAAAACAGCTAAGGACTTCATTTTCAAACAATGCCTTTTTAACTAAATTATCTTAGAAACTAGCAAAATTAAATAATTCATTAACCAAAATGTTGAATTAAGGACTGCTATCCACTTTCTTTTGTTTGTACTGCTATCATTATGGCTACATTAATGAAACACTTGTCATTCTAGATAAAATACAGTATATAGCAAACCGAGATATAAAAGATGATATCATAGCCTTAAAAATAAAAAGACCTTTATAGGTGCTGCAGTATCACCAAAATGAGTGCCACAACAGATGGAAGAAACAACCATTTAAACTTAAAAGTGTTGGTCTGAAGTCGTAAGGGCTGAATGCAATACATCTTCAAGATGCTTCTCAGCAGCAACATACTATCTTTTCTTGTCTTCTATAGCTAAAGCCTTGTCCTATAGTAACAAACACGAGAGCAAAATTACAATCAGTTTTGGCCAATAACAAAAATTCTAAATTAAACAATTTGTAGGATTACTGGTGGCAAGTCCTAGTAACTCCTCAGGGTATCTAGGATAGGTTTTGTCTTCTTCTCCAACTCCTTTCTGTGCTCAGCCATTTCAACTAATACTACATGGCTAATCTCAGGTGTGTAACCCACATGGTGAAGAAGTGCCTGCACAGTAAACAATTGTTAATTGGGGTCTTGATTAACATCTAAACAGAAAAGCAAGCAGCCAATACATTTAAACTTTCCCTTAGTACAAGACCTCGCTAATATATCAATGTCGTTTCTTATCTTGTTATAATTTAGCAACTATGAAAAATGTACTGACTCTTTTTTTAGCTGACTCATTCAATGGCGCATGACATGCACTTTCCCTGGATTTTTTTTATCAGAAATAAGATATATCAGCATCCAAAATTCCATTTCACTTCCATAACCTCCAGGGGATCAAAAGTACAACATGAATCTTCTAACAGCTTGTGCCCATTCTGAAGTCTAAATTTCACTTTGTTTTTAATATGAATTTACAAGCTAAAATATATAGATATATCAATAAACATAACATGGATCCATATGAACCTAAACACCTCTTAATTTCAATGCAATTCTAGTTAAAAAAACAAAGTGAAAAAAAGAGCACACAAAGTTTTCAATAAACATCTAGAAAACAAACAAACCACGAAATACAAGTTTTCACAAACAACTAAACATCAATAAAGGTAATCAACTAGGATTGTAGGTAAGGAGAAGAGTTTTGGTGAATTATGATTTCGATAGCTTCAGTAACAACCATTACAAACTTCTCAGCCAATTTCACTAACGCCATACATATCTCTAATCTTTGAATCACCACACCCTTATTATGAAGTTATTTTGATAATAAATGCAAACATAAATCCAAATATGAACTGCTATTATTGTTCATTTTCTCAGCAACCAAATATAAACCCAAAATTTGAATTCTTCAAACATAAGAAAAATAGATCCCTCAAACCCTAAAAAAATCAAAACCATACACCGAACCATAAAAAGTTACCCAAAATTCCAAAAAAAAAATGATAAACCCTTACACATAAGATAAAAGTACAAAAAAGATTAATGAATACAAAATAGAGAAAGAGATGAGAAAAAAGAAGAGCACACCTTCGATCAATAGTAACAAGATTAGTGACATTTTAACTATTGAAAGAGAAACAAATAGCAAATTAGAGTTGTCTTTTGAGATGTCTTATTGAGATGTCTCTCGAGCTGCTCATCGAGACTTTTGAGATCCATCTGATTAGCTCGCACAAATCCATCATTGTGTTCCTTCATAGTGTGACTAGGTGAAGATGAATTAGGAAAGGAAATAGGAGAAATTGAAGAGCTGGGATGAAAGAACAGAGAGAGGGATGAAAATGCACCTAGAAAAAGAGACATAAAAAGAAAAGATGAAATCTTTGCCCTTAAAGAGAGTGAATTAAAAACCAAATTCCTAATCTCGTAATGAGAGAGAAGGAGAGAGAGAGGCTAAGAGGGGGCGACATTGAAGGGTAAGGTTTTAGGAATTTAGAAAAAAATGAAACCCGCCAACACCATTTTATCCCTCTCAAAAAATTCAGTGAATTTGCTACAGAATGTCTCTCGCAAAATTGGCTACAACCTTTTCTCAAGCTAATTTTGTGAGAGCTATATTCTCCTAATTTAATTATTTTATTGTATAATTTATAATAATTGATTATAATTGAATATAAATATAATAATTAGTTCAATTTAATTAATTAACAACAATTTAATTTATTTAATTTTTGCTCATAAATAATGTATTAGTTAAATTTATTAAAAATGAAAATTACATAAAAATAGTTAAACGTAAGCATGAAATATGAGAGCTATATTCTCTCAATTTTAGTCGCTATTTTGCAATTTTTTTTGTAGTGGCAAAATTGGCTACAACATTTTTCCAAGCTAATTTTGTGAGAGCTATATTCTCTCAATTTAATTATTTAATTATATAACTTATAATAATTGATCATAATTGATATTATTGAAAATAAAAATAATAATTAATTTAATATAGTTAGTTAAATTTATTAAAATAAATGGTCTAATTAAATGTAAATGAAATTTAAATATTAAAAATCAAAATTATATAAAAATAGTTAAACATAAAATATAAAATATGATGTACTCATTTTTGTTGCCAATAAATTTACATGAATGGAATAATATATTTTGTAAATTTGTGACAACATTGTTGTCGCCAATTAGCTAAAATATTGTTTTAGCTATTATTGTCGCTAATTAACTACAACAATATTGTCCCCAATAAAGCTATATGAACATAATAGTATTTTGCTAAATTAACGATAATATTGTTGTCGCCAATTAGCTACAACGATGTTGTCGCTAATTAGCTACAATAATTTTGTGGCCAATATATGAACCGAATAGTATTTTGCTAAATTAGCGACAACATTATTGTCGCCAATTAGCTATAACCATGTTGTCGTTAATTAGCTACAACAATGTTGTTGCCAATAAAGCCATATGTACAAAATAGTATTTTGCTAAATGTTGTCGTCAATTAGCTACAACGATGTTGTCGTTAATTAGCTAAAATAATGTTGTCACCAATATATGAACTGAATAGTATTTTGTTAAATTAGCGACAACATGATTGTAGCTGTTGTTGCCAATCAACTACAACCATGTTGTTGCTAATCAACTACAATAATGTTGTCACCAATATATGAACCGAATAGTATTTTGCTAAATTAGCAACAACATTGTTGTTGCCAATTAGCTACAACGATGTTGTCGCTAATTAGCTACAACAATGTTGTTGCCAATATATGAACCGACTAGTATTTTGTTAAATTAGCGACAATATTGTTGTCGCCAATTAGCTACAATGATATTGTCCCTAATTAGCTACAATAATGTTATCGCCAATAAAGCCATATGTACAAAATAGTATTTTGCTAAATTTGCGACAACATTATTGTCGCCAATTAGCTACAATGATATTGTCGCTAATTAGCTGCAACAATGTTGTTGCCAATAAAGCCATATATACAAAATAGTATTTTGCTATCGCTATCGCTAATTAGCTACAACAATGTTGTCGCCAATATAGGAACTGAATAGGATTTTGTTAAATTAGCGACAATAATAAGCTACAACCATGTTATCGCTAATTAGCTATAATAATATTATCGCCAATATAGCCATATGTACATAATAGTATTTTGCTAAATTAGCGATAACATTGTTATCGCCAATTAGCTACAACGTTGTTGTCGCTAATTAGCTACAATAATGTTATCGCCAATAGAGCTACATGAATTGAATAGTATATTTTGCTACATTAGCGACAACATTTTGTCACCAATCAGCTACAACAATGTTGTCGCTGATTAGTTGCAATAATATTGTTGCCAATAAAGCCATATGTACAAAATAGTATTTTGATAAATTAGCGATAACATTATTGTTGCCAATTAGCTATAATGATGTTGTCACTAATTAGCTACAATAATGTTGTCACCAATTGAACTATATGAAGGGAATAATATATTTTGCTAAATTAGCGATAATATTTTTATCGCCAATTAGCTATAACGGTATTGTTGCTAATTAGCTACAATAATATTGTCGCTAATAGAGCTATATGTAGGGAATAGTATATTTTGCTAAATTAGCAAGAAACAACATTTTTGTCGCCAATTAGCTACAACATTGTTGTCACTAATTAGCTACAACAATGTTATCGCGAAATCTATTTTTTGTCATTGCAATTGTTTGTGCCAAAATTTTAGCGCCTGATATTAGCAACAATAAGAATTTATTGTCGCTAATTTGTTGCAATATTTGTTTTCCCACCAAATATTTTAGTATTTGCGACGAAAGTCATTTTTTGTCGCAATGTTATTGCTATATTGTGCATTTAGCAATGAATTTTATTATTGTCGCAAATTTTTGTCACTATTCTGCATTTTTTTGTAGTGCATGCTCATAAGATTTCTTGATGACCCATGAGCTAAGCACACCTAAGGAGAGACTACAGAGCTCTTATAGGGAAGTAATAAGGTTGGAAGGCTTAATGCTTTCTAGCATATGTGATTGCGGATGTTGCATAGTATGATCATGCATTAAACAAAACTCATTCATCATTCTAACGCTTTGATTTTTTTTAGCCATCATAGATTTACCCAAGTGGTTTAGGGGTTCGAGCAGCCACCTCATTAGAGAGCTTTTACCAGAGCAGTTCAGATCAAAATTAGAATCAAGGTCAAATTTGGGTTTGGCTGATATCGTTAGAGTAATTTTAGAACATATAAAAATATCAAATCCTTCACATAGTAGAGCTTCTGATCATCAAGAGATGGATAGAAGGTTTGATGAATTTGAAATGAAAATGATGTCTTTGATTGCTAAAATAATGCCCACCTTAATGCCACCTACTGTACCGTAGCCTATAGCATTTGTCATTGGATAAGTGGAACCAGTTACTACTGGGGGTAATTTTATGATGGCTATAACTATGGTACCTCCTTTAACTGTTGAATTCAAAAGTATAGACTCGAGAGTTTTACCTGCTATTAACTCCAAGGGTAAGGCACTACTTATTTTACCAGGTGAGCTAAGAAAAGATAAAGGGGCATGTTCTTGAATATGACTTTATGCCTGAAAAGGTTAAAGATCCAATGGTAACATAAACCCTAAAAAGTAAAATGTTAAGGATAGAGTATGAATTATAATCGGGCTTAAATCTACATCTAAGTGATGCATCCTATAGGATTTTAGTACAATCACCAAAGTAAGTGGAAAGGATAGAGATGCCTAGTCTCTTTTGGCCAATAGGTATTCCTGACCTTTTAAGCCTAAGCAAGAGGCTTGGTGATCTTAAAAAGGAGGTTATATTAATAAGAGCTAAGCTCACAACCACCTTAGCTTCTTTCAAGTCCAGAAGTGTGAACAAGCAAATTGATAACTTCAAAAAGAGGATCATTGCTTGTCTTGCAGCTAATGTGGCCCTTATTTCCAATTTTTAGTTTGGAGAACCAATTACTAAGAAGATCAAACCAACTATTATTGAAAGAGCTTCTTTAATAGCATCCTAATAGCTATAGACAGTGAGAACATGGTGTATCAACTTTCGCCTATTAACCAAAATGATAAGAAATACTTAGTGGTGAATATCTTCCAGTCTAGAGGGTGGTTACCATAACAACCATCAAAGGTAAAAATATGGCGACAATAGTAGCAACGGAGGTAATGGTAATAGCGTTACAAATAAAGGGAATGAAGGAAAGTTAGAGTCTAACATAGCATTTTGCCTATTTTATTAAGAAAGGAAAGTTATAGTCTCGGCCATCAAAGATAGCGATGAACCTGGAAAAATTAGGACATACAGTAGATTCGTGTTGTGCTTACCATCAACAAACCAGGCATTGAATGGATTACTATCGTGCTTTGAAAAGGCATATCCAGGACTTCATTGACCTTAAACAAGTGATGAGCCTAAAGAAAAAGAGAAAGAGATAGAATTGTTATGACATCGTACTATTGCAGTTTTATGATTAGCTTAGGTTTACCAAAATGGTATGTGCTCCAGGATTCATATGGCATGTAATCGTATAGACATTACCTAAGAGCTAATAAATAATGGCGGGATATAAATGCCATATAATCTAAGGGGTACCAACAAAAGAAGGGAAGTCTAAGGTGTGGGAAGATCAATTTCAATCTATATCTATAGTAAAGAAAGATGAAATACAAGTTGTTTTTTTGTAATCCATGTAATAATGCATATGTTCTCTAGCTACGTTAATTATATGAACTTTTCTTATACGGTCTTATTTATCTGCATTATGTATTGTTGTAATTATGATATAAGACATTAATTCAACAAACATTGCTTTCTTTAATTTCGGGAAAAAGAGACATTTTGAGTGCATCCATTAGGACTCCTGACATAAGATTTGGAAAAGAAGAATGAAAATGAAAAAAATAAATGAATGATGAAACAAATGATAAAACGAATGAAAAGAAAAAGCCTTTGCTAAAAACCAATAAAGGTACACTAAGAAGTGACAAATACATCCCCACCTATCAACAAACCCATTAAGCTAGAAAAAAAGCCAATGAGAAGTTGTCACTCTTAACTTATTTGAAACCCAACTTGCCTAAATGGCAAGCCTAGCTTACCTAAACAAAAGCCTATACTTACTTAAATAGTAAAACTAATCAATCCAAACTCTAAAACACCTAAACCAAAAAAAAAATCCTAGGTAAAAATTAAGGGATGAGAAAATGTTCAGCCAAGAAAAACTATGAGGGTTGATTAATAGTAGGAATCGAATGCACTCAAAGTGTCACCTTTTTCAACTTCAATAGAGCTTATGTTTTTGCATTAAATGTCTAGTTATAATTATTGCTGTCATTATATGGTAATGACAACATTCCACCTATTGAATATTTCTTACTAAAGCAGGTTAAATCTTAAGGTGGTGACAATAATAGTCTATATACTTCAGTAAAGTTTGGGGTAATCCTTATTTTATTTGATGATGAAAATAACCCAAATCCATCAATAGTGGGGTTAAAATTGAGGTCTGAAGCACTATTAGCCTTAAGGGAAAATATAGTAGAAGTGTTTACTCATCATTGGTAGCTTACTAGGTTCATGGTGAATGCTCCATTAGAAAGAAGTAATTGTTGTCTTATGTGAGGTGCTTGAAAAGATTGAGTAACCAGTTTGCCTTCTAGTCTTATGCCCATAGGTGAGAATTAGTTGATGGGCATTTTACAACCTTGATTTTTGTGTGGTACATTCCAATAGGGGTGTTCATGAAGCTAATATTGATAACTGGTTCAAACAGACTATGTTTTGAAGCCATACAGGTGATATATTTTTAGGCTACCGATGAGAAACCATGGTGCTACAACACTTAAATTTTCTTAGGAGAAATCAGTATCCTCGAGGGAAGTTTTTGAAAAGATTATGGAGGATCCATAAGCTCTCTACATAGTTTATCTATATGGATAGGGTTCTATATAAGAGGCAGCCCTAATGGCATACATTTGAGGTGTACAAATGAGAAAGAAGCCATAGAGGCTATGGAAGAAACTCATAATGGCATCTATAGAGCTCACATGAATGGCTTGGTACTAGATAGGAATATTATATGTCAGAGATCCTTTTAGGCTTACCATAGATATAGACTTTGCTAACTGAAGAAGCAAATATTATAGAGAAGTACACTTGATAGCTTTAAAATGATTAGGGTATTGTTATCACCATTATTAGGTGTGTAAAAGCCAAATCCCTCAAGCAATCAAGTCCTCATAAGGTCGGGTTTATTGAAGCAAAGTTTGGTGTTCAGACATGGACTCCCTTGTTATATTATGTTGAATTCCTGGTAAAAAATATGAAAAAAAATAAAAAAGATACTTGGCACTATAAGTCTTCCCTTGAGCTAAAGGAGTAATCAAAGCAGAAAAAGATACCCCCTGAAAGGGTGCAAAACTATAAGGTTTATGCTAAGAAGTTATCATTTGCATTCTAAGGTTGTAGAGCCATGCGATCCCCCTTGGCATATGAAATATAAGTAGTGCTGTTAGCAAAAGTTGAACTTTAATTCTTATTGGGAATCAAATGCTTCGAGATAAGGCCTGGAGTTAGATGGAACCTTGAGCTTTTTAGCCAGGCTACTCTATTTAATTGTGGGGCTAGTCACATGCTTTTTACACCCAAACAAGGCAGTAAAATTACACTTATTAATTATTTGTATGCCAAACTTTACAGGTAGCTCTATCGAGAGGAGATGATAGCTTGACATGATACAGTTGATGAAAGATGACCTCTAAAGGATAGAAATTTCTCACTATGACTTGTGGTTCATTAAGTTGTCTTCTACAATGAGTTGCAGTTTAGAATGTAGCCTTATACATCCCATGCAGGAGTAGGCATCCAGATTGCCCATCTAGGGTGGTAAGTGAAAATCTCAGCAATGGAGACAGGAAGTGGAAATAGGATTAGACTATTGGGAATGCCTTTGATCACATTAAATAGATGATAGCCATGGGTTGGGTCCTTTAGGATTAGTAGTAAATACCAGATGGGACATATAAGCATAATAATGTCATCATGAAAGGTGGGTATGTCAGGGAAGGGTCATCTAGTACATTGATTGGGTCTTTTAGAAAGAAAGAGTTGCCTTAAGATACTAGTCTAGTAACAGCTGATGGAAAATTCCTTGTACTCAAGTTGATTTCCATACAAAATTTTACACACAGGTTGGGACACAATCCTAAGCTTTGGGGGCAAAAAAAAAGTCCTTGTTAACCATAAATCTTTTAGGCATAAGGCACATCTTTTAGGTAAAGGTATGGGATTACAAGCTCAGCATGGTACAACAACCAAAGGAATGAGTACACTACAGTTCATGGGGAAATGGATTATCTTTGACCATGGAGCAACAACAATAGGTTATCTACCCTAAAAATAATAAGAGAATTCAGACAAAAGGTAAGATAGAAAAAACTAAGGGAGACACCTAAAGGAAACTTGCCTGAAGACCAGGAGTTCCGAGGAAGACATGCATGGACTGCTAGCCAAATTGCATATGAGATAAGATCCCCCTAACCACCTAAGGTGTACTCTATGCATTTCTATATACATTCTTGCATCCATGCATAAGTTTGCATATAGTCCACGGGCACAATGCTTTTCTTTGCACATACTTTTATGGACATATTTTTCCCTTTGAACACATTGTACACAATTATATATATATATATATATATTGATGTACATATAACATTGCAGGAAAAGTGAAAGTAGACTCTATATCTTTGTCCTAATTCAACTAAAATTAATAATTTATTTAGGTTTTCATATGTGACCCACTAATTGCAAGGCCTGGAGATTTAGGGGATTTCTCATGTCAAGTATTGACTACCTCTCCAATATATTTGAGATGACCGTTGTAGCACTCTCCTTTTGCCAATTTTTAGGGAATGTTCTTGTTGTAATAATTTATGCCCTAAGGTTAATTCATCTTTCCAAGTTATGTCCAAAGTTTTGAAATAATTGCTTCTTATTAATTTACCTCCAAATTGAAATTTTACTTCACCTTAGCAACTTTCAGCTGTGAATGGGTTTAAAATTAATTGCAGAAATTTGTATTTCATTCAAATATGTACTGAATAGAAGGTAGTTATATTTTATCTTTGCTTGCTAAATTGCATAAAAGCCTTAGTTATACCATGAAATTTCTAAATTTTGAGCACTGGAGGCCCATTTTAAAAAGTTGAAAAAATTGTTTACAATTGAGGGGATTAGGTAGAAATCATTAAGAGAACTAGAACCTTTTGAATTACCCACTAAAGTGATGCAAGGATAAGAAAAAATCTAGAAAATGATTTAGGCAGCCCCTCTTTGTACAACTCTCTAAATGACTCTTTCTACCCTAATTTCATAGCCTCTTGCTAGCCCATCAAGCCTTTATTCCAAGTATGCTTAATGTGTGCTCATTTTATTGTTACACATATTAAAATACTCCCTCAACTAAAAATGATTTTGGCTTTCCCTTAGGAAGATGACCACTGTGGTAAAACTAATTTCACATTTCAAGGATAAGGAAGATTAATTTCTATCAATCCTTTGTATAAATTTTGTTCATAAAGAATTAAGGTTATTTGATAAAATAAACTTGAAAAAAAAGAAGCAACATTCCTATAAAGACAACAATGAAAGGAAAAGGGAGACCTTGAGCTATTTCCCTTCGAATAATTTCTGGTGAATTAAAATCACTAAAGCCAAATGCAAAAGTGCTTTGATACTAGGAAAACGGGGTAGAGAATAATCTTTTTGCCAAATAATAAAACATAGTAGTCATTTTTCTCTAGAGACTTGACATTTCTTTGTTAGCCATCCATCCAAGCCAAATGTTACAATCGATGTAAGACTTCTTGATTCTAGGCTGGATCTCATTCAACCTAGCGGAGATGACCTTCAAGTATGGTCTGGTATGTAAGAAAAGGCATACGTGCTTCTTGAGCTTTAAGCGAAAAACCATAAATGCATTTATGCATTCAAGTTAAATATTATCCCTGACTGTGCATGCAGAATTTATTTTCAAAAGACAAAGATAAAAATTCTATTTTGGCCTTTAACATATACATACATGGGAATGACATGGTATGCATTGTTCTTATGTGTTGGTTCAGTAGTTCTTGGTACTAACATGCCCGATTTCCTATTTCCTAATTGAGAATGACCTCTTAATTTCTCTTATTGAGGTTAAACTAATTGAGAATGTGGTCCATTCAGATTTATTTAGGGATGAGTAATATTAAAGTTTAATATATTTGATAAGTTGGAATTACTTTAAATTTTGGTCATATCTTAGAAAACAACCCTTTGTACACACCATGTATGGCATTAATTGATAATTGTGAATTAATTGATATTTTTAGTATGATTTTAGGTATTTAATTGAGTTAATTTAGTGTTAATTTAGTTGGATTATAGTTTAATTGGTTGAATTTGTGTTTTAAGGGTTAATTTTAAGTTTTAGTATTTTTTAGGGTCAAATAGAAAGAAAGAAGGACTTAATTATAAGAAGGAGAAGTTTTTGGCCAATTTCATAATTTTTGAAAATTGAAGCAAGCAAATTGTGGTGTTTAGCCCAGTAGCATTCCACTTAGCCGTGCACAACCCTTCATTATTTTGTGCTTGGTCGTGCATGCCATATTTCCCCCTTATTTGGCCATGCATCACCATGCCTAAATCATCACGTGGCCATGCATCACTCTTCTACATTCCATGCATGGTAGTGCACAGTTTTTCTTCTTCAGTTGGTTGGTCGTGCACAAGACATAGTTTTTGATGTAACTTCCTATTAAGCTAGAATTTTATTTCGATTTTGATTTGAAAGCAACAAAAGGCAAAACTTCTTCTTTGGGCAATAGTTTTCAGCTATAAATAGAGGATCAGGAACACCAAAAAAAATCAATCAGAGAAGATAGAGAAGCTATAATTATGATTTTTTTATATTTTTCATATAGTTTTCTTTAGTTAGTTTCGTACAATAGTTTTTTTTCTCTATTTTCTTAGTTTGCTATTCTTTTTTTATTTTAGTTGTTCTTTTATTTTTATCATGTTTAGTAAGTAGTTTTCTTTACTTTTTATAATGGATACTTGAAACCTTATTTTTATTTTGATAAATTAAGTTGAGCTTTATATTCAAACACAGGTTGGTTATTTCTTAGTTTTAAGCATATTCTTATCATTAATTATGTTGGGATTAATTGTTGGTTTATTGATTCAATAACTAAAAATTGGTTTAGACATAGTTAAAGATTTGTATATTCTTGGATTAACTCTTTAGTATCAATGCATGATTGTTTTCTAGTTTTGAGGTAATAGTGTATTGAAATTATTGATTAATACTAAATGAGGAGGAAGTAAGAATAAATTAAAGTTGAATTTACTTGCAAAAGAGGTCAATGAATGTTTAGGAAGTTAAAACTAAATTTTTATACTAAGTATTAGATTTGTCTCTGAGTTTAATACTAGCAATTATATTCTTGCATAAAGATATCTGACTTCATTACTAGTTTTTCCATAATCACTGGTGTTTCTATTGAAATTAAGTCATTGCAACGAAAGTTAAGGTGGATAGTTCCTTTAGCAAGAGTATTTTAGTTATTATTTTATATTTAATTCATGTTAGTTTAATTTTAGTTTTTATTTTATTTAATTTTTTATTTAGTTTAATTTTTTGCTTAAAATAAAAAAAACATTTGGGAAAAAATTTTAGATTAATTTAATTCACACATAGATATTATCGTTAGCAATCAATGTTCCCTTAGGTATGATATTTGGGATCTTAATCTATATTTTCCTATATTACTACCTGTTCTAGTATATTTGCTAGATTCCAATCAAGTTTTTGATGCAGTTACCGGGGAACACGGGTGTTGTTTGTTTAATATCTTTGATTGAGTTAGTCTAGGATTTTTATTTTTATTTTGTTTTTGATTTGGTGATTGTTCTTTGTCGGAAAATTTTAGGACGATCCTCAAAATGATGAAGATGATGTCCAATAGTATAAATTATTCCTTTTACAATAGCAAATGAATGCTTTAATGAGAGAAAGAGAGGAATTGAAACTCTTGCGTGCACATTCACAAATTCCTTATTCACCACCTTTTGATGATTCTTTGAGAGCACAAATGTAAGATTTGAGAAGAGAGAATCAATAACTCTAATAATCATTGCAATATTTATAAGAGACTAGTAACTCAACAATTCAACATCTTTATGACTTGCTTATAAGTAAGGAGAAGTAATTTTAGGCTAAAAAAGAAGGATGGAGGGCCATGTAAGAGGCCGTTATTTTCGGAATTGAAGATATTTATGACTTGTTTATAAGGAAGGAAAGAAAATTTTATGCTGAAAATGAGGAGTTCGAGGCTACATTAAGGAATCAAGAGGAAAAGTTTAGAATTCAAGAAGTTAAGGACTCAAGAGGAAATAATCAAGCGTTAAAAGAGTCTATTAAGGGATAAAGAGTAAGGAATTGAAAGGTTGGAATCTAAACTAAAACTTTTGAGTGTTTCTATTAAATTTTAAGGTGCTGGTGGTGAGGAAAAGGAAACAAATCATTCATTAACAGTGGGTAACGAAGAAAATGAACAATTCATATATGAAAACAAGTCTTGTAGTCATTTGGAAGGTGATTTAGAATCCCTTGTAGAGAATTTATCACCAAAGGAGCAACAAGGAAAAATTCCCAAATGGAGACACTGGATTCAATTCGCTTGAAGGATTTATTTAGGCTAGAAGAGTCGGTAGAGTTCGTTCTTAATGCGCCAAAGCATGGATCATACTTTATCGAAGACATGGAACTTTCAACTTTGGTGAACTATGACAAGTTTTTTCTTCTGGTGGGAGAAAATGAAAAGCAAAGTTTGAAAAGACACATATTTGGATCACAATCTCGACCTTCCGAGAGTAAGATGAATTGAGCTGGGACTTAATAAACCAGAACTTCTCTAACCTTTCTTTTTAAATTTTTGTCAAAATTTTTCATGATTTTGTGTTTTATGTTATTTTTAATAATTATTTTTGCTATATTTAAGTTTTAGCTCATAGGTTTTTATAGTTTAATGAATGTTTCTTATGTTTATTGGTTCTATCTTTTAATTCGTTAGTTTAAGATTTGGGTTGATAAGAATCTATTTCTAATGATTTTGTGCTTAATTATCATCTTTAAATTAGTAAATGCTTCTAAGGTAATCAAAGAGCTCATATTGTCTTTAGATACCAATTAAAAGGAATTACAACTCAGTTAAACTTAATATAGAATTATGATTTTGAGTTGTTTCTATTGTTGGAGTGTAAATTTGACTGTAGTTTCTTGGGGCTTCATGAACTTAAAGAAAAACTTTAAATGTGCTGGGTTAAGAGTGGATTTTATATGTAATTCAATGGATTGATCAGTTTGTATATTGCTTAATATGATTGAATTAGAGCTTGAAGAGAATTTAGAAGAAAATGGGACAATTGAGTGAGTTTGAGTAATATTTTATTCACGTGGTGCAAACTGGTTTATATGTTTCAAAAATCAAGTTTGATGGAGTTTCAACATAAATTGGATAAGCTGGGATTTACATGAGTGAGGTTTAATTTTGAGTTAATATTATTGATGGGGAGTGATTGAAAATTTTAAAGGAATTATGTGGAACTTAGGTGTTTTATATTTTTATTGATGTTTTGTTATGCAGGGAATATTGAAGCTTCAAAGTGCCCCACTTGCCCATATGACCCAATCCTCCCCCTGCGTTCGGCTGCATCTACCTACACTTCCCCTGCACTCGGTCTAGTACCTCACCCCTCTATGCCCCACTCGATCGAGTGTCAACACTCTGCCCCTATTTTTGTTTCTTCGCTCGCCCTACTCCACTCGCCTCACCTTGCCCTTTCCTTTCTTCATTCTCTTTCACACCCCTCTTCACCTTCATCCCCCATAACTCCTACTCACAAGCACTCAAGTACATAGTACTTCAAATTTTGATGAATCACCTGCATATTATCGCTTGTTTTGAGTCTCTTTTTTTAAGGCACAAACTGTTTTGATCATAACTTATGCTACAGGTGTCCAACTGACTATTATAATATATTTCTGGAAAGCTCATTTCAAGATGGACATTCTTTACTTGCCCTACATAACAACTCATTTCAGGCCCTAAAAATGATGTTGAAGCTTTTAATTTTTATTTTAAAGTTTTAGAGGCATTTTTCATTAATTTTTTTATTTGCTCAACATTTTAATTTGCTTGTCGAGATTAATATGCATGAATTGGTGTGTAATTAAATATAGGTTTGCTTAGAGTTTAATTTTGAATTGAGTTATCGTCATCTGCATTACATTACTCTTAGCTACTTATTATTTGGAATTGAACTTCACTATTGGCTTGACATTGGTTGAGTTTGTACTTAAATTGGCTGAGAAGAGAGAATAAAGAACTATAATATTCATTGCAATATTCAGAAGAGACTAGTAACTCAATAATTCAACATCTTCATGAATTGCTTATAAGTAAGGAGAAGCAATTTTAGGTTGAAAAAGAAGGATGGAGGGCCATGCAAGAGTCCGTTATCTTTGAAACTGAAGATATTTGTGACTTACTTATAAGGAAGGAAAGAAAATTTTATGCTAAAAAAGAGGAGTTGGAGGCTACATTAAGGAATCAAGAGGAAAAGTTTAGAATTCAAGAAGAAAAGTTAAGGACTCAAGAGGAAATAATCAAGCGTCAAGAAAGTCTATTAAGGGATAAAGAGGAAGGAATTGAAAGGTTAAAATCTAAACTATAACTTTTGAGTGTTTCTATGAAATTTCAAGGTGCTGGTGCTAAGGAGTTAATAGTGGGTAAAGAAGAAAATGAACAATTCATATATGAAGATAACTCTTGTGGTCATTTGGAAGGTGTATTAAAACACTATGTAGAGAATTTATCACCAAAGGAGCAAGAAGGGAAAAATTCTCAAATGGAGACACTGGATTCAATCCGCTTGAAGAATTTATTTAGGTTAGAAGAGCCGATAGAGTTCGTTCTTAATGACCTAAAGGAGGGATCGTACTTTATAGAAGATATTGAATTTTTAGCTTTTGTGAACTATGACAAGTTTCTTCTTCTGATGGAAGAAAATGAAATGTAAAGTCCAAAAAAACCCATATTTGGATTACAAGCTCGACCTTCCGAGAGGAACATAAGTTGAGCTGGGACTTAATAAACTAGAACTTCTCTAACCATTCTTTTTAAATTTTCATCAAAATTTTATCATGATTTTGTGTTTTTATGTTATTTTTAATAATTAGTTTTGCTATTTTTTTAGTATTAGCTCATAGTTTTTTTATAGTTTAATGTATGTTTCTTATGTTTATTGGTTGTTTCTTTTAATTCGTGAGTTAAAGATTTAGATTGACAAGAAGCTATTTTTAATGATTTTATGCTTAATTATCATCTTTAAATTAGTAAATTCTTCTAAGGTAATCAAAGAGCTCATATTGTCTTTAGATACCAATTAAAAGGAATTACAACTCAATTGAACTTAATATAGTATTATGATTTTGAGTTGTTTCTCTTGTTTGAGTGTAAATTTTACTGTAGTTGCTTGAGGCTTCATGAACTTAAAGAAAAACTTTGCATTTACCAGGTTAAGAGTGGATTTTGTATGTAATTCAATGGATTGATTAGTTTGTATATTGCTTGATATGATTGAATTAGAACTTGAAGAGAATTTAGAAGAAAATGGTACAATTGAGTGAGTTTGAGTAATGTTTTATTCACGTGATGTAAACTGGTTTACATGTTTCAAAAATCAAGTTTGTTAGAGTTTCAACATAAATTAGTTAAGCTGGGATTTACATAAATGAGGTTTAATTTTGTGTTAATATTATTGATGGGGAGTGAATGAAATTTTTAAAGGAAATATGTTGAGCTTAGGTGGTTTATATTTTTGTTGATGTTTTGTTGTGCAGGGAACATTAAAGCTTCAAAGTGCAATAGGAAGCTAGAAGAAAATTTTTTTTTGGAGCCCAGTAGCCCCATGCTCGCCTGTGTTGATAGCCCTACCTACCCACATGCCCACATGTGCCAACCTTTCCACTGTGCTCGGCCATATCAGCCACCACTTCCCCTTCACTTGGTCGAGTACCTCACCCCTCTTTGCCCAACTCGGTCGAGCATCAGCACTCTACCCTTATTTTTGTTTCTTCGCTTGCCCTACTCCACTTGCCTCGCCTCGCCCTTTGCCTTCTCCATTCTCTTTCGCACCCCTCTTCACCTTCATCCCTCATAATTCCCACTCACCCTCCCTCACATGCACTCAAGTACACAGTAGCTAAAATTTTGATGAATCACCTGCAAATTATCACTTTTTATCACTTGTTTTGAGTCTTTTTTTATGGTACAGACTGTTTTGATCATAACTTTTGCTACAGGTGTCTGATTGACTATTATAATATATTTTTGGAAAGCTCATTTCAAGATAGATATTTTTATTAAGGTTTTTCCCTACATAATAGCTCATTTCAGGCCCTAAAAATAATGTTTAAGCTTTCAATTTTCATTTTAAAGTTTTAAAGGCATTTTTATTTATTTTTTATTTGCTCAATATTTAAATTTGCTTGCCGAGATTAATATGCATGAATTGGTGTGTTATTAAATATAGGTTTGCTTAGAGTTTAATTTTGAATTGAGTTATGTTCATTAGCATTGCATTACTCTTAGCTACTTATTGTTTGGGTTGAACTTCACTTTTGGCTTAATATTGTTTGATTTTGTACTTAAATTGGCTTATTTTATTTTGTGCTTACCATGACAAATTAAAATCTTTCTCTTCCTTTTATTTAAGCATAACCATCACCAATTTGCTTTAAACTTGAGATTATGCATTCACACACTATCCATTTTGTAACATATGGATATTATGCATTGAGCACTAAAGCAAGTTGCATACCATATTTTTTTAAGTCTTGTTTATTGTACTATATTGGTTTGAGAGGCATGTTTACTTGTTCATTCAATTAAACTAATTTCATATCTCATTTTGGCTTCATTATAGTTCTATATGTGTGCTAATATCACTTTGTATCCAATGTGGTGTGCTTTAGCTTACATTCCTCTTTGGCATTTACTTGTTTATCAAAATTTATGTAGTGAGCTAATAGTTTTGCTACTTTGCCGAGGGTAGCAAAATTTTAAAGAGGGGAATAGGGCTCAACTGAGCTAGATTGTGAATAATAAATTAAGGGAGTTCTCTTACCTTGCCTAATTTCTTATTGATGAATTGTGTTAGTTATTTTGCTCTAGTCGATTTGTTTTTGTTTTTTTTTTTAATTTTGTTTTTAGTTTGCATGTTAGTTAAGTAGGTTTAATTGTAAGGGTTAATTTTAAGTTTTGGTGTTTTTTAGGGTCAAATGAAAGAAAGGACTTAATTGAAGAACGGAGAAGTTTGTGGTAAATTTTGTAATTTTGGAAAATTTAAGCAAGCAAATTATGGCCTTTAGACCAGCAGCATTCCACTTGGTCATGCATAAGCCTTCGTTATTTTGTGCTTGGCCGTGCATGCCATATTTCCACCTTACTTGGCCGTGCATCACCATGCCTAAATCCTTAATTGGTCATGCATCACTCTTATCCATTCTATGCACGATAATACACAATTTTTCTTCTTTAGTTGCTTGGCCATGCACAAGATATAGTTTTTGATGTAACTTCTTATTAAACTAGAATTCTTTTCTGATTTTGATTTAGAAGCAACAAAAGGAAAAACTTCTTCTTTGGGCAATAGTTTTCAGCTATAAATAGAGGATAAAAAACACCAGAAAAAATCAATCAGAGAAGATAGAAAAGCTACAATTATGATTTTTTTTTTATATTTTTCATCTTGATTTTTTAGTTAAATTTGTATAGTAGTTTTTTCTCTATTCTCTTTGTTTGTTATTCTTTTTATTTTAGTTTAGTTGTTCTTTTATTTTTATCATGTTTAGTAAGTAGTTTCCTTTACTTTTGCTAATGGATACTTAAACCCTTATTTTTATTGTGATGACTTAAGTTGAGCTTTATATTCAAACACAAGTTGGTTATTTCATAGTTTTAAGCATATTCTTATCATTAATTATGTTGAGATTAATTGTTGGTTTATTGATTCAATAACTAAAAATTGATTTAGATGTAGTTAGAGTTTTGCATGTTCTTAGATAACTCTTTAGTGCCAATGCATGATTGTTTTCTGGTTTTGAGGTAATTATGTATTGAAATTATTGATTAATACTAAGAAAGGAGGAACTAAGAATAAATTGAAGTTAATTTACTTGTAAAAGAGCTCCATAAATATTTAGGAAGTTAAAATTAAAATTTTATGCTAAGTATTATATTTTTCTATGAGTTTAATACTAGAAATGATATTCTTGCATAAAGATATATGGTTTTATTACTAGTTTTTTCATAATCACTATTGTTTCTATTGAAATTAAGTCATTGCAATGAAAGTTAAGGTGGATTGTTCCTTTAGCAAGAGTATTTTAGTTATTATTTTATTTTTAATTCTTGTTAGTTTAACTTTAGTTTTTTGATGTCATGTTAAATGTCTACTATTTTATGTGTGTTTTCCTTATATTTATGTAGTTAAATATGTAATGTTAATTGTATTTTGGTGTGTTTATGTTCAATTTATATGTTTGTGTTTGTTTTAGGAAGAAATTGGTGAAGTGTGGGACAAATGGAGAAGAATTTGAGAAATTGAAGACAGAAGTCACGAGTCGGACATGAATCACGAGTAGTGAACACATTCACGAGAGAAGAAGGAGGCGCAGGGCTCACGAGTGAAGAAGCAAGTGTTCACGAGTCGTGAAGGCAGTCACGACTCGGTACGAAGGAAGAGATCACGAGAAGCCAGCACATTCACGAGTAGTGAGGAGGCTTACGACTCGTGATGTGGATCACGACTCCAGAGAAAAAAAAAGAGATTCACGACTCGTGAGGAGGCTCACGAGTCGGACAATTGTACTGCTTCGCAAAACGATGTGTCTTCTGCACCTGATTTTTCAGCCAAACAACATGTCCTTTCAAAAGCATCCTTTCGTGAAGAATCAAGGGACATATCTGTAGAGAAGATACATATAAATAGATGGGAGAACAACATTTAAAAGCATGGTTACTTAAATAGAAGAAGGACGTATTCTTTTGACGGTGATTTTCTTAAGAACATTTAGTTGTTTTTTGGATTTTCTATTTTTACTTATTATTAGAGGATGACAAAAGAGCAAAGCCAAAGGAATAAGAGATTCATAAGAAGGTCAAATTAGAAAGTAAACACTTGGGGAGTGATGTTTTCTTAACTCTTATTCTATCTTTATTGTAATATTGTTGTGGTTATGTTCTTTTGATACATTTTAACTATGCAATTAAGTTTGTTATTCATCTATTTAATTTTATCTTATGAATGATCAATTCTATTCATGTATGAATTATGATTTAAGTTTGTTTGAGTGCTTGAATTTACTTATTATGCTTGATCACCATACTAAGTATGTTAGTCAATTAATTCACAATGAGAGCTGGGATTCTTTGATGGAAAGTCAAATAAATTTACTTGAAGCATTGAATTCACTTAGAGATAAGGGATTCACTTTGAGGGGTTAAAGAATTGGCATAGAGCTTCATGGTTTTTATTTATCTCTATAATGACATGAGAATGCTTATAGACTCTAAGTAAGAATACTCTTTATTGACAATGAGAGTTGCTTTAAAGAACCTTGGCTAAATTCTCCATTCATACCATTCATACAATTGTTAATTCATTCAAAGATGAACTTGTTGGTTAAAATGTATATTCATCCTATCTTTTAAGTAATCTATTATCCAAAATCAACTTAAATTACCTTAAGTAGTTTAAAGTTTATATAAATTGCATGATTATAAATGAAGTTGATACCTATCCATTTACTTGTTGTTATTTCAATATAAAATTTACCCGTTCCCTTTGGATCGACACCCTACTCCTACTATACGCAGTCTAGTGAGACTAAGGGTTAAATTAAATCCCCATCAGATTTTGGCGCCGTTGCCGGGGAACGGTTCAAAATGAATTTTTATTGATTGATACAAAAAAAAAGTGAATGTTTTAGGATTGTATGATAAATTAGTTATTTTGATGCATGAAATTTTATTTTGCGTTTTGTTTGTTTTAGTATTAGAGTTTTTGGTAATCGTTTTAGACTAAAAGTATTATGTTTTGATTTGTGAAGGGAACTTAGAAGGAAGCTACAAGAGGAATTTAATTTGCAAGTAGAAGGAGAACAAAGTGTTAAATTGGAGGAAGGTCATAATTTTCCAATTATGGCGGGTGAAGAAAGGAGAACTCTTGGTGATTTTGCGATGCCAAATATTTCGGAGAGTTTTGGAGGAATAGCGGCACCGGCTATTGCTAATAATAATTTCGAGATCAAGCCGGCTGTCATTCAAATGGTGCAAAATAACCAATATGGAGGTTTGCAAGGGGAAGACCCTTATGCTCATATCCTTGCTTTTCTTAATGTGTGTGCTACATTTAAAATTAATGGAGTAAGTAATGATGCCATTAGACTTAGGTTATTTCCGTTTTCTTTAAAAGAAAAGGCTCAAATTTGGCTTGCTAGTATACCTAGTGAGACAATTACTACATGGGACCAATTAAAACAAGCTTTTCTTCATAAGTATTTTCCACCACATAAAACGGCAAAATTTAGAAATCAAATATCTACATTTAAACAATTACCTAATGAAACCATTTATACCTCTTGGGAAAGGTTTAAGGAACTCCAAAGGCAATGTCCTCATCATGGCTTGCCGGATTGGATGATTCCTCAAATCTTTTACAATGGGTTAATGGAGGAAAATAGAAATATTGTTAATGCTGCTTCAGGTGGTAAATGGTTGGAGAAGACTGCTAAGGAAGCTGAAACCTTGTTGGAAGAGTTAGCTTCACAAGGATACATGGGAGAAGAACCCACTATGGCGAAGGCTAAGGGGTTTTTGGAATTGGATTCCATTAATCTTTTGACGGCTAAGGTAGAAGCTTTGACAAAAATGGTAAGTAATTCTCACTCCAATGTTGAAAATGTTAGTCATGTATGTGAGAAATGTGGTGGACCTCATATGTATGTTAATTGTAGTGAGGGGTCTAGTGAGGATGTAAATTTTGTTCAAGGGAATTATAACCAAAGGATGAGTCAAAATTCTAATTATTATAACCCACAATGGAGAACACATCCCGGTTTTTCTTGGTCTAACCAAAATGCTCAATTGAACCCTCATAATAATAATAATAATCATAATCATATGAACAAGTTACCTAACCCATCACCTTTTCCAAATAAGCAACCTTTTAACTCCCAACAACCTAAATCCCATTTAGAGAATTTGATGGAACAATTTGTTAATCATCAAATGACAACTAATAAGCAAAATGAGGAACAATTTAGGCAAATAAATACTAAAATTGATCAACTTGTCACTCATAATAAGATACTTGAAAACCAATTGGCTCAACAAGCCACTTCTAGTGCTAAACCTTTAGGCAAGTTACCGAGTCAACCTGAGTTTTTGCCTCATGAATCGGTTCAATCCATTATGTTAAGAAGTGGGAAAAAGATTGAGAGTAATAGTAAAAGTGATGAGAATCTTATTGTGAATGATGATCATATTGTGGATGCAAGTGAAAATGATAATAAGCTTAATAAACCTAAGGAAAAGATAACCTCATCTAGGGAAGAAGGACCTAAAGTTAACTTGAATGTTTTGCCATTTCCTCAAAGACTCATTAGAAGGAATCTTGATAAGCAATTTGGCAAGTTTTTGAATTATTTGAAGGAACTTACTATAACTATACCTTTTGTGGATGCCATTAAGGATATGCCTTCATGGGCAAAATTTTTAAAAGAAATTATGAGTCACAAGGGTAAGCTTGAAGATTATGGTTATGTTTCTTTGGTAGAAGAGTCTAAGGCTATGTATTCTAAATACCCACCTAAGCTAAAGGATCCGGGTTGTTTTACGGTTCCTTGTGTTATAGGTGGTACATATTTTGATAAGGCCCTATGTGATATGGGTGCTAGTGTGAGTCTTATGCCTTTCTCAATTTATAAAAAGCTTGATTTAGGTGAGTTAAAGCCTACTAATATGTGCTTATCAATGGCAAATAAATCTATTTCACACCCTATAGGCATATTAGAAAATATTCCAACCAAAGTTGGTAAATTTGTGATTCTTGCTGATTTTGTTGTGTTAGAAATGGATGAAGATCCTGAAATTCCTATTTTGTTTGGTAGGCCTTTCTTAATTACTGCTGGGGCTGTTTTTGATATGAAAAATGGTAAAATATCTCTTGAGGTTAATGGCGAAAAAATTGAGTTTAATGTTTTTGACATGATTAAATCTTCACCAATGGAGGAGGTAAATAGAATTGATTCTTATGATATTCTTGATGAGTGTATTGATAGTGTTGTGCATGATTATGTGAGTCAAAATTCTATTGCACCTTATTGTTTGCATGAGAGTTGTGATAAAGTTTTGCAAGTTGCCTCATATCCTTTCCAAGGAAAATTCTCAAAGTTTGAGTCTTTGAGAAAGGATGAGGATATGTCATCCAAGATATCTAAGGAGGAAATCAAGCTTGAACTCAAGCCACTACCAACAAGCTTAAGGTACGAATTTCTAGATGCAAATTTTCAATTGCCTTTCATTGTTAATTCATCAATTGCTAAGCATGATGTGGATGCTTTACGTAGTATTTTACTTGCTCATCGAAATGCCATGGGATATTCAATTAATGATTTAAAAGGAATTGCACCTAAGGTTTGCATGCATAGAATTTTGTTAGAGGAGGATTCTAAGCCCTCTATTGAAGGTCAAAGAAGGCTTAATCCTACTCTTAAGGAGGTTGTAAGGAAAGAAATAATTAAATTGCTTGATAATGGCATAATTTATTCTATAAGTGATAGTAAGTGGGTGAGCCCAATTCAAGTTGTCCCTAAGAAGGATGGTTTGACTGTAATTCGTAATGATAACAATGATTTAATTCCTACTAGGACTATCACGGGTTGGCGTATGTGTGTGGACTATAGGAAGTTAAATAAGGTTACTAGAAAGGACCATTTTCCTCTACCCTTTATTGATCAAGTTATTGAGAGATTGGCTAATTTTTCTTACTTTTGCTACTTAGATGGGTTGAGTGGTTTTTATCAAATACCTATTCATCCACATGACCAATCTAAGACAACTTTTACATGCCCATATGGAACTTTTGTATTTAGGCGAATGCCTTTTGGTTTGTGTAATGCACCAGCTACATTTCAAAGATGCATGTTTTCTATCTTTAGTGATCTTATTGATCAAAGTGTAGAAGTTTTCATGGATGACTTTAGTGTGTATGGCACTACTTATGAGAATTGTTTATCTAATCTTTCTAAGGTGCTTGATAGATGTATGGAGCATGGTTTGGTTTTAAATTGGGAGAAGTGTCATTTTATGGCTCAAGAGGGCATTGTTTTAGGACATTTAGTTTCTAATAGGGGGATTGAAGTTGATAGAGCTAAAATTTGAGATAATTGCTAATTTGCCTCCTCCTAAAAACGTTAGAGCTGTTAGAAGTTTTCTAGGCCATGCTGGTTTTTATAGGAGGTTTATCAAAGATTTTTCTAAGATAGCTAAGCCCTTATGCACATTGCTAGGTAAAGATGTTGATTTTCATTTTGATGAGGCATGTCTTAAATCTTTTGAAACTCTTAAACATGCTCTTGTCACTTCACCGGTGTTGCGACCACCAAATTGGGATCAACCTTTTGAATTAATGTGTGATGCTAGTAATTATGCGGTAGGGGCTGTTTTAGGACAAAGAATTGATGGAAAGCCTTCTGTTATTTATTATGCTAGCAAGTTATTAGATAATGCCCAAATTAATTACTCTACAACTGAAAAAGAACTTTTGGCTATTGTGTATGCTTTTGATAAATTTAGGGCTTATCTTGTAGGGCAAAAAGTTATTGTTTATTCTGATCATGCTGCCCTTAAGTACCTTTTGAGTAAGAAAGATGCTAAGCCTAGGTTGTTAAGATGGATTTTAATGTTGCAAGAATTTGATTGGGAAATAAGAGATAAAAAGGGGAAGGAGAATTTAGTTGCGGACCATTTATCTAGGCTAACCCCATGTGTTTTGCAAGATAATGATGATGGGGTACCTATTGATGAAGCTTTTCATGGGGAACATCTTTTTAGTGTAGTTTCAAAGGAAACTCCTTGGTTTGCTGATATAGCAAACTACCTAGTGAGTGGAATGCTTCCTTATGGTTTAGATTATAGGCAAAGGAAGAAATTCCTTCATGATGTGAAGTTTTACTATTGGGAAGAGCCTTTACTATATAGGAGATGTGCTGATGGATTGATTAGGAGGTGTATCCCTCATGAAGAAGTTGGTGAAGTCTTGGCTCATTGTCATTCTTATGCTGTAGGTGGTCACTTTGGGATTTCTAAGACAGCTTCTAAGGTTTTACAAGCTGGTTTTTGGTGGCCTACTTTGTTTAAGGATGTTAAGGACTTTGTCCTTGGTTGTGATAAGTGTCAAAGAATGGGAAATTTGTCTAAGAGGAATGAAATGCCTTTACAAGGTATTTTGGAAGTTGAATTGTTTGATGTTTGGGGTATGGACTTTATGGGACCATTTCCTAGTTCTTTAGGGAATAGGTACATTTTAGTTATGGTGGATTATGTGTCTAAGTGGGTGGAAGCAATTCCAACTATTACAAATGATGCCAAGGTGGTTAAGAAGATGCTTAAGAAAGTTATATTTCCTAGATTTGGAACACCTAGGGCCATTATTAGTGATGGTGGGTCTCATTTTTGCAATAAAGTTATAGAGCAATTATTGAAAAAATATAATGTGACTCATAAAATTGCTACACCTTATCATCCCCAAACTAGTGGACAAGTTGAGATTAGCAATAGAGAACTTAAGTGGATTTTAGAAAAAACTGTCTCTAGGTCAAGAAAAGATTGGGCACTTAAGTTAGATGATGCTCTTTGGGCATATAGAACAGCTTTCAAGACTCCTATAGGTCTTACACCTTATCAATTGGTCTATGGTAAGTCTTGTCATTTGCCGGTTGAGATTGAGCATAAAGCTTATTGGGCAACTAGGGTGCTCAATTTTGATATGCAACAAGTTGGTAGGAAGAGATTGCTTCAATTACAAGAGTTAGAGGAACTTCGTATGAATGCCTATGAAAATGCAAAGTTATATAAAGAACGAACTAAATCATGGCATGATAAACATGTACTAAAGAAGGAATTTCAAGTTGGTGACATGGTTTTGTTGTATAATTCTAGATTGAAGCTATTTCCTGGAAAATTAAAGTCTAGATGGTCGGGACCTTTCAAGGTTGTTCAAGTTTTTACTTATGGGGCTGTTGATATTGCTAATGATAAAGGGGAGGTTTTTAAGGTTAATGGACATAGATTAAAGCCTTATTTCATTGGTGATACATTGGTTCCTACTCACAAAATTTCTTTGATGAATTCTTCTTTTACATAATCCTAATATAATTTTTGTTTTTCCTTAGTTTTTCTTTTAGTTTGTATTTATTTATTTTATGGGTTGATTGTAGGTTATATTATATGTTTTATATAGTTTTTATGTTCCTTAGCTTCTTTTTCTTTATTTTTCTTTATTGATTTCATGTTTGGATCAAGATGTTTAATTTTTGCAGAGAAATACATGAGGATCACGAGTAGTGACTGTGTTCACGTGTGTTCCAGAGGCTTCCTTGGTTACTCGTGAGCTAGATCACGAGTCGTGAACCGGTATTCACGAGTGTTACAGAAGCTTTCGTTCTTCAGTCGTGAAAGGGATACCGACTCGTGATTGTGATTCACGTGTAATACAGAGGCTTCATCCATTTAGTCGTGATCAGACTCACGAATCGTGAACATATTCACGTGTGTTACAGAGGCGCAGGGCTCACGAGTCGTGAAGGACATACCGACTCGTGAGGATTTCCATTGTTGTCTATCTCTTTTACTTTTCACGAGTCGTGATATGCATGCCGAGTCATGAATATTGATTCCTACACACACTGCCTTATCTTCACGAGTCGTGAAGGATATGCCGACTCGTGAAAACGTGTTCCTAAACTTACGAGTCACGATTTTCATTTTCTTATTTTCTTTTAAATTCATTTTTCTTTCTTTTATTTCTTTTACTTCGTGGGTATTAGCGGTTTTTAATTTGTTTAACTTCCCTAATTAACTTCCATTTCGTGGGGGGGGGGGAACGGTTATATTTTAAAATTAGGGTTTTGTTTTTAAACGACATACCTTTTCAATTTTTCCCTCACTCTTCTATAAAAAACTGTCGTGATTTCCCTCCTTTCCTTTTCTGTTTTTACATTCTCTTCTTTCACTCTTATCGCAACTCCTTCTTCTTCTACTGTGACTTCTATTGTCTTTTGTCTATTTGTTTCTCTCCTCTCTGCAACTTCTTCCTTCTTTTTCTTCTTCTTCGTTTCTTTTCCTTTCCTTGTATTCACGATACAGCCACCTTCCTTTACCACACTCACGAGTCGTTCCCCAGTTCACGTGTCTACTTTTTCTTCTTTGTTTCATTTTCTCTTTAACACAATGGTGAGGACGAAGAATGTCTCAGCATCCCGGGGTCAGCAAGGAGGAGAGGAACCACCACTTCCAAGATTGCAGACAGACTTTGGTTCACCATTTCCTCTGTCCTCCATTCACGAAGGTAACCGATTTCTTGTTCTGAAAGATAGAGCACACTATCAATGTAAGTATTTTCCTAACTCTTTGCTTGAAAGTGTGGGTGTGCTTGATGAAGTAAATGACATGTTGTCTGAATGTGGTCTTTTGAGATTTGTTAACATGCATGAGCAGTTTTACACTGATTTAGTTTTGGAGTTTTACACAAATTTCAAAGAGAATGCTGATAATCCTAGGTTGGTAGATTTTCGCTTAAATGGGGTTGATCATACTCTTACATATTTCATGATGCATAGAATTTTTGGTTTTAGTCAAAATGGTTTATGTAACCCTCCTAAGAGTTATAGGCCAAATGAATTTTGGAATTTCCTTACTGGTTTGCCTACTCCTTATCGGGCTAGAGATGCCAAATCAATGTTTATCTCTGACTTGAAGTACTGGATTTTACATAAGATTCTTGCATCCATTGTTTTCAACAAGCATGAATTTAATAGGGTTTCAAGTCATGAGCTTTTCCTAATGTGGTGTGTGCATAACAATAAGTCTGTATGTTGGCCTTATTGGATTTTCAAACAGTTACTGACTTGTGTTAATCGCCCGGAGTCCCCTGTTACCCATGGTCATGTTATTGCTGCTATTGCTCGGGGCATTGATATTGATTTGAGTGTTTATGATGGTGTGCTTCCCTGCTTGTATTTTTCTAAGCATTTATTTGTAAGGGGAGAGGTCACTAACAATTCCTTCCAATTCATACCTGCTGTATATCGTTCTTGTTGGAAGGAATTTTCTGGTACTTCTAATCCGCAGGTGGCTAGTATGGCAAGTACATCGGAAGAGTCAAGCCCAACGGAGCCTGTGCCTAGTGATGATCCAATGGAGGGTTCACCTGTTTTCACACCCACCGTTGCTTCTTCTTCAAATTTCACCCAATCCATGTTTAACCAACTGCTCAACAATCAAAATGCCATCCAAAGCCAATTGGCTTCCTTGGAGCAAACCACCACTCAACTAGTTCACAATCAACGCCGCCTTGAGCACAAGGTGGATGCTTTCATTGCCCAATCGGGCTACGTGGTTGTTTCGCCTCCTACTTCACCATGATTTGAGGGGAGTTTTTCTTTTCTCTATGTTTTTGTTTTTTTTAATTGTAATTTTCTTTTTGTTGATGTGTTTGTTTTGTTTCCCCACATTGAGGACAATGTGTCTTCTAAGTGTGGGGGAACACAAGTGTTTTGTTGTTTACTTTTGTGTGTTTTGTTGTTTGTTTATTATTTTTTATAGTGAGTTTTGTTATAAGTGTTGCTCATAGTGTATGCCATATAGGGCCATATAAGTTGTTATGAAGTGTCATTTGCCTTCTATACTCATTTGATTAGTTTTTCAAGATCTTTTTGGCATGTGTTTTATGTTTTTAAGTTATCTCTTTTTACTTCTTTTAACATTTTAGGTTGTTTAGTCTCTTCATTAACTATGCTTTAAGGTTAGAATATGCTCATTTAGTTTAAGATTTTAGGATTTTTGTTGCCTCGTGGAAACTATAGCCATAATACTTACCTTTAGGCTTTTCAATAATGGATGAGGACTAAAAAGAAAAAAAATGCAAAAAAATAATAAAATAAAATAAAGCAAGATGCATATCTAAAAGCTTAATAAAGTATGGGATGGAGCGTAAAACGCACCCAATACTACATTCTCTTGCTATTCATGGGATAAAGTTTAAAAGTATACCCATGATAAAAAAAAAAACAAACAAAAAGAAAAGAAGAAAAAGATGAAAAACATAGTCTAAAAATGCCATGAGATTGGTTTAAAGGTATGTGTGCTTGCAAATTGTCCTAAAAGGCAACTATAGTCTTAGGATCTTAGGCTTTATGATCATTATTCTTTCTTGAGCATGGTTAGTCTTGAGACTTTATATTCTTGATGTTGAATTTAGTAAACTTTGATGACTTGATGATTTAAGATGTATGTTCTAAGTCTTGATGAACTGAAATTTTGAGTGTTAAGGTGTTTGAATTCATATCAATCTTACTTTAAGTGAAAATTGAGCAATGCTTTATAATGTAACTTACTTAGTTTGCCTTGAGATTAGATTTTTCTCACTTTTCTCTTGCTTGGGGACAAGCAAGGTTTAAGTGTGGGGGAATTTGATGTCATGTTAAATGTCTACTATTTTATGTGTGTTTTCCTTATATTTATGTAGTTAAATATGTAATGTTAATTGTATTTTCGTGTGTTTATGTTCAATTTATATGTTTGTGTTTGTTTTAGGAAGAAATTGGTGAAGTGTGGGACAAATGGAGAAGAATTTGAGAAATTGAAGACAGAAGTCACGAGTCGGACATGAATCACGAGTAGTGAACACATTCACGAGAGAAGAAGGAGGCGCAGGGCTCACGAGTGAAGAAGCAAGTGTTCACGAGTCGTGAAGGCAGTCACGACTCGATACGAAGGAAGAGATCACGAGAAGCCAGCACATTCACGAGTAGTGAGGAGGCTCACGACTCGTGATGTGGATCACGACTCCAGAGAAAAAAAAGAGATTCACGACTCGTGAGGAGGCTCACGAGTCGGACAATTGTACTGCTTCGCAAAACGATGTGTCTTCTGCACCTGATTTTTCAGCCAAACAACATGTCCTTTCAAAAGCATCCTTTCGTGAAGAATCAAGGGACATATCTATAGAGAAGATACATATAAATAGATGGGAGAACAACATTTAAAAGCATGGTTACTTAAATAGAAGAAGGACGTATTCTTTTGACGGTGTTTTTCTTAAGAACATTTAGTTGTTTTTTGGATTTTCTATTTTTACTTATTATTAGAGGATGACAAAAGAGCAAAGCCAAAGGAATAAGAGATTCATAAGAAGGTCAAATTAGAAAGTAAACACTTGGGGAGTGATGTTTTCTTAACTCTTATTCTATCTTTATTGTAATATTGTTATGGTTATGTTCTTTTGATACATTTTAACTATGCAATTAAGTTTGTTATTCATCTATTTAATTTTATCTTATGAATGATCAATTCTATTCATGTATGAATTATGATTTAAGTTTGTTTGAGTGCTTGAATTTACTTATTATGCTTTATCACCATACTAAGTATGTTAGTCAATTAATTTACAATGAGAGTTGGGATTCTTTGATGGAAAGTCAAATAAATTTACTTGAAGCATTGAATTCACTTAGAGATAAGGGATTCACTTTGAGGGGTTAAAGAATTGGCATAGAGCTTCATGGTTTTTATTTATCTCTATAATGACATGAGAATGCTTATAGACTCTAAGTAAGAATACTCTTTATTGACAATGAGAGTTGCTTTAAAGAACCTTGGCTAAATTCTCCATTCATACCATTCATACAATTGTTAATTCATTCAAAGATGAACTTGTTGGTTAAAATGTATATTCATCCTATCTTTTAAGTAATCTATTATCCAAAATCAACTTAAATTACCTTAAGTAGTTTAAAGTTTATATAAATTGCATGATTATAAATGAAGTTGATACCTATCCATTTACTTGTTGTTATTTCAATATAAAATTTACCCGTTCCCTTTGGATAGACACCCTACTCCTACTATATGCAGTCTAGTGAGACTAAGGGTTAAATTAAATCCCCATCATTTTTGTTTTGTCTAATTGTTTATTTTGTTTAATTTTTGCCTTTAAATCGAAAATATTTGGGAAACAATCTCTGATTAATTTAATTCACAGATAAATACTATCCTTAGCCATCAATGTTTCCTTGGGTACGATATTTGGGGTCTTAATCTATATTTTTCTATATTACTAGTTGATCTAGTACACTTACTAGACATAGATCAAGTTTTTAGCATCGTAGTCGGGGAACAACGATGTTGTTTGTTTAATATCTTTGATTGAGTTAGTCTGGTGTTTTTATTTTTATTATATTTTTGATTTGGTAATTATTCTTTATAGGAAAATTTTAAGACAATCCTCAAAATGTTGCTGGATGATGTCCAAGAGTATAAATTATCCCTTTTACAACAACAAATGAATGATTTAATGAGAGAAATAGAAGAATTGAAACTATTGTGTGCACATTCACAAATTCCTTATTCACCACCTTTTGAGGATTCTTTGAGAGCACAAATAGAAGATTTGAGAAGAGAGAATCAAAAACTCCAATATTCATAAGAGACTAGTAACTCAACAATTCAACATCTTCGTGGCTTGCTTATAAGTAAAGAGAAGAAATTTTAGGCAAAAACAAATGATGGAGGGCCATGCAAGAGGCCATTATCTTTGAAACTGAAGATATTTGTGACTTGTTGATAAGGAAGAAAAGGAAATTTTATGCTGAAAAAGAGGAGTTGTTGGCTATATTGAGGAATTAAGAGGAAAAGTTTAGAATACAAGAAGAGAAGTTAAGGACTCAAGAGGAAATAATCAAGCGTCAAGAAAGTCTATTAAGGGATAAAAAGGAAGGAATTGAAAGGTTAGAATCTAAACTAGAACTTTTGAGTGTTTTAATGAAATATCAAGGTGCTACTGCTAAGGAGTTAACGGTGGGTAAAATAGAAAATGAATACTTCATATATGAAGATAAGTCTTGTTGTCATTTGGAAGGTGTATTAGAACCCCTTATAGAGAATTTATTATCGAAGACATGAAATTTCCAGCTTTGGTGAACTATGACAAGTTTCTTCTATTGATGGGAGAAAATGAAAAGCAAAGTCCGAAAAGACCCATATTTGGATTACAAGCTCGACCTTCCGAGAGAAACATGAGTTGAGCTGGGACTCAATAAACCAAAACTTCTCTAACCATTCTTTTTAAAATTTCATCAAACTTTTTCATGATTTTGTGTTTTTATGTTATTTTTAATAATTAGTTTTGCTATTTTTTTAGTTTTAGCTCATAGGTTTTTTAATAGTTTATTGTATGTTTCTTATATTTATTGGTTGTTTCTTTTAATTCGTGAGTTTAAGATTTGGGTTGACAAAAAGCTATTTCTAATGATTTTGTGCTTAATTATCATCTTTAAATTAGTAAATGCTTCTAAGGTAATCAAAAAGCTCATATTGTCTTTAGATAGCAATTAAAAGGAATTACAACTCAATTGAACATAATATAGAATTATGATTTTGAGTTGTTTCTATTGTTTGAGTGTAAATTTGATTGTAGTTGCTTGAGGCTTCATGAACTTAAAGAAAAACTTTGCATGTTCTGGGTTAAGAGTGGATTTGATATGTAATTCAATGGATTGATCAATTTGTATATAGCTTGATATGATTGAATTAGAGCTTGAAGAGAATTTAGAAGAAAAGGACACAATTGAGTGAGTTTGAGTAATGTTTTATACACATGCTGTAAACTAGTTGACATGTTTCAAAAATCAAGTTTGATAGAGTTTCAAAATAAATTGGTTAAGCTGGGATTTACATAAGTGAGTTTTAATTTTGAGTTAATATTATTAATGGGAAGTGAATGAAAGTTTTGAAGGAATTATGTTGAGCTTAGGTGGTTTATATTTTTGTTGATGTTTTCTTATGCAGGGAACATTAAAGCTTCAAAGTGTAGTAGGAAGCTAGAAGAAATTTTTTTCGGAGCCTATTAGTCATATGCTCGACCGTGCTGATAGCCCTGCCTACCCACTCACCCACGTATGCCAACCTTCCCCCTATGCTCGGCCGTATTAGCCCCTACTTCCCCTATGCTTGATCGAGTACCTCACCCCTCTTTGCCCCACTCGACCTAGCATCATCACTCTGCTCCTATTTTTGTTTCTTCGCTCGCCCTACTCCATGCGCCCCTATTTTGGAATTGAACTTTACTGTTGGCTTGATATTGGTTGAGTTTGTACTTAAATTGACTTATTTTATTTTGTGCTCACCATGACCAATTAAAATCTTTCTATTCCTTTTATTTAAGCACAACCATCACCAATTTGCTTTAAACTTGAGATTATGCATTCACACTCATCCATCTTGTAACATATGGATATTATGCATTGAGCAGTCAAGTAAGTTTGGCCTAGTTGCATTTATTCACTTAGTTACCATGCTCATTAAGTCTTGTCTATTACATTATATTGGTTTGAGAGGAAAGTTTGCTTGTTCGTTCAATTCAACTAATTTCATGTCTCATTTTGGCTTCATTATAGTTCTTTGTGTGTGCTAATATCACTTTAAATCCAATATGGTGTGCTTTAGCTTACATTCCTCTTTGGAACTTATTTTTTTTATCAAAATTTATGCAGTGAGCTAATAGTTTTGCTACTTTTTCGAGGCCAGCAAAATTTTAAAGAGGGCAATAGGGCTCAGCTAAGCTAGATTATGAGGAACCAATTAAGGGAGTTCTCTTACCTTGCCTATTTTCTTACTTATGAATTATGTTAGTTATTTTTCTCTAGTTGGTTTGTTTTTGTTTTAGTTTTGTAGTTTTGTTTTTAGTTTGCATGTTTAGTTTTTATTTTGCATTTTAGTTAAATAGGTTAATTCATTTATCATATATTGTACATTTAGTTTTGTTCGCCCTAGTTTTTTTTTCAAAAATTGAACATATTGAAATCTAATTTAGAATGTCCAATGTTCAAAATTTTTTTTAGTATTAAGACAAGCATGTTGTTTGATAAATTTCTAGCCAGTTTAACATTTAATTAGACTTATATTTCTTAGTTTCTATCCTTTTGAGCACTTAAGATAGATTTTTGAACTTAAGAAAAATAATGCATTGATATAGTTAAGTAATGAATTTTAGGACACTAGAACCTTCCTCATCACCCTTCAAAACATATGAGCAACATAAAATAAATTAGAAAGTGATATAGGCAGCATTTTTCTTGTTGAGCCATATCTTAACTTGTTTTCTTACCTTATATGCTTATTTATCCCTTGTTAGCAATTTTGAGCCGAATAAGGTATGCTTAATGCATGCCATATTTATTTTTCTTGTTACACTCATTTATTAACCACATAGCATAAAAAACTTTTATCTTCCCTTCTAGAATTGGCCACTTTAGGATTGGTGGATTAATAGGAATTGGGTATTTTGATGGCCGTAGTAAGACATTTTTTATTTTATTATCAAAATCTATTATTGAAGTTAAGTAAATAGTGAAATGTTACCTTGTTATTACCTATGTTATTATTGTATTGCCAATAACAATGTTTGTGCGGAAAAATAAGAAAAAAAGAAAGAAAAAAAGAAAGAAATAAATATTGTAATAAAGCTAGCATACATGGCAAAATTTTAAATGTGGGGTATTTTACAAAGAAAAGCAAGTATGACTTCTTTAAATGTAATGAATTGTGAATTTGAGAGAATATCAATAGTTTTTTCTTTCATAAAAGTGCTTTGAAAAAAAAGGTTGAGCAAATTTGGCTTTGAAAAAAAAGGTTGAGCAAGTTTATGTACTTTAATTTTAAGTTAATGGGATGAAATTTTAGAAATGTTAGTCTATTTTATCTTAGAATGGCTATTTTTTTGTTGATCTTTCATTCATTCTTTGATAACCAATACCTTGAGCCCATTACAACCTTTAAAAGAGCAAAGTGATTTTATGTTTGTTTTTTAGTAGTTTAAAGGAGATAACTTTTGGGTTTCGGTGCCAAAAAAAAGGCTCATGGTATTTCTAGAGTTTCAAGTGCGAAACCATCTGTACACTTAGGTGTACAATCATTCAAAGCTTGGCTATGAATTTGCATTTGTGTTTTAATTTTTGAAAAATGCTCAAAATATTTTGGTCTTGCACACATGCAAGGAAACTAACTCATATTGTCTTGTTTAAATTTATTCTAGTTGGAATTTTATTAAGTGCTCTTGTAAACTACTAAGTATGATTTTGAAATACATGATTCTTTATTTAAGTATGATTATTTTGGGGATTTGGATTGTTCTAATTTATTCGAGGGCGAGCAAAGTGTAAGTGTGGAGTATTTGATAATTATGAATTAACTGATGTTTTTAGTGTGATTTTAGGTATTCAATTGAGTTAATTTGGTGTAAATTTAGTTGGATTATAGTTTGATTGGTTGAATTTGTGTTTTAAGGGTTAATTTTAAGTTTTGATGTTTTTCAGGGTCAAATTGAAAGAAAGAAAGACTTGGTTGTAGAAAGGAGAAGTTTTTGGCCAATTTCATAATTTTGGAAAATTGAAGCAAGCAAACTATGGCATTTAGTCCAACAACATTCCACTTGGCTATGCATAACCCTTCATTATTTTATGCTTGGCTGTGCATGCCATATTTCCCCCTTACATGGCCATGCATCACCATGCGTAAATCCTCACTTGGTCGTGCATCACTCTTCTCCATTCCATGCACGATAGTGCACAGTTTTTCTTTTTTAGTTGCTTGGCCGTGTACAAGACATAGTTTTTGATGTAACTTCCTATTAAGCTAAAATTCTATTTCGATTTTAATTTGGAAGCAACAAAAGGCAAAACTTCTTCTTTGGACAATAGTTTTCAGCTATAAATAGAGGATCAGAAACACCAGGAAAAAATCAATCAAAGAAGATAGAGAAGCTACAATTACGATTTTTTAGTTTTTTCATCTAGTTCTCTTTAGTTAGTTTTGTACAGTAGTTTTTTTTCTCTATTTTCTTAGTTTGCTATTCTTTTATTTTTATTATGTTTAGTAAGTAGTTTTATTTAATTTTGCTAATGGATACTTGAACCTTTATTTTTATTGTGATGGCTTAAGCTGAGCTTTATATTCAAACACAAGTTGGTTATTTCTTAATTTTAAACATATTCTTATCATTAATTATCTTGAGTTAATTGTTGGTTTATTGATTCAATAACTAAAAATTGGTTTAGACGTAGTTAAAGATTTACATATTCTTGGATTAACTTTTTAGTGTCAATGCATGATTGTTTTCTAGTTTTGAGGTAATTGTGTATTGAAATTATTGATTAATACTAAGAGAGGAGGAGCCAAGAATAAATTGAAGTTGAATTTACTTGCAAAAGAGTTCAATTAATGTTTAGGAAGTTAAAACTAAATTTTTATGCTAAGTATTAGATTTATCAATGATTTTAATACTAGGAATGATATTCTTGCATAAAGATATATGGCTTTATTACTAGTTTTTCCATAATCACTTGTGTTTCTATTGAAATTAAGTCATTGCAATGAAAGTTAAGGTGGATAGTCCATTTAGCAAGAGTATTTTAGTTATTATTTTGTTTTTAATCCATGTTAGTTTAATTTTAATTTTAATTTTATTTAATTTTTTATTTAGTTTAAGTTTTGCCTTCAAATCAAAAATATTTGGAAAACAATCTCAGATTAATTTAATTCACATATAGATATTATAATTTGCAATCCATGTTACCTTGGGTATGATATTTGGTGGTTTTAATTTATATTTTTCTATATTACTAGCTCATCTAGTACACTTGCTAGACACTGATCACTCATCACATATAACTCACATACTTATTTGTGCATACACACATGAATTTTATTCATATCTAGTAATATGTATGCTCATATGACTAATATCTTACAAGGAAAATAAGAATAGAGTCCATGCGACAAAGCTGGTCATAAAATAACTTTAAGCAACGAACAACCATACCATGGAAAAAACTCCCATGGGAGAGATTATTCTAATTCAAACAAAAGAAATATCTCATAAGGCGAGGTCATCTACACATGCCATGCTTGGGGGCATTTACTAAAAGATAGCCATCCTACTTAAAGATAGATTTTCGTGAGAGGAATCATACAAACCCACAAAAGGTAAGTATCTTCATCAATTATGTTAAGCAAACTAACATCCAACATTTTTATAGGTACCAAACTCCTCTTAAGAGGTAATAAGTCCTTACAAATGAAAATTCCTCTCAATAGGCATTTAACCCACCAATAAGGGGTCAACGTGTCCGATTACTGATGTATGTTATTTGTTTTCTCTATCATTAACGATCCAACCAGCATCGATATCAGCTAGTGTTTCTTTATTCGATAAGGACCTTTATGCCGACATATATGCAAGGGTTAATCATGATTCTTTATGCTGATATATGACTTAGATCACGTGGCAAGTGTTCCTACATTGACTGTTTGTTTTTTTCCATCTTTAAAGATTCGATCGACTTTGATACCAACTAGCATTTCATTGTTCGATAAGGACTTTCATTCCAAAACATGTGTAGGGTTCATCTATGATTCTTCATGTCGATAGATGGTGTTAATCACATGGCAAGTGTTCTAACATGTTTAATTTTTGATGTTGGCCATTTGTTTTTTCATCATCAAATATCTGACCTGCTTCGATATCACCTAGTGTTTCTTTGTTTGATAAAGACCTTTATGTTGACATATGTGTAGCGGTCCTCCGTGATTCTTTATGCCAACAGATGGTGTTGATCACTTAGTAAGTGTTCTAACATGTCTGATTACCAACATTGGCTATTTTCTTTTTCCATAATCAAAGATCTAACTAGCTTCGATATCAGCTAGTGTTTCATTGTTTGATAAAGACCTTCATGCTAATATATGTGCGGGGGTCATTTATGATTCTTTAGTCCGATAGATGGCATTGATCATGTGGCAAATGTTTTGATGTGTTCGATTTTTGATGTTGTTGTAGACACTAGATCTTGGGGCACTTGATCAAGGTTACCTAATAAGAAAAGTGTTTCTATTAAATAGACAAGGAACAAAAGTGTTAGGCTTTTGCTTGGGTTTTATGTTTTCAAAAATGCTTTTTTTTGGGTTTTTGGGGTTTTAAGTGTTTAAAACACTCTTTTGGGGTTTTTTCCTTTTTTTTCATCTGTTAGAAAGATTAAAATGGATTTTTGATGTTGGTGTAGACACTGGATCCTAGGGCAGCTCTTGATCAAGGTTACCTAAGAAGAAAAGTGTTTCTCATAAATAGACAAGGAACAACAGCTTTCACTTGGGTTTTATGTTTTTAAAAATGCTTTTTTTTGGGTTTTTGGGGTTTTAAGTGTTTAAAACTCTCTTTTAGGGTTTATTCCTTTCTTTTTTCATCTATTAGCAAGATTAAAATGGATTTTAAAGGTAAAAGAAGTCAAAGTGAAATTCAATGATCAAAGTCACTCCCTTGACTCATGGGTCAAGGCCATGGCTCACTCTCTGAAAACCATTTTTAAGAAAATGAGTTGAAAAATAAGGGAAAAATGAAGGGGATTTTATTTCATCATAATTCAAAAATAATTATGGACTTTTGGGATATTTAATCAAAAGGAGATGATTTTTTTAGAGGGGCTCTCTATCTCCTACTATCTCTTAAGTTTTCTCTCTCTCACAAAAATACACACTCTGTTCATTAGAAAAACATACAAAGAGAGCAAGAAAAATAGGGAGGAAAGCCAAAAGCATAGGAATTCCATAGTCTTGGAGGAACTAACACTAAAGATAATATTCTTGAGCCCCAAAGCTTGTAAATCTAGTTTTCAAATTGAGTTTTGCAGTGTAAATACCAATTTTTCATTTTTGTGGCTTAATTTTATTTAATCCTTAATTTCTTGATTTAAGCTTGTATATTTGTTACTAATTGTGTTTAATGCTTATTTCATTCATTAATTCATGTTAACCAATTAAAACTATGATAAAATTGAGATTTAATGCAAGTTTAGAATTAACTATTCATCATCTTCCTTATTCGTTTTAAAATCTTGATTTTCATATTTCTTGTTTTAATCTCATGTAAATCATGTGTTTCAAGGATTTTCTTTTTGCTTTTTATGCATTAAAATAGTCAAAATTGTGTTCTTGGTGGATTTTGATGTTTTCCATGGCTTTTAGCATCGTTCCAGGAGCTGAAGTGTATTTTTGGGCTAATTCACAGCCTTAAGTTAGATCATGTCAAGCCCTTGGCCTATGACTCGATGTGACTCGGGTGTGACTCGCCCTAATCATGGCCTTGCATTGTGATTTGAGCGCTACTTCACTCATGCTTCTCTTTTTCCTTATTTTACTATTTCTTTGCTACTATAGCTTGGCCCTAAACACCTTATTTCATTTGCATTTCAATTTCTAATTGATTTCTTTCATTTCCTTCATTTTTTTCTTCTATTTTTTATTTTATTTTTATTAATTTTGCTTTAATTCATTTATTTACTTTATTACATTATACTAATTATATTAATTTATCATTTTATTAATTTTTTTACTTTATCATTTTAATCTTTTATTAGCCCAATTAACTTATATTAGTGATAAATTAATTTATCATTTTACTTTCAATTTATTTAATATTATTTATTAATATTCTAATAATATTATTTTATTTGTATTTATTCCTTTTGCTTAATTAATTGCTATTTAATATTAATTTATTCATATTTATTTTATTGGCCTAATTATTTAATATTTGTGGTTTATTTTTATTTATTTATTTATACATATATTTATTTCCCTTTAATTCAATTATTTTATTATTGCTTATATTTTTATTGCTTTTTTTTACTTTACTTTACTTTAATTTATTTTATGCTAGGTAATTTATTATTTAATTTGAATTTACTTCCTATTTACATATTTATGTATTTATCTATTTCTCATGTATTTAATTTGTTATAGTAATTTAAATTATATTTTAATATTGTTGTTGTTGTTGTTGCTATAATTTTTTTATTTACATTAAATATGTTATTTGCTTTTTATTTAAATGTTTCCTTCTAATTATATATTATATATTTATTATTTATATCATTTAATTAAATGTTTTAGCATGTACATTGCTATACATGCTGTATGAATTCTGGATGCATTATGCATTTTATGTATTTTATTTCTATTATATTAAATTGATTATCTATAGAGTTGAGAAAAAAATTAAAAATCGTTCCGAAATCGGATCAATATTTAAGGTTAACTGGACCAAAAAAAATGGTTAAGGTTTTTAAAAATAGAGATTTTTAATTTTTGGTTCAGTTTCGATTAACCGACTAGTTTAATTAGTTTTTAATATATATATATATGTATATATATTAAAAACCCTACATACCTATCTCATTCTACCTCTGTCACACCTCATACTGTTCGTCCCTTCCTTTCTTTCCTTTCTAATTCTTTGCTCGATGAGATCTTACCATCGCCATCACTAGAATTGTAACCATCAATTTCCCCATCAACGGACTCACCAGCATCGGAGCTCACCTGAGAAAGGTAGATCTTTGTATGATTGTCAATTTTTTTGTTCTTGGTTTGCTCTCTGTAGAAGAAGGTTGTGAATTGAATTTTTCAAGTTCTATTCTCTTTGTTAATTTTTTTCGCTCTTAGATTTATGGACATGCCTCGATTTCTATAGCTCTTTATATTTAGAAGAGTGTAAAACTAAAATTACCTAATCTTCGTTTTCTGTTAAAAATTCGAGCCATTCTTTTGAGGCTCATTTGATAAGCAAGTCAAGTTTAAATTTCTTGTTTTAATCTTGAGTTGTTTCTTTCAAATCATCTATTTCACAATTTACGAAATTTTAGAAAACTAATGAAAGATTATATTAACAGCTTAAACTACAAGAAAAACTCATTTTCCCAATGGAATTGAGTGAATTTTCATAAGGAAAGCAAATTATCGACGAAATTTAGAGAAAAAATGGCGTAGGAGAATTGATTTTAGGAACCTTTGCTGATAGAAAATTTTTCCATTGATAAATTTACAAACGAAAAATATTATCCATCGTCAATTTTGTTAAGAGGTGCAGATCGAAAAACTGTCTTTATATGCCATATTTATATAAGGAATTCATTTCCATCGTTAAAATTACTAACGAAATTATATTATCCATCGACAATTTTACCGATGGAAATAAGTATTCGGTAGGCAAATTTTCGATGGAGTAAAATATTTCGTAGGGAAATTTAGCGATGATAAGTATATTTCCATTTGTAAATTTGCTTTCTGCTAAAAAATTTCATGATGGAATTATTTGTCACCACTCCATCAATAAAAATATTATATATTTTTAATAATTATTTAATAATTGGTGACTCTAGCGTATGATAGCATCTCTGTCTGGTGGTGATATTGGTAAGCCACAATGGAGATATGACAAGAAATATATTAAATAAATTCACATTTTAAATTAATGATAAGAAATATATTTAATGTTTTAATAGTTGAACTTAACCTTAATATTTTACTTGTTATACACAACATGTTTATAAAGCTAATCTTAATTAACATTAATGAACTTAAAATTAGTATTTTACTCACTTGATCATCCCAATTAGTCCTCTATATAAGCTAGGAGAGTATAATTGTTTGCATTAATACCATACTCAACATTTCGATTGACAAAACCTGCACAACATATAAAACTTATATGTAATAATTTAAAAGAAAAGATTCACATTATTAATATTAAAATAATAATTTCGTATTATTTGTTACCTTAACTTGAAGATGAGCAACTTAAAAAAAATAAATTAAGTATTCAACCTTTATATGGCCCGTGAACATCATAAGACAAAATGCTATAAGGTACTAGCACTTCCAGCAATGAAGAAAATTACCATGAAACCAATATTATGTACCCTTCATTGTGAATGTGGGAAAGTGATTAGTCTACAGACACTAAAAGCACCAAACTTAGAGAAAGAATGCCAGATTTAGAGTGGGATATAACTGGAAAACAAAACCTCAAAAATAAGATGGATTCAAATGGTTATCTCAAGGTAATAAAGTAGAAAAATGAATGATGATTTCTTTTTCTCTCTTTTTTCTTTTTTTTTTCTTTTTGAATGCTTAAATTATGTAGCTCAAATACTCCCACTAACCACATCAATAAAACCACTCAACATTATAAAAGTTAAACTTAATAAAGCAATCAATATCTCACCAAACACCAGAAAATGAATGATTTGAGATTTAAGATCCTAGTGTCCCGAATTTCCCTATATTTTCGCAACAATTGCTATCATTATCCAAAAAAATTAAAAAAAGCAAAGAAAAAGAAAAGATGAAAGTAAAAATAAAAAAAGTAGAAAGAATAATATCTAACTAAAGTAGCACTTGAAGACCACATGCTGCACTCCTAAACTCCAAATCAAAATTCCAAAAATAGGAAATAAAAAAACATAAACATAATTCAAAAATAGAAAAAAAATAAAAAAAGCAAATTTAAATCTAGAATACAACTTTAAAAATGAGGAAAAATCAATAAAAAAGTAAGAACAAATTTGATAGCGTTACCTCATACACAAAGCCAATCGAGTAAAGACATTTATAATATAGAGTTATGACCAATGATAACCTTCTTCACAAAGACATTTATAACAAAAAAACACTTAATCGTAGCTTAATTAAATCCCAACTCAGGAAACAAACCCACTAGATCTGAAATCCTAGATTTGAATAATATCCAAGTTTAACACTTTCTCCAATTTCTCCAAAATCTCTAGATTTGAAACTCCTTTCACTATTTTTAAATTTTTGCTAATTAATGAAGTTTAACATATGATCAAATGGAGGAATTATGGCCAAAAAAGAAAAAAAAGATGAAGAATTTGAGCAAGAAATAGAGGAGGAGGGTTGCTCTCTTAGCTCGATGAAAATGGAGGAAATAGGAGAGGAAGGTAACATCAGGCGGAGCTATAGCAGTGGCAGAGGGCAATGGGCGATGGTGCAGTTATGGCCAGAGAGGAAAGAGGGGAAAAAGGAAAAAAAAAGGGAAAAATGAAGGAGAGGGTGGTGAGTAAAGGAGAGCTCGATTCTCCTTGAAACAAAGCAACATGGATTTTTAATTTTCCACCTTCCCAAAATGATGTAGTTTTGGGTAAAGGTAGGAAAAATCCAATTTAATCTCTTAACTTCTCTAATTTGAATTCCTAAGCCCCAATTCAAATATAATAAAACATATAATGTTATCTTTTTTCTTTACATTGTTAGAGAGTATGCCCTAGAGCCCATGTAATAATGATGTATTTTATATGTATGAATTCATATTCTTAATAAAAGGCATCATTCATTTATTAATGCTATGTTTAAACGCATGAGTTTGTAAATCTTAAATTCATAAATGAAGTCCTTGATATTATAAACACATTGTAAAGGCAATCATGAAAGTGTTCATGATATGAGATGTCTATTGCATGCAAATGTGTTAATGTCTAAATATCTCTAGTCATAGAATTAAACAAGATAGGACATTATTAATTCGAACAGACTAGCACATGTTATGCTTCTTGAATGGTTCAAGCAGTGGTTCTCATAATTGTGATTATGGAAGATAATCAAATCTAACATATGGATGCTTGTTAGAAGAACAAGTTCATTGGAGACCTGCAAAGAGAATCCTCATAGGGATATTAAATCTATGTTAGCGAGGAATCTTTTCATAGTGGTTGTACAAGTATCCTTAGACTTGAGATCACCAAAGTTATCTTAAGTAGCAAGTGGTATACTTTGACTCCATAATTGATTACTTCCAACTTGAGGTGAACATAGTTAGAAGGTTGGGTATATCATGACCTACTTGAAGATAGTTGAGTGATTAACAAAGGATTCACCATCCCATATTTATTAAGAGAAGTTATCTCGCATGATTTTATAATTGCCTTGTTCAGAGAATCTCTAGCCAGAGTAATATGCCAAGATAGATAGGGATCCATGAAGGAAATTTTAGGAACAATGGTTAAATTAACAGAACATACATAAGTAGATTTATATGAGTTGATGAAAATCCATACTCAGAATCTAATTGAGATAAGAGTGGTGAAAGGAGTAATTGCACAGTAACTATTTTTATGGAAGGGTATAGTCAAATCACTTGACTTTCCTGATATTTGGATAGTCATGATGCCTAGATAGAGGGCAATCATGAATTGTATAATAGTGTATCATAAATATCAATAGGGATTGATAAAATTCTTTAAAGAAGTTTAAATCATGTGAGTTTTGAATAGAACTCACAATTACATATTATACTGCCAATATGGACAGGAACCCAATAGGTCACACACATATAGAGAAAAGGATAAAATGGTAAAATGACAAGGATAATAATATTTGATATTATTATAGGAATAGAGAAGTGAATAATAGAATAATTAATTAAAGAGTTTAATTAATTATGATAAAGTAAAATTGTTCGCAGAACTTTTTAGAAATATTTTGTAAAATGGACCTAATTAAAATAATGTATTTCAAAATTAATTATTATTGTACTATAAATGTTATAGGGCTGATATAATAATTAATAGATCCATTGGAGAAATTTAAAGAGGCCCAAGGAAATGATTTTGGCGCATAAACCCTTTAGAGGAAGGGTTTCACGCTACTTACTGATAGAAGGCCTTAGAGGCCTAATTCTTGGACCAAGATAAATAAAATATTTTTCATAAGTGTTATGGAGCCTACATATTTAATTTTGATGGATTTGAAATTCATTTGGGTGATTAAATCCAAGTGTATGCATAAAGGGCCTAGTTTGTAGGTTTTGTGCATAGTCTTTTAGGAAAGGATTTAAATTGGATTTAATTGAGCCCAAATAAATTATTAATAATTCTAAAAGCCCATTTAATATTTTTCAGCAATTTTAAATAGTCCAATTCCATTATGAAGTTTGATTTTTAACCTAACTATAAAAATCCAAGTGATAGGGATTTTAGGGTTAAGTGAACGATTAAGAGAAAAAGATTTTTCTCTCATTCTCTAACCCTAGCCGCCACTTCCCCCTTGCTAGCATCAAGTGATTTCATCCAGCCTTGTATTCCTTCATTGTTGGTTCATTCAATCCTTCTCTAGCGTGGATTACTCATTAGAGGTATTCAATTTTGGACACTGTGGTTTACGACAACCCTGTGAGAAGGAAAATAATTGTTCAACAAAAATCAAAGGTGATTTTTCTTATTCTCATTAATATGTATATTGTGAATTCATGACAAGATTAGATCTATTGGTTAAAAAATTTTTAAATTCCGTTTATGTATGAGATGCATGTAACCGATAATTCCTAACATGGTATCAGAGACTCGATTTTACCATGAATCTACAATTCTATATTTTTGCTAAATAGTTTTTATTTTTGAGTTATTTATTTCATGAACTTTAAAATATCAGATTTTATTGTTCATGAATGAGAAATATTGATTTCTGAATTATGTGATAAAATATATAAAATGAAAAATAAAAAAAATGATTCTTTTGAGAAAAGAATCATGGCTTTGACGTGTAGGGTTTTATTTTCAATAAAAGTTTTAGGGGCTGTTCTAAATTAAATTTTTATTGATCCACTCTAAGATCATTTTGATGATAGTTTATGTGTTTAATATGTGATATTAAGCCATAGGATCAAACAAAATTAAAATCGAACAAGTTTTGCATGAAAACTAGTTTAGTCGAAAAGTTCGTTAAATTGGTATTCTTGATGTGTTCTTGGTGTGTTCTTATTTAGAAAGATTTTTAATCTTCTAAATATGATATATCTAATATATTAATATTTTTTTAATTAATTAGATTAATTAAAATGGGCCTTAAATTAATTGAATTAATTTTAATTCATTAAAATCACTTAATGGGCTTAATTATGTTTATAGACTTGATTTAAATTAGTGAATGACTTGGTGGGCCCAAGGAGCTGATTTAAATTAAATATTATAAACTACAGTTAAGTTTATTAATGGGTTTTAAGGGCTGAAGTGGGCTTGGCTCATTACAAAAAGCCCAAATGGTCTAATAGACACAAAACTAGTTTATGTGTGAACACATTTTAGGGTTTAATGTGTGGGTTTCGGCCTACCCTTTATTTTAAGCCCAAAATTAATTCTTTAATTATTTAATATGATTAATTAATTAAATAATTAATTAATATTCAATTGGATTGATAATTAAGGTAAGAACACATGCATGCAAAAAGGTTTCCTAAAATTAAAGTTTCCAAAATGGAAAAAGTTTCCTAATTTTATCACATTATCAAAATAACTCAAAAGTAAGTTTCAAGAGTTGAAACAAAGTTAGTAATCCATTATATGTTTTACTTTATGCATTAGAAATGTATATAAGGGTGTATGATTGGCATGACGGATAGTTATGGACAAGGTCCAATGTGATTGAGCATAATGCATGTTTTGGCCCAATGAGGACTTTCATGTCCCGACCACTTGTTTTTGGTTTGTATTTCTTTTCAAATTGTAATATGTAATTAGATTACTTAGATTAGAATTAGAGATTGAAATGAAGACCACTATCAAGGAGTAATATGGGTCGGATGAAGATCCAACAAGTTTGAAGATAATGTAATTATTTTTACTTGTTTGAATCATGCATATTACCTAGGTTTGACCTTTTGATTTCCCTTTTGGCTTAGGGAAATCAATGTAGTAAAGTCCATAACTATACCATATTTGTATGCTTATATTTATGAGATAGATATAGGAAGCATACTAATGTATGCCAACCATGTATGATGAGACTTAATAAACTAAAATCCCTCAAACTAATACTAAGGTATAATAGCCTTCCATTAATTTGAGGAGAACTAGAGTTCTTTATAGTGTGGGTTGTTGACCATAGTCAAGTTCACATTATATCGAATATATTTGAATCTAATTAAATGGGTCATCTTAGCTAGCCCATTAGCTTGTTGACCTTAGTCAAGGCTAATGGTTCTAGAGGCAAGATTAGGGAATGTATATATGATATGCATGTATCAAGAGTTGATAACCTAAGAGTTGATAACCTAATGATCTAATAGTTGTGTAGAGACACAATTGGTATAGAGATACCTACCTTTCAAGGGTATGGAGTTTGATTTGTTGACCATAGTCAAGGTCAAATTTCATATCAAGGATTGGATATTGGCCCACTAAGAAAACCATCGGGTTTTCTCGGATTAAATAGTGAGGGCTATTGATTCGCAATAAAATAGTGGAAGTAAATGGATTAATTAAAAACCTAATTAATGCATACATATATATGAACAAACTCTCATATGTTTTCTTTTTCACATCTAGGTCATCATTATGAGCACATCAAACATTAATATACGATCAATCTTGGATAACAACCTAGTTGGCAGCAACTATTCTGACTGGATCGGGCAAGTGAGAATTGTTATCAGAGCTAAAAAGATCCATTATGTCTTGGATAAAGATCCACCACCACTACCATCAGATGATTCCATTGATGAGATCAAAGGCACTTATCGAAAAGACATGGAGGATAGTGAAGTAACAGCATGTCGATGCTGGGTGCTATATCCTTAGAGCTTCAGAAGCAACATGAGATGATGGATGCTAGAACCATCATTTTGCATCTATAGGAGCTTTATTCTTCTCAATCTAGACTTGAGCAGTATGAGATTGCTCGAGCTCTATTTAGCTACAAAATGGTGGAAGGCACTTTGGCTGCTACTCACGTATTGAAGATGTATGGGTATATTGAGCATTTGAGTAGACTTTGCTATGTAATGGATAATGATCTATATACATAGATTTAATCTTGTACTCGTTGGCTCCAAGTTATGTACCTTTCGTGCTTAACTTTAACATGAACAAGATCCAAGTAACCATTCCTGAGTTAATCAAAATGCTCAAAATAACTGATGGATCCTTCAAGAAGGATTCAAAAAGTGTCATGGTTGTCACTTCTACTAAAGGTAAGATGTAAAAGAAGAATAAGATGACCAAGGAGCAGCCAAAGCATGGTGGGATTTCCAAGAAGATGGTTGCCAAGAAAGAGAATCCCAAAGAACTTGCTTCCATTATGGAAAAGATGGTCATTGGAAGCATAATTGCAAGGCCTATCTAGATTCTCTCAAGGTGAAGAAGCAAGCTGATTCTTCTACTTTGGGTATTCATATGATTGAAATTAATACTTATTCTATTGCTTCAAAATGATCTTGGGTATTAGATACCGGATGTGGATCTCATTTGTGTAATGATCTACAGGGACTTAAAAGCAGTAGAAGAGTTGGAAAGGCAGAAATATGTTTACAGTCATCTACTGGACAAAACATCTCTACAACAATTGTGGGGACTTACTATTTTCCACTTCCAAGTGGATTAATATTGGAATTAAATAATTGTTATTATGTTCTAGCTTTATCCAAAAGTATTATTTCTTTCAGTTGTTTATTGAACGATTATGATATTTCTTTAAAGGACAAGTGTTGTTATATTTTTAAGAAAAATATATTTTATGCAAAAGCTATCATTGAGAATGATATATTTGTTCTTGATTTAATTAAAGAAGTGCATAATGTGGATACCAAGAGAATGAAATAAGATAATCTAAATACCTCATATTTATGGCACTGTTGTTTAGGCCATATAAATGAGAAATGCATGACCAAATCACACAAGTCAGGTGATTTGGGATCATTTGATTATGAATCATTTGATACATGTGAGTCTTGTTTATTTGGGATAATGACAAAAGCTCCCTTTATTAGTAAAGGAGAGCGAGCTAAAATGGCTTTGGACTTAATACATTCAGATGTATGTGGTCCAATGACTACACATGCCAGAGGAGGTTACTCCTACTTCATTACTTTCATAGATGATTACTCTAGATTTGGAAATATCTATCTAATGAAATATAAATTAGAAGCATTTTAAAAGTTCAAAGAATTCAAAAATGAAGTAGAGAAGCAACTTGGCAAGAGTATTAAAACACTTAAATCAGATCGAGGAAAAGAATACTTAAGCCAAGAATTTCAAGATTATCTTAGAGATAATGGAATTTTATCTCAATGGCCTCCACCATATACACCACAACATAATGGTGTATCTGAGAGGAGAAATCAAACACTATTAGGTATGGTTTAATCCATGATGAGCCGAGCAGACTTTCCTAAGTCTTTTGGGGATATGCACTAGAAACTGCTATTTATGTGTTAAACAAAATTCCTAGTAAATCGGTTGATGTTACACCATATGAGATGTGGAATAACAAGAAACTCACACTTTCTCATATGAAAGTATGGGGTTGTCCTACTTATGTGAAGAGGACAGTATCAGACAAACTAGATGTTAAGTCTGACAAATGTTTATTTGGGGGATATCTAAAAGAAATGTTTGGATATTATTTCTACCATCCCTTAGAACAAAAGGTGTTTGTTTCAAGGCATGCTATCTTTTTGGAAAGAGAATTTCTCCTACAAGAGGACAGTGGGAGTAAAATTGAACTTGGTGAAGTTCAAGACCCATAAATAGAAGTAGAACAACCGATTGAACCCGAGACTGAATTTCATAATGATGAGATTACAGTTGAACCTAATTATATTCAAAACCCTAGAAGATCTACTAGAATGCATTTTGTCCTTGTGAGATATGGATTTCACATTGATTTAGATAGAGGCATAACTTTAGTAGAGGACAATAAGCCTACATGCTATCCAGAAGTTTTTAATAGTTCAGAACATGATTTATGACTTAAGGTTATGCAGTCTAAAATGGACTCCATGTATGAGAATAAAGTATGGATTTTAACTCAACGACCTGAAGAGATAAAACCCATAGGGTGCAAATGGTTCTTCAAAAAGAAGACTGACATGGAAGGTAATATAATTACCTATAAAGCTCGTTTAGTAGCAAAAGGCTATCGTCAAAAAGAAGGTATTGACTATGATGAAACCTTTTCTCCTGTAGCGATGCTTAAATTTATAAGAATACTTTTAGCTATTGCAGCTCATTATGATTATGAGATTTGGAAAATGGATGTGAAGATAGCTTTCCTAAATGGAAATCTGAGTGAGGATGTGTATATGACACAACCAGAAGGGTTCACATCAGGAAATAGCGAAAGGTATGTAAGCTTCAAAGATCCATTTATTGCTTGAAGCAAGCTTCTAGGAGCTAGAACATATGATTCAATGAGACAAACAAAGAGTTTGGATTCTCATAGAATAAAGATGAACCTTGTGTGTATAAAAGGGTCAGTGGGAGTGCAATTGTCTTCTTAGTTTTCTATGTGGATGACATATTGATAATGGGAAATGACATTTCTCTTCTCCAATCTGTTAAAATATGGTTATCCAAGCAATTCTCCATGAAAGACCTTGGAGAAGCATCCTATATTCTGGGAATAAGGATCTATAGAGATATATCCAATAGGTTGCTAGGTCTTTCTTAGAGTACACATATAGATAAAGTATTGAAGAGGTTCAATATAGATCTCTCTAAGAAAGGTTTTATACCCATGGTGCATGGGAAACACCTTTCTAAATCTGTGTGTCCATAGACACTAGAGGATAGAGAGAGCATGAATAGAATAGCATATGCATCGACAATTGGTTCTATCATGTATGCTATGTTATGTACACGTCCAGATGTAGTATTTGCTTTGAGTGTCACAAGTAGATTCCAATCTAATTTTGGAGAGGAACACCGGGCAACTATCAAGAATATCCTTAAGTACTTGAAAAGGAATAAGGATATATTCTTGGTATATGGAGAGGCCAGTTTGGAAGTAAATGGGTATACTGATGCCAACTTTCAATCTAACAAAAATGATTGTAAATAACAGTCTGGTTTTGTGTTCATAATGGGAGGAGGGGCAGTTAGTTGGAAGAGTTCCAAACAAGAAATAACTACTGATTCGATGAAAGAGTCTGAGTACATTGCTGCTTCAAAAGCAGCCAAAGAAGTAGTCTGGATCAAAAAGTTCATATCTGAACTAGGAGTGGTGCCTAGCATTGTTGATCCGATTCCTTTATATTGTGACAACAATGGAGCCATTGTGCAAGCAAAGGAACCATGGTCTCATCAACAATTCAAGCATGTTCTCAGACGCTACCATCTCATAAGGGAAATAGTAGCTAAAAATGATGTGAAAATAGAAAGGGTCCCCACAAATGATAATGTGGTGGATCCCTTCACTAAAGTACTTTCCTATATTAAGCACGATCTACATATAAATAGTATGGGTCTAAGGCATATGATTGATTGGCTCTAGTGCAAGTGGGAGATTGTTAGAGAGTATGCCCTAGAGCTCATGTAAAAGGGATGTATTTCATATGTATGAATTCATATTCTTAATAAAAGCATCATTCACTTATTAATGCTATGTTTAAATGCATGATTTTGTAAATCTTAAATTATTAAATGCAGTCCTTGATATTATAAACACAGTGTAAAGGTAATTATGAAAGTGTTCATGATATGAGATATCTATTGCATGAAAATGTGTTAATATCTAAATATCCCTAGTCATAGAATTAACAAGATAGGACATTGTTAATTCGGACAGACTTGCACATGTTATGCTTCTTAAATGGTTCAAATAGTGGTTCTTAAAACTATGATTATGGAAGATAATCAAAGCTAACATGTGGATGCTTGTTAGAAGAATAAGTTCATTGGTGACTTGTAAAGAGAATCCTCACATGGATATTAAATCTATGTCAGTGAGGAATCTCTTTATAGCAGTTGTGCAAGTATCCTTAGACTTGAGATCACCAAAGTTATCTTAAGTAGCAAGTGGTATACTTTGACTCCACAACTAATTACTTCCAACTGGAGGTGAACATAGTTAGAAAGTTGGGTATATCATGACCTACTTGAAGATAGTTGAGTGATTAACAAAGGATTCACCATCCCAAATTTATTAAGAGAAGTTATCTTGCATGATTCTATAATTGCCTTGTTTAGAGAATCTCTGGCCAGAGTAATATGCCAAGATGGATAGGGATCCATAAAGGAAATTTTAGGAACAATGGTTCAATTAATAGAACATACATAAGTAGATTTATATGAGTTGACGAAAATCCATAATCAGAAGTTTTGAATAGAACTCTTAATTACATATTATACTGCCAATATGGACAGGAACCCAATAGATCACACACATATAGAGAAAAGAATAAAATGGTAAAATGACAAGGATAATAATATTTGATATTATTATCGGAATAGAGAAGTGAATAATAGAATAATTAATTAAAGAGTTTAATTAATTATGATCAAGTAAAATTTCTTTACAGAACTTTTTAGAAATATTCTGTAAAATGGACCTAATTTAAATAATGTATTTCATAATTAATTATTATTGGACTATAAATGGTATAGGGCTGATATAATAATTAATAGATCCATTGGAGAAATTTAAAGAGGCCCAAGGAAATGATTTTGGCGCATAAACCCTTCAAAGGAAGGGTTTCACGCCATTTGCTGATAGAAGGCCTTAGAGGCCTAATTCTTGGATCAAGATAAATTAAATATATTTCAGAAGTGTTATGAAGCCTACATATTTAATTTGGATAGATTTTGAATTCATTTGGGTGATTAAATCCAAGTGTATGCATGTAGGGCCTAGTTTGTGGGTTTTATGCATAGTCTTTTATGAAAGGATTTAAATTGGATTTAATTGAGCCCAAATAAATTATTAATAATTCTAGAAGTCCATTTAATATTTCTTTAGCAATTTTAAAGAGCCCAATCCCATTATGAAGTTGGATTTTTAACCTAACTATAAAAATCCAAGTGATAGTGATTTTAGGGTTAAGTGAACAATTAAGAGAAAAAGATTTTTCTCTCATTCTCTAACCCTAGATGCCACTTCCCCCTTGCTAGCATCAAGGGATTTCGTCCAGCCTTGTATTCATTCATTGTTTGTTCATTCAATCCTTCTCTAGTGTGGATTACTCATTGGAGGTGTTAAATTTTGGACATTGTGGTTTGCGATAACCGGTGAGAAGGAAAATAAACTGTTCAACAAAAATCAAATGTGATTTTTCTTATTCTCATTAATATGTATATTTTAAATTCATGGCAAGATCAGATCTATTGGTTAAAATTTTTTTAAATTCTGCTTATGTATGAGATGTATGTAACCGATAATTTCCAACATACATTACTTCATTTCATTCTTATAACACTCACTTAGTTTGTATCTAATTTATTTTATAGTCTAATTTGTTAAATTTATTTTAAGATTGAGTTTTTCAAATAGATTTTTTTTATAAATATGAAATATTTTTATTATTTTATTAATTAATCTTTTCAGAGTTTAGTTTAACTGACATTAATGACTATAATTTGAGCAGCTCATGTAACATCTCAATTTATTCTATTAGAAGCAAAAAAGTTTTTAACATTAATTAAGTTTGAAATTAAATAAATTAATGAAATAAAAAATGAAAAATTAAATAAATATGAGACGCGACCATTTATATGTAAGGCCCCTAACATGACCCTAGTAAAAAATGCATGATTTTATAGGTTTGTATGTAATTAAGAATAAACTAAAAATTCATATTTCATATATGAGGTATGGGACAAGTGATAAATTATTTTTTTATCATATTAATTTAATGAAAAATTAATTGGATTTAATAATATTTAAGGGTGTAATTGAAGCATGAAATGTTAATTTAGGGGTCAATTTGTTAATGTGGCAATTGAAGGGTAAATTATGAACAATTGAAGAAATGAGGGATTGATTTAAGAGAATTATAAAGGAGTGATCAATGTATAACATGCAAAATCTAGAGGGAATTATTTATAACATACAAATTTGTTAAGGACCAACAAGGGATTTTTTCCTACTATTATAAAAGCTGAAATTTAGTTGAAAAAGAGAGAAATATAAGATGAGGGAGAGTGTGGGGCGGCAACAAATATGGAATTCTCCATTTTGCAACTTTCATTTCTTATATTTTTGAGAACCCATCACTTAAAAATTCATAATCCTTAAGAACAACTCTTACATGTTGTTGGTTCAAAATCAATTGGGTGTAAATCCTTAAGGTAATGATTTTTAAATTAAGTTTTCATCATCATCATCATCATCTTCTTCTTCTTCTTTTTGTTGGGTGGTTAATTGGAGTAAATGCTGGAAATGGATGTTTATAAGAATGAATTTATGTGTAAAATAAGAAGGTAGGAAGAACAAAGGAAAAGGAATTACAAAGGATTGTAGGTTAAGGGGATTTTTGCCAAGGTATGGGAATGCGTGTCTTTGTGATAGTTTTTTATTGCAATCAAATGTTGGAAATTTTAGTGAAGATGAGGATTATGGAATGAGTTAGTAATCTAAGAGAATAAGGTTTAATTGTTAAGATAGGATTTGATTATGGCAATATATGTGAAGAATTATTTAAAATAATCTTCCATAATTTTAGCATATCTCAAGTTACAGACCTTAAAATGGATTTATTCTAGTTGGTGATTAACCTTAATTAATTCATCTACAATTTTTTAGAAGAAACCTAAAGTTGATTTTGCCTCTAAATGGTCTTAATTTTTAATTGAAGTTGAAACTGAACTGTTATCTATTTTAGTGAATAGTTTGTAATCTTTTCAGCATAATTAATTTTATAGAGGTAAAAATTCAATGATTCCAAATTTTGATGAAACTATACTTTATGTATACAGTTTCTATGAAGAATGCATAATTTTTTTCTATTTTTAAATATATCAGAAAGTAACTTGAATCCAAAACTGTTGATAGCTTTATTTTCAGGAATAGTTCTCAATATTTTTGTAGTATCTTGAAATATAAAAATGATAATTAGATAATTCCAGTTGATTTATAAAGTAGACTTTAATATCTACATTTTTTATGAGAAATAAAAGCCTAAATATGCCTCTAATACTATCTAAATTTAGGTTAAAAATCGGAATCATATGTTGCCTATCACAATGAACAATTATCAATAATTTCCAATTATCTTGAGTTATGTAAATGATATTGAAATGATTTTGGAGGTTCCAAAAATTGGAAACATAAGGGAACATGTTTGTAAAAGGACATTTTTGCTAAAATTGATGTTTTCCAGGTCAAAAATTGTATATACTCAGAATTGGAATTCTGCCTTTATGCCGAATTTTAAAGGCAGAATTTTTAATATATAATTTTAAATGTTGTTATGTTTACTATGTTTAAAAGGAATATATATATTGAGTTTATAAATATGAGTTGAATATATATCGAGCTTATGAATATGAACATTTAATGTTTAAATGTTGATATGTTTATAAGGGATATGTGTTGAGATTATGATTATGAATTTTATTGTTTAAAGGTTATTAAGTTAAATGTATGTATACATGGGAATAAATTGATTTACAAATATCATGTAAAATAATTGATTGAAGTATTATGTATATACATGTATTTTCAAAAACTTATACGTAGCTTGTTATATGAAATTATGCTTATATATATATAATCAAATGATAGTGTATATTTTTATACAAATATTCACCTATAAATTTGATTATGAAATGTTAAAGCATGATAAATGAAAGTTATATGAACAAGTATATGCCTGCTATTAGAGTTCATCTGAGGATAGATAGGTGCCTATATGGATATTGCAGTGCCACCGTTGACCCCGTTTGGATTTTTATTATTTAACCCCGTTTGGGTCATAGCTTACCCTGTTTGGATATGGTTGAGCGGTCTAAAGTATAGTCTGGCCCCATTTAGGTCTCTATTTGTCCTACAGGACCAAGTTTGTCCTTTGGGACTAAGTTTGATACCTTCGGGTATCAACCTTTAGAACTTAAGCAGAGTAAACTAGAGAATAATACATTATAGTTAATTATAGTATTTCTATTTCATAAGTTATATTGAATGACATGATTAACATTTATTTTAATGTTTGAATTACAAGGATAAAAGTATAGATTAATTTAATTAAAGTTGATATTCGAGGAAGCTAAATTGAATGTGGGATTACACTATTGTTAAAAACTTCATGTCTTATCATATGTTTATTTTAATACTTCATTTTAATATTTCAATTGATGTATGTTATATAATTTGTTTTTCTACAATCAATGTGAGTGGTTTTTTTTCATGTTTAGTATCCCTACTAAGCTTTATAGCTTAGTACGGGTTATTTGATCAATGTAAGTTCTTCTATAGCTAAAGCTTTTGCTCAGAAATGTACTCTACATCAAAACAGGCCAATATCAGTTCATAGAAGTTGATGTAGGGATTTTTGGTTAATTTTGTATAAGTTTCTTTTATATATTTAATATGTATAAAAGATTATAAAATATATGTATATCATATGGAAAGATAATGTTGTATAATGCTCATTAGGAAGATGTTAGCATGTGTATGCATTTAGGGGCTAGAATGGTTTTATATATATTATAAAATACTGAATTATACATATGAGATTAAATATGGAAACTAGGGTAGTAATGTCTATCATGAATACGATATATGATATATGTGATGAACTGATGTTAATATGTAATTAGAGTAATAGAAGTGGTTAGAGATACCTATGATGCTCATAGGAATATAAACAATTAAAGTGACACTTAATTGTTATGCATGTTTATCAATTAAATGAATCATTAGAGGGTATAATGTTAGTTTAATGTTTTAAATTACTAATATTATGCGAGAGTAAACATATGACATAGTTATATGTTAAAGGCACTAGACATAGGGTATTTCATTATATATAATTTTAGGAAGGAAAAAGAATGGATTCTATCAATTTTGAGAAGTGAAATGAATAGAAATCGGGTTTTAAATTTATTTCAATTTCCCTATGGAATGAAATTTTATTTGGTAAAATACATATAGAAATATTTTTTGTTGGTAATTTACCTACAGAAATACTAGTTCATAGGGAAATTACCTACAGAAAAAGGATTCCGTCGAAAAATTACCAACAAAATGTTGATTTCATTAGTAATTTTCCTACATAATGAAATTTTCGTAGGTAATTTCCTTACAGAAGAGTGTTTCCATCAGTAATTTACCTATGAAAACATGATTCCTTAGGAAATTTACCTATAAAAAAGGATTATATCGAAAAATTACTGCCATAATCAACATTCTGTTGATAAATTTTATGTGCAATTTCAGCTGTAAAATATGGACGTCAATTTTACGATTGAATTTTTTAATTCCATCATTAATTTTCGTCAGTAAAGTTAGGCAGGAAAATTTCCCTCTATTATTTATGATGAATTTTTTAGTCCTTCACAATACTCATTTTTCTCTGATAATTTTGCCTACGAAAAATTTTCCATCGATAATTACCTACGAAAATATTTTTTCCTTCGATAATTACTTACGAAAATTTTTTTGTCGGGAATTGAGATTTTTCTTGTAGTGTTATATTCATCTAATTACAAAAATGTAAACTCTATTAAGATGCGTAACTAAATACGTAGTGGTGTGCAACAAAAATCTTAAGTATAGATTAGATTTGACTAAATAGATAGTTTTCAGTTTTCTTAGATATGACAGCAAATGAAATTTAAGTATATAAGAGACTAATTGTTCACAATGGCGGCGGTCAAAAGAATTTGTTAAAACAACTACAATTGTAAATTGTCCTTTGTCGAAGAACACAACAAAAGTGTATGACTCATAGTGTAAAAACTATAACCCGAAGGATGAAAATGAGGCCATTGGGGGCTCAAACACAAGCTAATTTAAGCTTAAATATGACCACCTTCCATACACACTCTTTTTTCTGCTCTTTGTTACCGCCATATCATTTAATAATATTTTTGTTTTTTTAATACAAGTGAAAACTAAGGCTTTTTATAAGAAGAAAATTCTTTATCGTTGTTCCCCTTATCTAAATTCGGTTCCAACGAATTTATTCCTTTCATTCAATCAAAGGAAATTTGAATAGAATGGCTCGGATTAGGAAATTTAAACTTGACTTGTTTATCAAATGAGCCTCAAAAGAATGGCTTGAATTTTCCACAGATAATGAAGATTAGGTAATTTTAGTGCTTGGGTTATGATGATTTTTATTTGAATTATTTTTCATTTAGGTTTGTGTTCTGTTTGGCAAGTGAGAAACCTAAAGTTTACTTTATGTTCTTTTATAGGCCTCATTCTAGCGAGCAAAGAAATGGATCCAATAACTCCAAGCGATGGATTAGTTAACTGATCATAATGGATTGATTAATGGTTAGTATTTTGAAAAAATCGATTTTAATGGACTTGTTTTTTTGGCTCATAGAGTGGTTAATCAGTTCATGCACATCCCTAATTATCTATCTATTTTATTTGAATTAACTATCTATTTATCATTCATTAATTGTTTTAATTCATTAATTAACTAATATTATTTTCATGCCATATTTTAATATGTACAACTATATGTCACATTTCAGGTCGGAATGGAGAATGAAGTGGGATAATAGTCTAGGATTTATTTTATTTGCTATTTGTGTATTATTTATGGCATGTATTTAATTATCCCTTTATTTTGCTTTCATTGTTGTAAAGTGTGTAATAATAAAGGCTTTTCATGCGCTTAAATTAAAAACAACACCAAAACTTATTTTTACTTAATTAATTAGGATTTTTCCTAATAAATTGGATCAATGTCCATTTTTCTCAAAAGTCAAACAAAAGAGTTTTATGTGCATAAGGGAACTAATATTTGTAATTCAATAAATAGCCTAATTTATGTAAATCATTTTTTTGAATTGTTATTCTCTTATGCCTCACTTATTTATTGCGAATGATGTGACAAATGATATTTTGACCGATAACCTAAAAATTCACCAAATGATTTTATAAAAGTTTAAGAGGGGATTTTCCATAATAAAAGGGACCAATGTCCCGATTTTCACCCATAAAATAACATGTCAATTAAGGATTTCTCTTTATAAATACAAATGATCTTTTACTTTAAAATTAACCCACACAATTCTTTTTCAAAAGTTACATGAGCTCGATGCCCTCATTTTTATCCAAAGTGCACTCGAAACTTTTCCTTTTGTAAATATGCATACAAGGACCAACGTCCTTATTATGATGAAAATTCTAAATTAATTCTTAATTTATGTATGACTTTATTTTTATATTCTTTATTTCTTTCCCTGCCATGCTTTTATAGCTTTCAATATTTATGCTTTATAGCTTTTCAACATGTTTTAGTGTGCTTTACTTTTCTAGTATGATCTCTCATGTTAGAAAAGAGATAAAATAAGTTAATCATTAAAACTAACTTATATAATGCTAACCAAAGGTATAAATAAAGGTTAGGTCCTGAAATATCTCTGGTTTTGGCCTTATTAGGTTAGAACTCACTTTTTCAATATTTTATTGGGTAGCAACTCTATAATACCTGCCTTGTGGTGCTTAGCAGATGCTCTTATAGGTTGATCATTAACAATAGATGGGAAAAAATCATATATGTGATCAGTTTCATAAGTTAAATGAACCTTAAAATGAGGTCCTCTTGAATAGTCTTTCACATTTTGACATTATCACAGCCTTTAAACCTTAAAATGAGGTAAACCCAAATCCACAAGAATCTTAAGAATTATAAATATAACTTTTGTAAAGAAATCTAAACATATTTCAAGACTTAAGATCCTCAAAATTAAGCCTAAACTTTGATAAACTAAATCTACCTCTTTATCTAGACCAGTCTATAGTAATTTGGGCATAACTCTTTCCTTAGGACTCCTTTTTGAGTGAATTCAATTTTTTTTTATGAAACTAGACTCATTTTTGGACAACTTTAATACATAGTTCTTGGCCTAATTCTGTACCCATCATTCCAAAAAAGTTTTCAAATATAAAGGAATGATTATGTCCTTAAAAATCACTTCGGAGCAACCTCTAGTATTTTGACCATAAATCCCAATATAAAAGGAAAAATTAGGTAATTTTTAGTTATTTATAAAGCTATGTCATAGGGTAATAAATGTAAAAAAGGCAGCATGTCCATCGAATGACATTTTTAAGACCAAAAAGTAAGGAACATTTCAAGTTAGAGTGTTAGTAGGCTGAAAAAAGGAGGAAATAAGTAAGTTGTGGGTGAGTTTAGCCTTAAGGCTCAACTCAAATAAGTTATGCTCGTGATTCACTGAGTCATAGGCATAACTTAATCAAGTCACGCCCAAACTAAAATTTTGGCCAAAATAGATTTTCAACCCCCCTTGTTGCTTATAACTCACTGAGTTGTAGGGCAAGGGAATCATTGCAATACACAACTTTTTTCCTCAGAATGGTAACGAAGGAGCTAGGAAAAAGATCTTTGATTTTTTTTTTCAATTTTACCACCTTGGATTTTAATGATAAGAATGGGAAACCTTAAGCCAATAAGGAGCTCTATCAATTTTTTTTTGCTTCCTCAAAAAAATATAGGAACAAAAAAAATCTTGATTTTCTTAAACCAACAACGAATGAAAGAGAAAGCAAGGGAGCACTTGAGAATTATTAGGTTTTGAGACATTATACTGAGGTTATTATTTAGAGCTCAATCTCAAAAAATGTTTAACTAAATAAATTAAACAAACTAATTACTTCTCGTTTTCCTTTCCTTTTCTTTATTCTTCATTTGTATTTAAGCTTCTATAACTTAATTTTTTTTTTAGTTTTCATTTTTTAAGTTATGCTTTGTATACAAAAATGTTCATTTATATTTTTTTGATCATGTTTAAGAGTTAGACTTGAGTTAAAATGAAAAATGACATAAGTAGCTAGTTACTATTCATCATCTTCCTCATCGAACCACATAACTTAATTTTTTTTAAATTTTGTGATTTTAGGCAATAAATCTCTATATTGGTTAATTTCATTCCAAGCAATGATGATATTAGCTAAAAAATAAAGACTTAGGTGAGCTATACTAAGATTTAAATTTTGGAGCTTTTTTCCTTTTATTTTTTTCTTTCGTTTGTCACTTTAACTATGTTTTTAAGGTTGTAAAAAGGTGATTTTTAAGGGCTTTTCATTGTTTTTTACATGTTTTACACAATATTATTATTGTATATATTTTTTTAAATGATCGACTATATTTATGTTAATGTTTAAGTGATTTTGAGAAGATGGTTGCAATGCTGTTTGTTTCACTGTGGGTAACTTGTGCCCGCAACTGGAGTAAGTTATAGGCAACACTTGCATTTTTTGCATGCATTCATGGCCAACTTGGGTTATTTAAGTGATTTTCTTCTCTTTCTTCTTCTACTTGTTCTTATTCTTTAAATTTTCGTTTATTTTCTTTTAATTTCATTCTTATTGATGGGTTCTCTTAAGATGACTACTACTACTACTACTAGTATATATATATATATATATATATATCATTTTTGCATTTATAATATATATTACCTATGTATATACATTATTCTTTATTTATTTATCATTAATCTTTTATATTTCTCATCTTTTTCACCATACACATAAAGTCGTGATGAATGGAAGGTACTCAAAGGCCATGGTGAATAAGTCATGGTTACAATATTTGTATATAAATTTTAGTATTTGATTTCTTTAATTGGTTTGTAAAAATAATTCAGTTTTTTGAACGCTAACTTAAAAACTCACCAAAATATTTTATATAAGTTTGCATGTAATTTTTCTCCAACAAAAGGGGACCAATATCTCATTTTTTATCCACAAAATATTAGGTAAAAATAAGGATTTTTATTTATAAATAAAAATGATTTTTCTGTCATAGGTTAATTAACACAATATTTTCAAAGCCGTAGGGGTCAAATATCCCAATCTTTCATCAAAAAATACACCTAATTTTTTTTTTTCAAATATGCATGTGGGTTCTAACATGCCCAGAAAAATATGCATGTGGGGACTAACATCCCCATCTAAATGGACATTGTAAATAAACTTCCTATTTTATGTATGATTTTTCTTTCACCTTTAAATATATAATTATGTTATGTTTATTGCTTTTCTTGATTAATTTGCTTTACTGCTTTCAAAATGTGAATATATGTGCCTTTGAATTCTTTGCCATGATAATGTATAAGAAGAATGATAAAATAAATTAACCTTAAAAACTTATTTATAAACACATTTAACCAATGTATGAAAAAAGAGGAGATCCCGAGCTATCTCTTGTTTTGGCCTCATAAGGTTAGAACAAATTTTCTAATGTTTTATTAAGTGGCAACTCTATGACACATAACTTATGGTGCCTAACTGATGCCCTTGTAGGTTGATTGCCAATAATGAAAAAAGGATACCTCAAAATGCTATCTCGTGCCTTATTATGGCCCGAGACTTGGTAAATATGGTAAAATCCTTGTCCATTATGAAATGATTAGCCTTTATGAGTTAAATAAACCTTCATCTGACCTTAAACCCTAAAAGTGAGCCTTCAATAACCAACCAAATGCCTAAAAGGGGTTTGGCGTGCATGACACCCATATCTCTATACATTTACTAGTCATCTTTAAAGTTTGTATTAAGGTAGGATCACTCAGTTACCTAAAGAGGAAAGAGTCTTATTCAGGGGATTAAGCTCACTCTTCTATTTGATGAAGAAGTCTTTTGAAGTAGGTTTCTTAATTGCAATAGGAAACTGCTTGAATAAGGAAACTAAATCCTACCTAAGATAGGATTCATATCTCTATATATAAGGGTTACATTCCAGGTATTTCTCTTTCTTAGCACTTTTCCTAATCATTCCCTTATAAAAAACATCATTCCAACATAACCTTTGAAGCTTTACCTCATCAAAAAATCCCACCAGATTTTTTTTATTTCTAGGTACTCAAGTTATCAAGTAAGAAGTTACACCGAAGTTTAATCCATAAAATAGTTTGACAATTGAACTATTACCATTTGGTATGGTTAGGATGGATCCTCAAGATTGAGACAAAAGTCGATGCCCAAATAAGAAATAAGAAAAACACCATCACATCACCTTTGCACCTACATATCTTCCTTTCTAGAACCTGCTCTGATAGGTACCTCTACCAGTTTTCCTATCACTAACTTACCTCAAATGGCCTTCGAACCTAGCTTTACTCTATTAATGGCCCAAGCTTTTTTAGTAACACTGTCAAACCTAGCAGCCCAGGCACCACTTCTTCCATTACCCTAAGCAATCACCCCAATAAGAGGTAACCTAAATAATGACACCTAAAACATAACTCCTTCCATAACACCTATTCCCACAATCACTATGATCATGGATGAGTTTGAGAAACTTTTGAAGAGAGACTGTTGAAATAACAAAATAGAAACACACTACAATATAAGGGAGTTTTCGATCACCATTATCTAAAGCAATTTTAACACCACCCTTTCCGAGCATACAACTACCCAGTTTGCCAAAGTACAATGGAAGCACAAATTTCTGAGCTCATTTAGATTAGTTCCACCATACAATGTTGATCCATACAACAAAGGATGTTGCACTCAATAAAATCTGTACTCAAACCCTAAGTAAGTTTGCCTAAATCTGGTTTAGAAACCTACTAGAGCACTCAATATATAATTTTTAACAATTTAGTGACATATTCATTATGAAATTTATAATAGCTATTCGGCTCACCAAGGTTTCAATCGATCTTTATTGGGTCTTCTGAAAGAAGGGGGAACCTTTATGTAGCAATATGGAAAGGTTTAATCTCATAGCAACGGATATCTGAAATTTAAACTTAAAGGTTGCTATCAGTGCCCTCAAGAGAAATACGAGGTGCTAGCACTTTAGCAATTCATTGTGCAAAAAATTGCCATGTAACTTTATTAAACTAATGACTCAAGCTCATAAATATATTTGAATGCGTGAATCATAGTGGTTGAGATATAACACCAAAATAAGAGAAGCAGTGGGTTAGGTTAAGATAGAGGTAGTTCAAAGAGAGGTGATACTCAAGCTATAAGGGGCTCAAATAGAACATATGTAATCATGAGGCCATATTAAAATAATCAAATTGAGGAATAGTTTACCAAATTGAATAATTCCTCTACACAAATCCTATCTTGGATGGAGAAAAATGATTAAGTTTTCTTGCCAAAACCTATGAGGGAAGACTTGAACAAGGACCAGGGGTTGTACTGTGCATTCTATAAAGATAAAAGGCATAAAACTAATGATTATAGAAAGCTCAAGGAGATAGGGTATTAGATAAAGAAGGGTAGACTATAGCAGTTCGTCAAAAGTATTAAGAACTCTCCATTTCGTAATTAGATAGAAAAGAAGCTAATGGTAGTAAGAAAGCCCTAGTAGGGTTCATTTATGTACTTGTAAGAGTAAAAAACTATAATGTGTTTGATGATTCTAAAAAGTACAAGGTGAAAAAAATGTTTTCCCTTAGGATCAAATAGGCATCATCTAATTTTTATCAAGGAAACATGTTCAACAACCATACAATAATATACTGGTAGTTGAAGCAATCATTATAGATTACTTGGTTTAGAGAATCTTAATTAACATATGTAATGCAATCAATCTGATCACCTTGAAAGCCTATAAAGCCTTGGGGATGCCAAGCCCACTAGAAGAAGTAACTGTACCCTTGATTGGTATTTCAGGATAACTCATCACGGTTAAAGGGATGGTTAACCTATTTATACAGCTCGAAGATGATTCAATAGTTAGAACTTGCATAACTTGTTTTATAGTGGTGAATATGCCACTATCTTATAATGAAATCTTTGGGTGACCTCCCTCTCCTAACCTTGGTGGATGCCTACATTTCCATGTAGAAGTTGATACTTAAGATTTTTGCCTCATTAGAAATAGGGATACTTCGAGGAAATTAGGCCGTAGCTCAAAATACCTATATTACCATGTTAAAGGAAGCAAATCAAACATTACTAGTTGACACAATTGACATTTTAATCAATTCAACCCAAAAAGCGGAGCCAATCGAATTATTACAAGAGGTAGAGTTATTGCTAGGAAAGATGATGAAGATAACTTTCAAAAAAACTAGTTTGGATTTGCAATCATTGTTTGCAGTGTTATCTTCCTATTCAAATGTGTTTTCCTAGTACCCTTCCTATATCATGGGTATTTCCCTGGAGGTTATGTCTCACTCATTAAATATACAACAGGGCTGTAAACCTATCAAGCAAAAGAAATGAATCATTGTATCCAAGTGACAAGTAACAATATATGAGGAAATAAATATGTTATTGAAAAATGGATTCATTAGAGATGTACTATACCTTAATTGGTTATACAATGTAGCACTAGTAAAAATGTCTATTGAGAAGAGGATGTGCATCGAGTTTACTGACTTGAATAATGCTTGCTTTAAGGAGAACTATCCATTATTAAACATTGATTTACTAGTTAAATCCATAGCTATTTTCAAAGAGTACTCCTTCCTAAATACCTTGGCTGGTTATCATTAAATTTGCATGAATTTGACAAATGAAGAAAAAATAGCATTCATTGCTCACAAAGAAACTTATTGTTAGATAATGATGCCTTTTAGCTTTAAACACACAGGTGCAACCTATTGGAGGCTAATAATCAAGTTGTTCGTTGGTCAGCTAGGCAGAAACATGGAGGTTTATATTGATGACATGATCATTAAAAGTAAGGCATTATCAAATTTGGCCAAGAAAATATTCTCAACCTTTAGAAAGTTCAATCTCAAACTTAATAATGAAAAGTGCACCTTTGGAGAGTGGTCTAACAAATTCTTGGGGTTTGTGATCTCTAAAAGGGGAATAAAGGATAACCCACCAAGATTAAAGCCATATTACAAATCTAGTCGCCAAAGTCAATAAGAAAGGTGTAGAAGTTGAATGGGAAAATAACCACTCTTTGCCGATTCATCTCCTATTCGGTTATGCAATGCCTTCTGTTCTACTAGGCATTGAAGAACATGAAGAATTTTAAGTGGACTTCAAAGTGCTAGTCAACTTTTAAAGCACTAAAGTATTTCCTTAATTCACATCCTTTGTTTAGTCAACCACAACTAGGTGAGACATTATTTATATACTTGAGAGTTTTCAAAGGAGCCATCAACTCAATCTTAATTAGAGAAGAGAATACTTAATGGTTCCTAATCTATTACACAAGTAAGGTTATTGAAGGTAGCAAGCTTTGATACCCAATTTTAGAACAATTGGCTTTAGCCCTTATTACCTCAGTAAGCAAGTCACAACCTTAATTCTAGGCTCATACTTTAATAGTTACAACTAACATCAATCCAAAAAAAAGATGCAAAAACTAAGGGCATTAAGGAGCCTAATTGAATGGGAAGCCTGCCTAGGCATAAGCCTCGATTAGCAATGAAAGCTTAAGTATTAACTAATTTTGAAGCTGAACTACATGCTTTTTCACCTGAGCTAGATAAAATATCTTGGAATTTGTATTTAGATAGAGGTGTCCTTTAAAGGGGTTGAAGTTGGAGTAGTCTTGACAATTTCTTACAAAATCTACATTTGAGGAATGGCTCAGATATCTTTCCCTATGTCTAAAATGTTGTAAAACATGAAGCCCTATGTTTTGGAATACAGCTTGCTCTAAAAATGAAGCCTGACTCTATATTAATCCAATCTAACTCTCAATTGATCATCAACTAGTTGCTCGATAAGTTTGAAGCTAAGGAATAGACAATGGTTAGGTATTGAGATCTTGTGACCAAATTATTATCTCGACTTGAAAGAAGTAAAAGTTCATGGGCCATTGAGAAAATATCTCGAACAAAAAATAAGGACATTAATGCTTTGGCTAAGCAAGTATCCCTCGACAACACCATATAAATGATGGACATATTATAGGTTATCATCACTCAAAATCTTATAAAACTTATTCATTCTAGCTTAACGAGTAGATGGATGGTTAGCTATTATCAATTTACCAGTTCTTGGATATAGATACTCTTTTAAAAGATCAAATAGAGGCTAGAAAGATAGTTTGATGGTTAAGTCTTTATGCCACTATTGATGGCAAGTTGTACAAGTTGTCCTACTCACACCTTTTGGTATTATGTTTAAGTTCGAAAAAAGGCAACTATATCCTTAGGGAGATGCATAAAGGCATTTTTGGCACACATGAGAGTGCCCAAATAATAGCTCAGAAAGCACTCCTACAAAGGAATTATTGGACACCAATATAGAAGTGTGACAAATGTCAACGATTTGGCAAAATCACTCACTAGAAGTCAGTCCAACAAATAACGATATATGGCCTATGGCATTTTGTATAGTGGGGAATCAACATACATGGCCCTTTCCCATTAGCCACTAGACAGCAAAAATTTTTTGTTGTGGCAATGGACTATTTCACAAATTGGGTTGAAGCTGAGCCCTTGGAAATAACCACCCCAGCAAACATAATTAAGTTCTTACAAATATCTATCATCAGCAGGTTTGGCATTTCGCACACTTTTATTATTAATAATGGAAAATAATTTCATTGCCAATCTTTTAGGAATTTCTATGAAGAAGTGCACATTCAACTTTGATTCACCTCAGTGTATGACCCTCAATCTAATAGTATGATCAAGGTAACCAACAAGACTATCTTAGTGAGACTCAAAAAGATTATTGATGATGCTAAAGGCCTATTACTAGATGAGCTAAATAATGTCTTATGGGTCTACCGAGCATCTTTTTAGGAAACAACATATGTGATGCCCTTCTCCCTAACTTATGGAGCTAAAGTACTCATCCCTTGTGAAATCAGTATACCGAACAACTGAACTTCACAATATAATGAACATACTAAAAAGGATCAACTTTTGCATTATCTAGATAAGCTAAAAGAAAAGAAAGAACTCGCCTAGATCTAAGTAGTGGCGTATAAACAATACATGGCATCCTATCACGATTGCAAGTTGAAGCCAAGAACTCTTCATGTAAGATAACTTATAGTCCAAAAAGCCTTTAAAGAGCAATCAACAATAGGAGTTAATAAGATAAATTCAAATTAGGTTGGACCCTATAAAGTGTATGAAGTGGTTAACTTTAGGGTCTATGTGACATATGTTGGAGCTCGCTCGATTCTAGATTCACTCTCGAAGGCCCACTTTTAAAGTCCAAGATCAAATAAAGCTCACTATGTCATATAAACTGGCCACTTCATAATAAAAAAGGTTTTGCCCAAATTATTGATGATGGTCAACCTATAAAGGCATCTAATGTAGGCTCAAAGAGGTAGGTATCATATATTTATCACCCAATAGAACATTGGGAAATGATTCTCAACCTTTTGATGGCCAAATAGAGATCGGTGTTTGGGACATCAATCTTACTTGGCATCTCAGTTAGGTGTTTCTTATAATTAATTTTTTATTTATTAATCCACTACCTTCCTTCTCACACGATGCAATACAATTCAATTAAATAATGACATCAATTAATGTGAGAAAGTAGTAAATAAAGCAAGTAAATAAAACAAATAAGTGCTTTACTTATACTTATACTAATACAGAGGAAAATTATCCAACAAAAAGGATAAAATACATACATAAATCAGGCTATTCATTAAGATTGGGAACATTGGTTCCCACATGTATATTTACGAAAGGGAAAAAGAAGAGTCTTTATTAATTTTAAGAAAACATGGGGTGAGTGATCCCAATTTGGATGAAAATAAGACTTTTCCTTTATTTATATGATTTTGAGGTGAAAACTTGGATATTAGTCCATTTTATTCAAAAAACCAAATTTAATTATGTTTAAAACATTTACATGACTTTTAATTAATTAACACTCTAAAATCAATTTTTTACTAAATTATTACATCCCAAAATGAAATACATTAGAAATAAACAAAGGTACAAAATGAATAAATGAAACTAATCAATAAAAAATCATAATAAACCAAAAATAAAATAATACATAAACTACATGTAATAAAAGAGTAAAGGGGATAGAAAGGAACCATCCAAGGGTTGAACCTCTAAGGCAAAATAATTCTCCCAAAAACTCTATAAATGCATGAAAAAATAATGGCTCAAGGAAACATAAAAAACACATTAACTAGCATATAAAAATATAACATAAATCAAGCAATAAAACTAAAGCTTAAAAAACACATACTGGAATAATATACTAAATGTACAGAATGTCAAACATGCAGGAACAAGAACAAAAGTAAGATAAAAAAATAAGTCTAAACATTAGAAATAGTTAAATTAACAAAAATAAAAATAAAACATGCTAAAAAAAGGGAAACATAGGGCCACAAATGAGCAAGAGTAATAAACAGATGGGCATAGAATAAGGAGAGATAAGATAAGGAGAAGACACCATGACATCCCATATGTCGTGCTAATAGATGGCTATCTATGGGATCTTATTCCCATCTATCACTCGAGGAATACACATAATACATGTTTTTCACTTGAAAGTAAAATAAACCAAATTAAATCCTAAAACCTATAACTCAATAACCCTAATACATGCTGAATCATCTAAAAAATCAGTAAATAATATTTTAATCATGCTAGTATGATATAAGACATGCCAAAATAGAATTTAAGTCAAAACATCCACCATGCATTGATAGAAAATATAAATTCTAACATGACATCTAGTATAAAATAGAAACTTTGAAGCATCATGGCATAACATAGATTGCTAACAAAAAGACTAACACAAAATAAAGCATTATAAAATAGCAAATAAATCACCTAACTATATGATCGTGATATGGTTTAGAGAGAGAAAGAAGTTTATGGCCTTGAATATTACCCTCATGATTTTTAATTCTATAACTCTGGAAACAACAATCTGAACTTTGATCTTCGATTTCCACATTCAAAAATAAAAAAATATGTGTATCTAGTGTGAATGATTATACAGAGCCTTAGCTTCTGAGAGCAAAGAATTATCTTTCTCTCTTGCAAAAGTCTGCTATTTTCCTAAGTGTGAAAATTTCCCCTTTAAAATCTTAATTTTTCCTTTAAATATCTAGAGAAGAGTTGGAGATCAAATCTAACTTTGATTCTCTAGAAAAAGAAGTTAAATCCCCTTAAAATCCTACCTTGATTATATCCTCCAAAATATGATCTTTTATCTGGAATTTCAAAACTAGAAAACACGAAAAATTTAGAAATAACTTAACATACAGGCATTTATCACTAGCAGATGATCGTCCCTCGCACAATTCCTTAAAATTATAAAAATACCTTTGAATATGATTTGGATTGATAGAAGATAGCCACATATGGCCATCCCTCTATGACAAATGGCCATCTGTGACTGCCAAAGGTTTAAACTTAAGGTTTTTGAAATTTCTTTCAAAACTCTTTGAAAATCAAGTTGGAAAACCACAAAAATATTTATAAAAAGGTGGAAATCAAGGTTGAAGATATGAGATTCACATTTTCTGTCAAAAATATATTATTTCCTCTTCATTGAGTAACCTTGATCTAGGCTATCGTAGGTCACCGTGTCTATAATTGCCTTTAATTTTTGGAAGATGGTGCATTAGTGCCTAAGTGAGCCAAAATTCAGAGTAAAAGGATACAAAACACATACCTAAGGTAACAAATCTCTAGTTAATTACTTAAAAATAGGTACCATTTCAGGTAATGAGTCTTTGATTTGATAGTTACAATTACTTTGTTGATATGGTAACACTTGGTTAGGTAGTTACCATCAGTTTATTGATGTGTTAACCATGGTTCACTATCCAATTAGCGCCAGCTTATTAGCATATAGAATCAAGATAAGTTGCTTGTATATGAGTAGTGCCAATTTATCGACATACATAATCAGATGAGATGGTTGATTGGTTTATGCCATCTATTAGTATGTCTAAACTTGATGTTGTGTTAGTTGTCACCCTCTGTTGGCATGACTAACCTTGTCATAGTGGTTAATGCCATTTGTAGGCATGTCTATCCCCTCTTATATCAACATTCTTATTGGAAAATATCTATCAAATATGCATTTATAAGGAGTCACTAATATCATACACTCAAAAGCTGACTCCTCATCTATAGATCTACCTTGGAGTCACTACAATATAATTTTTTCCCTCATCATTGGAAGTTAAAATAACCTTTTAGACTATCCCTCTTTCAATATGCTTCAGTTTTATATTGTGATCTTGGTTTTAGCCATGTGGATCAACCTTTGATCAATCTTTAATGAAGTGTTTCACTTGGTCTTCAATCATATGGGCCAATCACTGTTGAAGTCTCTCACTTTATCTTTAGCTATACGGATCAATCTCTAGTGAAGTCTCTTACTTTTTCTTTAGCTATATGGGCCTAATCTCTAGTGAAGCTTTCCACTTTATCTTCAGCCATGATTGTGGTGGATCAAGTCTCCTGTGATATGTTATCCCGGATGGTGGTAGGAAGTTGTGGATGATTGTGATGCTGATAGGCATGAGGATCATGGTCTCGATGAAGATGATAGATGAGGCTGATGATACTGCTATATTGTTATCACAAAAGGCTCTGGGGGTGAAATTGGAATCCTAGTATGTACCTAGCCAAAGGGTGTAGAATCTATCTGACCATCATAACTAGCCTGCTAATTCCTATGCCTAGCTCCCTAATGGCTGATGTTTGTTGGCTTACACAACCCCTTAAATCATCTTTCATCTTGCTAATATGAGTATCTCGTACCTCCCAAGCTTATCTTACAACATCTAAAGTACGTCGACTGACCCGTTCTATTATGGTATTTTATGGGTTCACCTTTAAGACTGAGGCATATCTGTGACTTGTAATGCAGCATCAAATCTAGCATTAGAAACTATTAGTTCCCCTAAGATCCTATCTACATTATACTGATTTCATTGGATAAAGATTTGTATAATAGCCTCTAATCTATCTATCCTCTAAACTAACTCTTCAAATGTAGGGCTCGTAGGGATTTGTGTAGGTTGAGGTGGCAATTATGCTCTCGAGGTGGATGTACTAAGATCTCCATAAGGTGAGAATCTCCTAAATGCTCTAGATGGTGATGGTTGTGGTTGAATAAGAGATTATGGAGGCTCTAAAGGAGGAAGTGATTCACCGAGCAGGTCATTTAGATCAACTCACATATCCATCTCAAAATCTACATCCACATTTGCCTCTAAGGCTCTTGTGGCTCCTCTTATGGAACCTGTTAAGGCTAAATGGTTGGCACTATAAGTGCCTCAGATGGTTAATATTTTTTTTGACCCTCTGTCTACTCTGGTATAATAGTGCCAATTTACACCTTTCTTTGGTCTGTAAGATTGCCAATAATCTGAATTGCCTAGGCTGCTTGCAAACTAGCTCAACTACCTTCATGATAAGCATTTCCTAAAAGTTTACAATGATGTCTTTTTAGAGTGCTAGACCAAAAGTCCCATCATTTACCACTAAGTTTAACAATACGCGAATCACCACTCTTCTAATGCAGATCTATTAGATAAACTATGTGGCTATGCAGAGCAATATAGAGATGATTTCATAAGTGATGTCTACCCTCATATGGTTATGCATAGCCCAAATACACATGATATCAACCATATTGATTGACCTAGGACTGTTAGTGTGGTTAAGGTACGATGTGGCTAGGACCCTTAAGATGTATTTATAGGCCTGTGTAGCTAGCATAGTACACTTGGCCATGTTTGAGTAGTACACAACTCTGAAAAGCATGCTATCTCTCTACCACCCTATTTGGTGTTAAAATGTCTAGTCATATGGGTAGCCCTATGGCCTCAATGAAATGTCATTGTGTGATGCTATATTGGATAGCATACACCTTGAATGTAATGACTCCCTCCTCAGTGTTTGGTTTTTGAAACCCCTTATACTGTAGAGTTGCTAAAAAATCACATGTCATGTCTTGATAGGTAGGAAAGGACATGGCAAAGAACTCAATCCATCCTGCAATGGCCAATAATCCGTCGACCTTATTGCTTACACTCTACAAGAATTATTGTGACTTAAACTTTCTAGCAAGGTACTGAATCCTAAGTAGGGCTTGGTATTTATCATCCTTTCTTATGCTCATCAACTCCAAAGTAGGTAGAGTCGATGTAGCCTATACCTCAGACATGGCATCTGCAAAAGGTTAATAGTTAGTTTTTAAAAGTAACCTGCATTATAAGCAATAACTCAAATTAGATTTGCTTGAGTTTTATCCAAATTTTGACAGCACACCGACTTAAATTGATGTTAGCTAACCTGCATCAAAATATACATTAAGTACCATAAAATATATTACAAAGTCCTAAACCTATCAATGGTGTTCTAGCAAGCATACACGATGAGCGAGGAATTAGAAAATGCAATTATTTATAAAAAAAATTCTAACAAAATTTTGGTAACATTTCGGCTAGAAATGTACTTGTCCCCTATATAAAACATAGTTTAAAAGCAACAACACATGCGTAAGTTGCCGCTAAGTAGTTTGTTTAAAAAATTTATTTTATTGTGACCTCAAATAAGGCTAATTTACTCATTTCTATGGCGATGATCCTAAATTAATTCTAAAGTTAAAATAACAAACTAAATGCAAACAAAAAGGATTAAGAAATTGATAATATAACAAACCAAACTAAACTACCTAAAATGGTTGTGTCTAATTTAACAGTCTATTTAAACAAGTCAAATTAAACTAAATAATGAAACTAAAAAATTATATCAATTAGGGTTAAACTAAAAACTATAGTAAACTAGGTGTCAAACTCTATAATTTACATATTTGAGTGCTTTATATATATCTCGGTTTGCCAATGTACATCTAATTATGAAAATTTAGGCTAGTCTACAACAACCATAATATCAAACCAAGCATATAGACAGTAAGTATAATCAATGAAACATAAAAAATTAACTAAATTATTACAACCAAATAAGCAATCCATTATTTTTATCAATTATTTTTGCACTGCTACTACCAATAAACATAATTACATCTACATTATTCTCTTATCCATTCTTCTCTTTTTTTAAAAAGCAAAAAAAACAAAGCCTATTATAATTATTTATTTTAAAAGGCAATACAGTTCTAGCACTATCTAAAGAAACATAAAAGAAAAAGAAGAATAAGGAAGGAGATTACTAACCCTTATGCTAAAATTAAAACAAAAAAAGAGAAAATGAAGCTTGAAATATACAAAAACTAAAGAAGCACATTTAGCTCAAGAGAATTTTTGCACAAATGGCTCAAGGAATAGAGAAGAAATATAAGGGAAAAGCTTAAAAAATTGAGAAGAAATGGAGGAAGTTGTAAGAAAGAAGAAATGTGGGGGAGAGAAGAAGAAAAGAAAAATAGGGGTCATTTTTTAAAAAAATTCAAGTGATAGACGGGTTGGAGATCAATCTTGAGGGAGCAATAGGTGTCATTACATCCCGTTTATCGCTCCTTTTCCTTACTTTTTTATTTTTTATATCTATTTTAACCTTTTATTTCTCTCCTATTTCTTTATTTTGTTTTACATTATTTAATGATTTATGATCTAATTATCTACACATTTACTATTAATATTATCATTTCTTTTTTTATAATGAAAATACTCCTTAAATTAAATATTCCTTTGATCAAATGCTTTCTAATCAAATCTCTGAAGATTCAAGCCATATCTGTATATTTTTCACATTCCCTATAAAATAAAGGCAAAATGGATGCAAAAATGAATGTGTAATAAATGACGCATGCAAAAAGACTCATTAGGGTAGTCTAGAGGTGATAGATAGCCAAGCTATGAGTTGCTCCTTGAGGGATGGCCGTTTGTTAGGTATTCCCTATAAAGAACTCATTTTCCTTGATTTTTGTGCCTTATCCCTTCCTTTTCTAAGCAATCTCTCCTCCAGGTAATTTTTTCTCTTTCTTTCTTTCATTTCCATTTGCAATCATTTTTATTATTTTGGCACCTGGACTACTTGAATATTTTCATCATGTCAACCCCGGTAATGACAAAACTACACAAATTGTTAGATGATCCAAAAACCTAAGAAAACCTTATTTTGACCCCTTAGTCTTGTATGAGATTCTTAAGGAAAGTAAAGATGGATATAATCCTAATTTTCTCTACCAAGGTTTCATATTTTTAGGTTTACTTATTAGGAGTTATGCCCCCTAGCAGAGGAACTTGTCGAGATCATCGACGTGAGGTTTGCACCTATCACTCTTTCATGTTTACCTTAGTATACCCTTAATTATCCAAAGGATGTAAAAAAAACTTTAGGCCTTCTTCCTTTAAAGGTGACTGGCCTAGTTCCCTGAGGAAGGACCTTTTTATTGGAGTGGCTAATCGATATTTTGGATGATTTCTCTGATGTGCCCGCATTCCAGACTAATGTCATTCTGCTACATTGCTTTGTTTGATGTTTGATAGCATCCTTAGATGGATTGATAGGAGATTATGGGCTATTCAATGTCATTGATGGTTTGTGTAGAGGGCTAACTCCATTTGCCTTATACCTAGCGGAGGTTATCCTTATCCTAGATGCTATACATATTGATCCCACTGCTTGCCTCTTTAGTAGTCCCTTATTGCTCCAGGTATGTAATTTCTTTAAGGCAGTATGCCCCTTATGAGTTTTCACACAACCTTTTTCTTATTTAAAAATGTGTCCTTTTGGATTTTCAAATATTTCTTTGCTTTATTTTCGCTAGAGATGAACCTAACTCAACTTAGGGGCATTTTTTTTAGGTTTGGCTGCAAGAGAAGTTAAGGTTGCTACAAAACCTCCACCCCGAGCCGTAAGCACTTATCCTTTAAAGCATTATATCCTTAGGCAAAAGTTATATGATTTCCACTTGCTTTACGAAGGGGGTATTTGGATGGTTATTGTGGCAGGTGGTGACATCAGCTTTAGGTGTCCTTGGCTATCAATTGATTTTGTGACTCGGGATAGAGGCTTTAAATGCACTCCATTGTGTAGCCTACATCAAGCCACCTTTTGTATGGTTTCCAATTATGCTTGTTAGTATAAAGACCAATAAGACATCGTTAGGTGCCCCTTGGTTTTTCATGGTGGCATCCTCTCTAATGCCTTTATATCAGATTACCATTAGCAGATCTGGGCCTGACTTCCTATAAAGATTGTCATATCCGAGATCAGTGCTTCCAACTTTGCTACTTCCATCGAATATAGGTGGTGGGTTTGTAATGGCCCAAATACCGTGTTAGTCAATAATAGTATTTTCTGATGGAGAATAGTATCTCCTGGAGTCAAAAAAAATATATTAATTGATTATTGAAAAGAGTATGTTAGCAGGAGCTCGAGGGTTAAATTTGGAATCGAAATGAGGTCAAATGCATCTCCAAAAGTTAAAAATAAGGAAAAAAATCATAGTTTCGGTTCAAATATTGCCTTGATTGAATAAGGTTTGATTGAAACTTTAAAAATAGCAAATAATCTATAAAAATCACTAGAATTTTCATATCTACATTAAATGAAATATGGAATCATATGGTAAAGAAAAAGTGATTTTTCAAGAATATCCAATTTTATCGATGCAACCCATTTGAATCGACACTGCCCTATTAGAAATTTGGCATAAAGCAATTGATTTGCATAAGCTTGCTAAAATTTTAAATCATGGCATAACAAAAGTGGGAACTTCTTAAATGACCAATTTGATCATAATATATTTCCAGCAACTGATAGAAATTTACCTATCCAAAATTCAATCTTACTAACAATATGGTCGAGAATAAATGTTGATGATTGAACCATGGATTTGTGCCACACTTAAGGAATAATTAGCTATAGCTCTTCACCTTATGCTTTATTCACATTCAATTCCTTGAAATTGTTAACACGCTAATGAGCATGATAATTCCTACTAAAAAAGGTACTAAATTTGCTAAAGTTAACTTTTTACCTCGAAGCATCCTCAAAACAAGCAAGCATACATTTAAATTCCTTTATGTCCTTAATGGTGGTCTCACAAAGAGAATGGTATCATCCATAAAAAGCATATTTAAGATAATAAGGCATATCTTATTTAACTTGAGGCATCTAAGGGAATTTATACTAAAGGCATCCTCAACAAGCTAGAAGAAAGCATTAATCACAAGTAAAGGAATGGAGATAGCATATCTCCTTAACAAAATCCTCTAGAAAGGGAGATCTAAATGGATTACCATTGATGATTATTGAGTAGCTGACTAAGGATACATAAGACATTACCCTATTAATCCACCAAGCTAAGAAACCTAAACTTCCATAGTACTTTCAAGAAAATCCCACTCATCAAAGTCATAAGCCCTCTCCATTTCAACTTTGAAGGCCATGCTCTTAGACTTACCATATTGGATTTTTATAAAGTGAGTAGCTTTGTTTATCAATATAACATTATCTTAGATAGGCTAACCAATGATAAAGGCTTATTGGGAGGGAACATTTAATTTATCAATGTATTTCCTCAGCTTGTTAGATAACATCTTGGACTTGATCTTATAGCCCATGTTACAAAAGCTTATAGGTCTAACTTAGAGATGGAACTGGGATTTTGGCACTTTGGATTCAAAGTTATATTTGTTTTGTTAAGGTTCCTTTGAAGGATGCCTTATTTCGTATCTTTGAATCTCAACCAGTAGAAAGTTTTTAATCTCCTTCTAATTTTCATATAAAAACAACACTAGAAAACTACAAGCCCTTGGCCTTTAGTGCTTCCATACTAAAAATAGTATTACTAGTTTCGTCCATTAGAACTTGCTTTTCTAATTCTCGATACCAATCTTTTCAACCTATAAAAATTCACTCCTTATGCCTAGTATAACTCTTATTGAATCACTTTTTAAAGTGATTGAGAATATAAGTTATAATAAAGCACTCATCCTTTAGAACTTTGTTATGCTCCACTAACCAAAGAATAGAATTGCTCATTTTCCTTTATGTAGTCGAGATGTGGAAGAAATAGGAGTTCTTATCACCTTCTTTTAACTATAAAATATGGGTTTGTTGGAGCTAAAAATTTTTCTTTATAGCCTAAACCAAATCCAATTCTACCTTTATGGACTCTATCTCAACCTTTATTATACTATCTTTAATAGGAGTAGATTGGAGGATTTAGCCATGGGACCTTAATTCCTTAATTCAAGCTTTGTTATTGTAAATTGAGTTTTTGGCCTAATCTTTTAATTCATTAGAACACAGCGGTGTAGGATTGAGATGACCCTACCACCTAAGGTTGGGAAATGAGTTTTTTGCATTATGGATAATCAAACCACACCTCAAATTGAAGGGTTTCTAAAAAAATCTTCAAAAAGGATTAGGGATGAGTAAGACTAGGTAGTGATCTGATTCAATAATGTCAATATTAGTAATATAAGCAAAAGGTAAACTTTAAAACCATTTAGAATTGCCTAAAGCCTTATCCAATCTTTCCTCAATCAAAAGTGCACCTTACCTCTTGTTTGACTATGTAAAAGTATAACCATGGAAAACCTAGGATAATAAGGTCGTTGTTGTCAACTGCTCTCTGAAATTGCAACATACTCCTGTAATCTAGGCCTTTCCTACCCTTTTTCTTCATGAGGAGCAAATAGACATTATAATCACACATAACTAGCCACATTTTAACCCCACTTTGCTTTTAATCTATTAAGACCTTCCCAACTTATAAACCTTTCTTCCCCCTTAAGATTACCATAAAATAGCATAAAGATCCCTTTGATAATTTGAATTATAATTATACATTAGTGTGTTTTTAGGTGTTTAAAATGATGTTTTAGTTTTAATTTGTTTCATTTTTGTTTAATTTTATAAGTTTTGATTTATATAGTTTTAATTGCAATTTTAGTGTTTGTAGAGGCTTCATTAAAGAAAAGAAGAAAGTTACATGAAGAAAAGAGAAAATTTGCTTAACTATGAAATTTTGAAGAATAAAATGTTGGAGTCTAGAAGAGTCCACCTCGGAAGAGGAGGAATATTCCTCTACCGAGAAGCACTTGAAGAATCGAGATGCAAAAGGCCATTCCTCTATAAAGGGGATTTCTCCCACTAATGAGGTGCAGTGCTCTAACAATAATGAAATCCTTATTTCTCTAGAATAGAATGTTAAGGGGAAGCATGTTTTCTTCCTTTTCAAAGGTATATAAGCAATATAAACATCAAAAAAAGGAAGATGAAAGTTTACTTAAGTATTAACCTAGTTATAAAGAGATAAAAAACCAAGGTTTGGAGGTTACTGTTAGATTTATAGAGAAGAAATCAAGGGAAGCTAACAACTCTATATGTGTTTTAATATTTTATTTCAATTTTTTTAATTTTTTTAATATGAATAGTGAGATGTTTTCTTTACTTTTTCTGAGGGAAACTTGAATCCTTATACTTTTAATGTAATGACTTTTATTTGAACTATTAATTCAATGCAAGTGTATTATTTTTTTTTAATTTATCAATTGATTCCTATCTTAAGTGTCATTTGATCTATGATTTATGATTTGCATGTGCTTGGTTTAATTCAATTAAGTTGATGCATGGTTATGTTCTTAAACTTGAGGTAATTATATGTTGGTAAATAATGGAGTTAAGACTAAGAATGTTGAATTGAGAATAGGGTAGAGTTGGCTCTCAAAAGAGGATTCAATGAAATTTTAGGAGTTCGTAAGCTGAATCGATATGCTAAGTATTAGATTGTTCATAATTTGAGAATTTAATGCTTAGAATGATATTCAAAATAAGATATATGACTTTGCTCTAGTTTTCTATAATCACTTGTGTTATACTTTAATCAAGTTATTGCAATAGAAGTTGAGGTGCATAGTTCCTTTAACATAGTGATTTTATTATTGAATTTTATCATCTTTTACAATCTTGTTCTGTTCTGAGTTTACTATTTTAATTTCTCTATTTTATTTATTTAGTTATTATTTTTACTTATTTAATTAATCATCACTCTAAACTTTGGGAATCCTTTCACACATCACTCACTCTAAAATCTAGAATACACATTTATACAGTCCCTGGGATATGATATTTTGGGTCTTAATTTTATTTTCCTATATTACTTAACTAATCTAGTGCACTTGCTAGACACCGATTAAGTTGTTGGCACCATTGTCGGGGACTGGCATTTATTTTAAATTTTAAAGTGAATTTTGTGTGTCACTCTTCTTATTTTTCTATTCTTTATTCTTTTATTATTTGGAGGTGTCGATAGTGTATGGTAAGAGATTATCCAATTTTACCTATTGATCTTGAAATTAAAATAACATTACATAGACTACGATGACAATGGAGAAATAACATGGACCTACAAGATCAACCATATAATGACCCCCCTCTTGAAGATCCACATTAGCTCGAAGGGTAAGTTATCCAAAATCAGGCCTAAGGGAACGGGATGAGATCGAGAACCATAAGGGACTATGCCACTCTTAGATGGAATGAGAAATATAGGACTATTATGCTACCTTAGAATCATCATTTTAGGCTAAAACCTACTACCATCACCATGGTTCAGAAGAACCAATTTTCAAGATCAGAGATCAAAGATCCAGCTCAGCACTTAGATATTTTTCTATAAATAAGTGATACAGTGCAAATCCTAAACATATCTATAGATACTATTAGGCTAAAATTGTTCCCTTTCACTATAATTGGTAAGGCAAAGGCTTGGTTACAAATGCTACCAAGCTAGTCTATAAGATCCTAGGAGAAAATGCAAGAGAATTTCCTAGTCTAATTTTCCCACTAACCAAAATAGCCACAATTAGAAATAACATTTATAATTTCCAGTAGATTCATAAGGAACTATTTCATGAGGATTAGGAAATATTTAGAAGACTATCCACACCATGAAATTCCTATGCATCAACTAATATCTACTTTTTATGCAAGCATGAATCAAGTAATTAGGTCTCTCCTAGATTTAGCTTTAAGGGGTAGTTTTATGAACAAGATATCAAAGAAAAATTTTCTTCTACTTGATGAAATGGCAACAAATGAAGCTCAATGGACAAGCACAAAGATCACATAAAAGAAGCAAGGAGTGCATAGTATGGATGAAGTTGCAATGCTTAAGGCCCAAATAGAGTTAGTAAATAAGGAGTTGAGGGTCTTAAAGGTACATAATATGTCAACTTTATCTCAAGGATGTGACACTTATAGGGGAACATAAGTGACACTTGAAAACAAGATTAAATAGTGTATAGGTACAATAGTAGAGGATGTGAATGTTATAAATCCCTTTAGCAAAACTTATAACCCTAAGTGGAGAAATCACCATAACTTTTTTTTGGAGAGAAATGAATTCTGCTTCCACTTCAAAATCTCAAGCTAGTGCCCCCTTTCATCAAAACACAACCCCTCATGCTAACACTCAACAACCATATCAAGTACAAGCCCCAACACACTACACATCCACCTACTAAGCTCTACCCTACCAACCACCAAGATTCTAAAAAAGACCTCAACTCAATCATGATAGGAAATCAAACTTGGAAGAAATTTTTGCTAACTTTAAAACAACACAATCCACATTTATGGCAAGTTAAGATGCTATATAGAAATCTCAAGATGTTTGGATGAGAAATCAAGATGCCTCCATTAGAAACCTAAAGACTCAAGTTAGGTAACTTGTAAATTCTCTCTCCAATAGGACTTATGGTACATTCCTATCCAATGTGGACCATAACCCAAAGAAGAAAGTAAAAGTGAGCACCTTAAGAAGTGGGAAAGAGGTAAAAAAGACTTAAAAAGGTAAAAATTCTTCACAACCAATGGAACCGACAACGAAGGGAAGTATTTCTAAACCCATTATCGACAATGAAATGCCTACTATTGTTGAGAAAAATTGAGGTAAGGAAAATTTTGTATCTAATATTAATGAGTCTAAATTGCCATATCCATTTTTAGCTAGGAAGGAAAATCATAATGAACAATTAGCTTGATTTCTAGATATGTTTAAGAAGTTTCATGTGAATTTACCTTTTACTGAAGCTTTATTACACATGCCTAATTATGTTAAATTCATGAAAGATTTATGTGCTAATAAGAAAAAGCTAAAAGGAGTTGGTACAATACAATTGTCTAAAATTGTAGTGCTATATTATTGAACAAAATTCCTTAAAAAATAAAAGATCCAGGAAGCTTTACTTTACCATGTGAATTAGGAGAAAATTTTGTTGGACATGCTTTTATGTGATTTGGGTGCAAGTATAAATTTGATTCCATATTATATTTACAGGAAACTAAATTTAAAAGACATCAAGGAAAATCCAAATGACACTATAATTAGTGGATAGATCCATAAAGAGGCCAAAGGGCATAATCGAGGACTTGTTGATAAAAGTTGGGAATTTTATATTCCCAATGGACTTTGTGGCGATGGATATAGAAGAGGACAGGAAAGTACCCTTGATAGTAGGAAGGCCATTTTTAAACATGGAAAATGCTTTGATAGATATGCATGGGCAAAAGGTGACATTATGATTCAATAAGGAGGAAATGGTGTTTAATGTCAATAAGGTGATGCAGCTTCCTTCCTATGACTTTAAAGAATTCATTTGTTTCATTGATGGTGTCTAAGAGTGTGAAAATAAGAAGCCAAAAGAAACTATATTGAGGGATTAACTTCAAGGTTGTATCATGCATACAAAGAGTAAGGAATAATGAGGAGAGCAAAAGGAGGAGCTAATAAAGGAGTTAGAGAAAGAGCATGATGACAAAGATACAAAGGAGGATTCGGTTCCTCCTAAGGGAGAAAATATTTTTGAACTTAAAATGCTTTCTTCACATTTAAAATATGTGCTTTTATAGAAAAATGCAAAACTAGTAACTATTTCTTCTCTTTTGATAGGTTTAGATAAGGAAATCCTTATTGAGGTGTTGAAAAAGCATTAAGGAGCTATTGGTTGGGAGGCATTTGACTTAAAGGGAATCAATCCCAATTTTTGCACACACCAAACTCTTATGTAGAGCGATTTCAAACTAGTGGTATAACCCTAAAGTCGACTAAATTAAGCAATGTAAGAAGTTATGAAAAAGGAAGTGTTTAAATTTCTTGATGCAGGTATTATCTATTCTATTTTTTATAGTAGTTGGATCAGTCCAATCCAATGTGTACCTAAAAAGAAGGGTATAATTGTAGTGACCAATGACAAAGATGAACTTATTCATACATGTATAGTGATAGGATGAAGAGTGTGCATAGATCATAGAAGATTAAACAATGTCACTAGGAAGGATCATTTTCCTTTACCCTTTATTGACCAATGTTAGAAAAGTTGGTAAAAAATAGGTTTTACTATTTTTAGATGGTTAGTCGAGATATATACAAATACCTATAGCCCCATAAGACCAAGAAAATATCACATTCACATGCCCTTATGGCACTTTTGCATATAGGAAATGGTTTTTGTTCTTTGCAATTCCCCTACCACCTTTCCAAGGTGTATGATGATTATTTTTCATGATTTCATTGAGAAATTTATGGAGGTTTTCAAGGATGATTCTGTTAGTGTAAGCATTGTTATAAAACACTTAAGTTAATAAATGAGGCATTTGTTTTATCTATTGTATTCATATGCATATCAAATGATAGAACTATCCAAGAATGTTATTTCAGTTTAAGTTATCATGTGTGAGGTACATGGTTGTAAGACCTTGAAATAATTGAGACTTCATTCTAAATATCCCTAATCAGTCATAGTTATGGGAATAACAAGTGAATTAAAGACTAGTATGCTCTCTCTGATAAGTTGAGTTATGTCTTACGGATTATAAAGACTAGAGTGTCAATCAGAGATCATAAACACATGTTTAGAACATAGTATCTGGATTCGATCCGTTCATGAAAACATTACATGGTACAAGTAATAAGTGTTTTTCATGTGTAAATTTTGCATCGGAGTTCTTAGACATGAAATCTATATGAAACTCTTTATGAATTACTGTGTACTTTGACATACACTTAACATACTCATAACAAGGTGACAAGTATGCATATGCTTGGGTATGCACTAATTCATGTTAGAGAGCATGAGAGAAGTGAAGGGATTACCCTTTTCGATACAAGAGAAAATATCATTGGCCACTTGATCAGTGAATTGAGAAGTGTATGGCCATAAAGAGATAAAATAATGAGAAATCATTATTTATCTGAGAGTTCAGTGACACTAGAATATCAAGAAAGGAATTAGTATATATAAGGATGACTAGTTCCATGCCTTATATCAATTCTAATATTTATTGATAAGGGACTATGTAAAATTGCATTAGGTCACTAAATGACATTTGCATTTTCATTTAATTTGGAATGCTATAATATCTTGCTAGAGAATATATATAGCCTTTGAATTAATTTATTAATTCATTGTCAATATTAAATGGACCTATAGGATCGCACACAAAGCATTGGGCTTAAAATATTTAAATAGTATATTGGGCATTAATTTGGGCTTTTATTTAAAGTAAAATTAATGTATGTAATGGGTATTAAAATTGCTTTATGGACCTTGGTCCATAAGAGTGAGAAATTCGGCCTACAAGGTGATATGCATCCAAGAGGGCTATCTTATGCCATTGAAGAGGGGCAACCTTATGACTTTCAAATGGGTCTAAATGGAGTTCAAACAAATAAATATAAGATCCAAATGTCATTGAGGTGTGCTCCAATTTATAGGAGGACGATTTGGTGCTTTACCATCAATTTTGGGCTTATACAACTTTGGGCTTTAATTATACAAGTCATGTGCTTCATTTAAAAGTGGCATGACTCACTTAAGTTGTATTATTAATGGGCTAGGCTTATGGGCTTCTTTTGGGCTTCGTTTAGTTAGTTTGGTTATTTATTTTAGTCTTTCTTTTGTGCTTTCATTTTAGGCCTATAAGTTTTATTAATTAGTTTTGTTTTAAGTGTGTTTAAGACTTATTTGGGTTTAATTGGCTTGCAAAAGCCCAAGGAAATTTGTGTAAGGCCATATGAGTATTTAAATTAGGGTTTTAAAGAGTGAATTAGGGTTAGAAACCTTATAAATAGGCTAACCTAGGTTGTAAACATAATGATTGAATCAAATTATAAACTTTTGAGAGTGTTCTCTTGGCTTAGCCGAAATTCTTTAAAAAGATTGTGAGATTGCTTGCTTTCTTTTCTATTGCATCAAGAATTAGGATTACTTATCAATCATTTGATTGTAGCATTTTCTTATTCTTCTTATCACGATTATTTGTGTTTCCATTCATGTGTTATTTGGGGGTTCAATAGGGAGGGTGTTTGTCTTCTTTGTCTTTTGAAATCAAAACATATGTTTAAGGGATTTCGGGTTCTTTAACCTTGGGGTTCCGCATCGTTTTAATTTCAATTAATTAATTATCTTGGATTAATTAAATTAATTGAGTATTAAATCCTAATAGCATTTGAATCGAAATAAAACACCTAATTAGGAGAGAGTGTAGCCGAAATTCAAAGGAATATCCTAGTGAATTTCGGCATGCGTACAATCCCTAATTAAGTGATGGATTTTTTATTAAATGTCTTATGCCATTTTAAATTCATTTGAATTTAAAAATAGGATTTGAATCAATTTAAATGACTTAATTAGGAAGTAATGTAGTATGAAAATAAGAACTCAAATTAAGGGAATTTTGGCTACAACAAACTTCCTAATGTAGTGATATATATTGATTAATTATTTTTGACCTAAAAGATAATTTTCTCTCTCTAGTGCCGCCACTCTCAAGAGAAAGAATTCTTTCTTCATCTCTTATGTTTTGGGCAGCAATAGCAACCAAAAGGAAGAACAAGATTAGATCTTGTGGCTTCAAACCATTTCCATTGCCGAATACACAAACATAGAGCTAGCACTCTCGGTTTTAAGTCATCTTTGTGAGTGTGTGTGTGAACATTGAGTAGTGTGGCATAAAGGCTTCTCCTTTGGCTTTGGTGATCAAGATCTAAGGTATATAATTCCATCTTATATGCTGGTCATCTTCAAAATCAAGTTTTGAAGTGCATCCAAACTTGTAAGTTTTCTAAAACCCTAAATTGCATGTTCCGATTCTTTGTTGTATATTGCATCGCATGTATGATCTAAATTTTTAATTTTTCCACTGTGTGATCATCATGTATATGTCATGTGATATCCCATGAGTTGTATCAGTGCCTACCCATGCTTATTATAGTGACTTGGATGGATTAAATCTTGATTCAAAATCGTTATTGCATAAAAACCGCAATGCTGAAATTTTCTGTTTTGAGTTTTTTGCATTGTTTTAGTGTAAAAACGATTTTATATGATTAGTTAGGTATTATAATTATTTTGAAATATTAATATACTGTCCTAAGATGTTCTTAGAGCTGTTCATGGTCGATTTTAATTATACATACCTGATCGTACATGTTAATCTTGAAACTAGGTGCTAGTTTGCATGATATGTGTTTGTTTAACAACTAGTTTTCAAAATTAAATGTAAAATGTGTTTGGCATGTTTGTAAGTGATTTTAAAGATTAATAACAGGTCTGAACATGTTTTAAAAATGGTTTTAATTCTGGTCCATGACAATTTAATTGATTAATTTTAAAATTGTTTGTTATGACAATCACTAGTTTGTGTTTGTTGCATGTTTAATCAACATTGTTTGTTATGTTTTGATTAAAATGGAAAAAACACATTTAGATTAGATCTAAACAGAACCTTAACTCAATTTTTATGACCTTATTTAAATTATTAAATAGCTCATAAAATAGTTTTAAGTGTTTGTGCATTGTTTGTGGCATTATATGAGCATTAAACAACTAGTTTCATTGTTGTTTATTTGTTTTAGTATATATTCCATGTATGACATATGTTCTTCATGAATTTTTATGTTTAATTCATGTTGTTTCATATTATATGTATTTTAATATTTATGGGTTGTATGACATAATATTAAAAATGATAAAATTGGAAATTATACTAGAGTTGATTTATAGCACAAATCTAACTAGTTTGTATTTTGGGCTTTTAAGAGAACTTATTCAATAAGTGGATTTAGTCCATGGGGCTTCAGCCCAGGCCCATCATGGGGTCTTCTCTTAAAAGTTTAATTACACAATTTCCATTAATGGGCTTGGCTAAATTAATTAAAATTGGACTTTATTTTATCCATGAATGTTATGTATATTTATTTGCTTGTTTTGTGTGATGAATGGATATGCATGGTGCATTCATAGGCTCTAGTTTTTTGTAATTAAATATGGCATGCATGCCATTGTGGATTATTGTAAAAGTTTCATTTATTTCTTATTATAGAATTTATTGAAGACTTTTTAAATCAAAACAAAGCCCATCGGAGTGGAGAAGCCCAACTTAAAGATTCTTATGTAATATTATAGAATCTTAGTTGTATGTTTTTGGGCCTATGTTTGTCACGCTTCACTTTATGCAATTATATTTATATATATATATATATATATATATATATATGCATGTTATGAATGGATGATAAAGCGTATGCCATGTAAGCCGTAATAAAATGAATTCCTAAAATAATAAGTCACAAAGTTGCATTCCTAATTCAAAACATGTCAAGGCATCGATCATCGGTCACATAGACTAGGAGTCCTAGATGCGCCCAATTATCTTTGTGAGGCATGGGTTGTGGATGTAGTTTGGACTTAACATGGAAAGGGATTCCAAGACCTAGGCAAATAATACATGGGTTTGTGCTATAACATATTGAGATGTTAGCCCATTTGATCCAAGAGTCATGTACGAGACATGATTGGAGTTTTCCTACCTAAGTAACTTAACTTGTTAGGTGTACAAGCTCAACTTGACTAATAAGTTGTTGTGAAAAGTGGATCTTGGCCCACATTAAATCACTAACGCGAATTATTTAAAGGGATATTAATTTGGTTTGTGGGATTATAATAAGACCTCATTTAATCTTGCGAAGTTTTATTATTGTAGATTGAAAAATGGCATCTTCAAAGAACAACTTTTCATTGCGATCGGTCCTAGAAAAAGACAAACTAAATGGCACCAATTTCATAGACTAGTCTCAAAACTTGAGGATTGTTCTCAAACAAGAGAAGAAGTCGTATGTTTTGGATGCACCCTTGCCCGAGAAACCTACTAGGAATGCCTCTGCAGTTCAAAAGGAAACTTTTGAGACTAAGAAGAGTGACTCCAAAGATGTGACCCGTCTGATACTAGCCACTATGATGCCCTATTTGCAAAAGTAATTCATGGACTAAGAGGCCTACACGATCATGGTGCAACTCAAGGAGATGTTCCAAGAACAAGCTCGTCACAAGAGGTTCGCGACAACAAAAGCCTTGATTTCTTGTAAGATGGTTATGGGTACTCCTGTTAGTACCCATGTACTCAAGATGAAAGGGTATCTTGATACTTTTGAGAAGCTTAAGGTATAGGTGCCAAAAGAATTGGCCACTGATCTGATCTTGGGTTCATTGATTGATGATTATAATCCATTTATCATGAATTATAACATATATACAATGAACAAGACAGTCACCAAGCTTCATGGAATGCTTAATAATGTTGAAGAGAAAATTTGAAACACTAATCCCGTACTCATGGTTCAAGGGGGCATTAAGAAGGGACCAGCTAAGGGAAAGGCAAAACCCAAGAATGACCTAGCTCGGCCTAATTCTAATGGGAGTGCATCTCAGGCCCAACCCAAGCCCAAGGTGCAAAAGCTCAAAGAGAGTGAGAGCACGTGCTTCTATTACAATAAGTTAGGGCATTGGAGGAAGAATTGTGCTCTCTTCAAGGAAGAACAAAAGAAGAATGGAGCCAAGGCATCCAGTTCTGGTATTTTTGTTGTTGAAATTAACCTTTCTATTTATACCACTTGGTATTGGATACCAGTTATGGCTCTCACATTTGTTCAAATGTGCAGGGGCTAAGAAATTGGAGGTTACTTGGGAAGAATAAAGTGGACATCTGTGTGGGGAATGGAGCACGAGTTGCAGCCATGGAGATAGGTGACTATCGACTCACTTTACCTTCCGGACTTTGTTTAGATTTGAAAATTTGTTATTATGTGCCTGCTATGAGCAGAAACATTATTTCAGTTTCATGTTTGGATATGGATGGATTTGACTTTGTTATTAATAATGGCAATATTCATATTCGTTGCCAAGGCATTTTTTATGGCAATGCCATGCTACAAAATGGCCTTTATATCCTTGATCTACAAAACAAAAAGTCCATATACAACATTAATACAAAGAGGGTTAAATCAAATGAATTGAACCCTACTTACTTCTAGCATTGTCGTTTACGACATGCAAATGAAAAACGCATTTCAAGACTCCATAAATCTGGAGTGATTGGGTCATTCAATTTGGAATCTTATGACACATGCAAGCCATGTTTGCATGGAAAGATGACAAAGAGTCCTTTTGAAAAGAAAAGTGAGAGGACTAGTGACTTATTGGAATTAATACACACCGATGTATGTGGACCATTAAGTACACAAGCTAGAGGTGGTTTTAGCTACCTTGTAACATTACAGATGACTTCAGTAGATATGGATATGTCTATCTAATGAAGCACAAGTCTGAAACTTTTGAAAAATTCAAAGATTTTAAGAACGAAGTAGAAAACAAACTTGGCAAAAGTATAAAAGCATTCGATCAGATCGAGGTGGCAAATACTTAAGCCAAGAATTTGGCAGTCATCTGAAGAAGTGTGGAATTATTTCATAGCTCACTCCTCCAGAAACACCACAATGGAATGGTGTTTTCGAAAGGAGAAATTAAACTCTATTGGACATGGTTCGATCAATGATGAGTCAAGCTAATCTTTCTATCTCTTTTTGGGATTATACATAAAAACTGCTGCATTTCTACTAAACCGTACTCTAACTAAAGCAATTGAAAAGACACCATACGAGGTATGGACTGGGAAAGAGCCTAAATGTTGTTTCTCAAGATTTGGGGCTATGAAGCATATGTTAAGAAATTAACATCTAACAAACTAAAGTCAAAATCTACTTTTTGCTTGTTTGTGGGTTATCCCAAAGAAACAAAGGGATACTACTTTTACTCACAAATCGAGAATAAAGTTTTTGTTGTTCGCAAGGCTGTTTTCTTGGAAAAGGAATTCCTTTTCAAGAAAGATAGTGGGAGTAAAGTAGAACTTGGAGAAATTTAAGTGCCACAAACTCCTGAAGAGGATGAGTTGGAAATGGGATCAAGTTCACAACCAGTTGTGGAACAATAACCCATTACACAAAAACCTAGAAGGTCCAGTAGGGTACGTTGGGAGATTGAGAGATACGGTTTTATAATCACCGACAATGACACTATTGAGTTAGTTGATCGTGAGGATCCAACTACCTACTGAGAAGCTATTGAGAACCCTGACTCGGAAAAATGGCTTGGAGCCATGAAATTCGAGATGCAATCAATGTTCGATAACTAGGTTTGGACCTTGGTTGATCCACCGGAAAGTACTAAGGTAATTGAATGCAAGTGGCTATTTAAACTCAAAGCTAACAAGACCTACAAAGGTAGACTTGTAGCAAAAGGTTTTCGGCAAACTCATGGTGTAAACTATGATGAGACATTTTTGCCTGTAGTCATGCTCAAGTCCATTAGGATCTTGCTTGCCATAGCTGCATATCATGACTATGAGATATGGTAAATGGATGTCAAAACTGCTTTCCTCAATGAAAATCTACTTGAGGATGTGTATATGACACAGCCTAAGGGTTTTATCAATTCCAAGCATCCTAATAAGGTTTACAAGCTTTAAAAATCCATTTATGGATTAAAGCAAGCATCCCGGAGTTGGAATCTCCGTTTTGATGAAGCTATCAAAGAATTTGATTTCATCAAGAACGAAGATGAGCCTTGTGTGTACAAAAAGGTTAGTGGGAGCATAATAGTATTCTTGGTCCTATATGTGGATGACATCCTTCTCATTGGGAATGACATTCCAACATTGCAAAAGGTTAAGCAATGGTTGGGGAAGTGGTTCTCAATGAAAGACTTAAGTGAAGCTGAGATAATACTTGGTATTCGAATCTATAGAGATAGATAGAATTGGCTTTTAGGACTAAGTCCAAAAACTTACATAGACAACGTACTAAAGCATTTTAGTATAGGAGACTTAAAGAAAGGGTACATACCTTTGGCTTTAGGAGTTCCTTTGACTAAAGAACAATGTCCTAAAACCAAAGAGGAGAGGGACAACATGAGTAGAATCCCATATGCATCTACTATTGGATCTATCATATACGCTATGTTATGTACTAGGTTGGATGTTGCTCATGCACTAAGTATAACTAGTAGGTTTCAGCAAGACCATGGTGAGAAGCATTGGTCTGCTATAAAAGGGATTCTTAAGTACCTACGAAGGACTAAAGATTACTTCTTGGTGCATGGTAGTCAAGAAGTGTAAGGCCCCTAACATGACCCTAGTTAATTTGCATATTTGTAAATGATAATTTCATATGAGTAAGGGTCCATGGGGTAAATTATTATTGTTAATTGCATGAAAATAAAATTTATGAGTAAAGTTTAATATTAGTTGAGGATACAATTGAAGTAAAAAGTATTGTTTTGGGGTAATTTTGCAATTACAGTATCTTTAAGGGGTAAATGTGAATAAATGATTAATTGAGAGGTCAATGTAAGAAAAGGTTAAATTGGTGAGGTTGAATTAAGAATGACTTAAATGATGGGGTATGATTTGTGACATGCAAGATTTGGTGGGAAGTCTTGGTAACATGCAAAATCTTAAAGGACCTAAAGAGAGATTTGCCAAGCACTATATATAGGTGTGTGTGTTAGTGGAAGGAAAGAGAAATTAAAGACTTTGTGAGTGTGTGTGTGGTGGTCGGCCATTAGAGAGGAAAACCCAGAAAATTCATCTCCTTCATCCTTCCTTCACTCCTTCTAAATCATCTCAAGAGAATTAATGAGAAATCTTGTGAGTTCATTAAGAGTTTAAGACTTTCAACTAAGGTAATGTATATGTTAATGAACCCATCATCATCTTCATCTCTTTTCTTTTCATTTTGATTGAAGAAGATGTTGTATAAGTGTTGGATTTTGAATGATGATGATATTTGTGAAGGAGAAGAAGAAAGAAGGAAGAACAAAGGGAAAGACATTGCTAAGGATTGAAAGATTTTGTGATTTTGGCTAAGGTATGGGAATTTAGGGTTTCTCATATTGCTTGTGAATGGATCTTTTGGAGCATGATGTGTTTTGCTTGAAAACTTGAGAAATAAACAAAGAGAACATAAGATGAGACATGCATGTGAATTTGATAAAAATTCTGGGTTTGAGTTCTTTTGACCTATGAGTATTGTTTTGATAATATCTGGAGTTTGAAAATAGATATTGAGGTGATTCAAAATGGGACTTAAACTAGACCTATAGAAAAAGATTTTATAAGAATAAACCATATACGAATTCTGTCTTTAAATGGGTCTAAATCCAGTTTGAATTTCGGACAAAGATGCAGAATTTGTGAGCATGAACAGTCCTTAGTATTTTCTTCATATCTCGAGTTATATAAATGATTTTGAAGAGATTTTTGATGTCCTAGAAACTAGACACATAGGGCTACAAGTTTGTAGAAGAAATTATTCTCTAAAAATGATGATTTAAAGGTCAAAATTGCAATACAAGTTGAATCCGTAAATCAGCCTCTGGACAAAATATATGTCACGGTTACCAGGATTTCCTTAGTAACCGTGACCTAGTCCAGTTTTTAGTCCAGAATAGAAAAGTAACCTATCTCACGGTTACTAAGGAATTCATAGTAACCGTGAGCCCCTTTTGTACATATATGACACGGTTACTAGGATTTTCATAGTAACCGTGACCTAGTGCAGTTTTTAGTACAGAACCGAAATGTGACCTATCTCACGGTTACCAACAATTTCATAGTAACCGTGACCCCCTTGAACATACCACACGGTTACCAACAATTTCATAGTAACCGTGACCTATTTGTCCTTATATGTCACGGCTGTCAAATATTCATAGTAACCGTGACCCTTGCTGTTTTACTCAAAATTCACAGAAAGGTTTCAAATGAATAGTAATGATTAACTAAACTGTTTTTATCGAAAATTTAACAAGTTTTTGATACAAAAATACATATGAATAAAGGTTTCAATCAAGTTGTAAAGATGTATGTATATCTACCTTACATGTTGCAAGTTAAATGTATTTATTACATGAAGACTTATCGATAATTTGTATAGTACTTGATTCATACTTGATGATGAAGGTGGTTATATGTATAGATAAATATGCATATAAGAATGCATCAATTGTATGCGAATGAATCTACAGGTACGTACAATGATGATTATGGAGTGATGATTAAATGTCATGCCTACATGTTATATATGAATGTATGAATATGTAATTGCCCATGAAATAGAAGATATTTTGGCATGACTAAGATTATGTATAATGCTTAAAGAGAACATGCTTAATTGTATGAGATGATGATTATACGTCATGCTTATATGTTATGATGCAAATTTATAGTCTCATGGCTTGTTATAACCTAGCATATGAAATGTGCATATATTTGTTTATGCACCAAAGAACTCATAGTATTACAAGATATTATACATATACGAATAGTACACTATGAACATAGTCTTAATAGTATGAAATAAACATGAATAAAGTATCGCCTGCAATAGAGTTCAGTTATGGATAGATAGGCGCCTATAGGGAATTGCAGCTGCCAAAGTCGATCCTGCTGGATCTTACACAGCCCATTAGGGTTGTTTATTTTTGCCCTCGTGTGGGTGCTCACGTGCGAGCATTTGACCGGTCCAAAGTATAGTTGGCCCTACTTGGGTCCATAGTTATGATATCTTCAGATATCTATCATTTGATACCCTCGGGTATCCATCGATCCCGTTATCCATTCTTAGAACTTAAGCAGGCTAAAGTAAAGCAATAAAGTTTTACAGTTAATTACAGTATGAACTTTGCATCCGATATATGACTAAACATGTTTAACAATGGTTAATTAAGCATGATTTGGTATCTGTTTACATTATATGCATATCTCATTATGAATTCAAGTATGCTGAATTTATTGTGAAAGGTTATCTTGTTATGTAACTTATTATTATTATTTTAAATTGTTTGTTTATTCTATATCTTTGACAACCGCTGTGAGTGGTTGTCTTTCATGTTTAGAATCCCCACTAAGCTTTATAGCTTAGCACGGGTTATTTTGATCCGTGTAGGTTTTAGTAGGCAAGGCTTTTGCACAGGAACTATTTCTGCATCAGGACAGGCCAACACCAGTCTATAGAAGTGGATGTAGGAAACTTTTGATAAATCTTGTTTAGTTCTTTACATGTTTAATATGTATAAGGGTCGTAATATATGTATATGTAAATTATATGGAAGTGAAGACTGTAATAAGCTCATAGTGAAAATACTAGTATATGCATGCATGATGAAATTAGAATTACTTTATATAAATGTATTGATATGATGAATGCTAAGCATGAAAGTTCAATAGCTACAGTATGATGATATAGTCATATGACTTGATGAATTAAAATGGCATAGTTTGCAATGGATATAGTAAACATGGGATATAGGGTGTTACAATTTGGTATCAGAGCCTAGGTTTAGCCTTTTCTGGGCAATGCAAGTATAGAAACCTTAATTTGAGATAGTGTTGTGTTGGCCTGATGCAAAAGTTCCTGTTTTCTTATAGATTAAAGATGGAGAACTCTAGGGATGCTATAGAAGAATCGGCTGAAAGTAATTTTCCGGATAGATCAAATCCTTCTAATCCAATAACTTCCTCTTCGCATCGAAATGAAACTCCTACCGCAGTTCCTGGAGAGGCCTTGTTGAAAATTTCTCAGGATATGGCCCAGATTCTGCAGAGAATGACTATGCCCAAGGCACCAATATCCGAAATTAGAAAGCATGGGGCACAAGAATTTATGGGCACCAATCTAGAACAATCTGAAGAAGCTAAATTCTGGTTAGAAAGGCTGGAGAGGATATTTGATGAAATAAACTGTCCTGCAAATCACAAGGTATCTTGTGTTGTGTCCTTACTTCAAGGCATGGCATATGATTGGCGGAAGTTAATTTTGAGACAGTCACAGTTACCTGACCCACTTACCTGGGAATTATTGAGGAAGAGTTCAGAAAGAAATATGTTACTGAGGCTTATAAGGAGGAGAAATTAAAGCAGTTTCTGAGTTTGAAACAAAAAGTTTTATTTGTGGCTGAATATGAAAAAGAATTTAGCCGATTATGCAAATATGTTCCCAAGGAGATGTTGACCGGAGTGTTCAAATGCAGGCACTTTGAAGATGGGCTGAATGATAGAATTAAAGAAAAATTGTTTGGTTTTACATCTCTAAATGTGGTAGATTTTAATCAACTGGTCACAACTGCCATGAAAATTGAAAAGTATGAGATAACTAAAAGAGAGAGAGAGCATAAAAGAAGTGGTCCCAGGGGAGGATCATCTGCTGGAAAAAGATTTAGAGGGACTCAAGGAGGCCAGCCTGCAAAGTCTGTTTTCAATTCTCCTAATAAAGGAAAGAAGCAAGAATCCTTTACCAAGCCTAGAAATGAGAGGGAAGTTTCAGGAAGACAGAGTGGTGGTCAAGCACCTGAATGTTCTCATTGTTCCAGGCACCATTGGGGTAATTGCAGGAAACTGGCTGGAGAATGCTTTAGATGTGGCAGTGCCGATCATTTCATGGCAAATTGTCCTTTGAAATCAGATCAAGGTTTTAAGCAACAGAATAGCAGGGGAGCTTCTAATGCACCCCCATCTGGAAGAGGTAGAGGTAGGGGAAGGTTTGGATCAGCTCATCATGGATCCCAGTCCCAGAATATGTCAGAGACAGTTGATAGACCTTCTACTCAAATGGTTGCTAGGCGGGCTTATGCCATGAAGGCCAGAGAGGAACAGGATGCTCCAGAAGTTATAGCTGGTACTTTTTCTCTTTATAATTGTAATATACATGCACTCATTGATCCTGGCTCTACTCACTCATATGTTTGTATTGGAGTTTCGGGTAGAGATAGGTTTAAAACACAACAGTTAGATTTTGATGTATGTGTTACTAGTCCTTTGGGACATAGTATAATTGTTAATAAGGTGTGCAAAGAGTGTCCTATAATAGTTAAAGGGAAAGAGTTTCCAGCAGATTTGATTGTATTGCCTTTTCATGAGTTTGATGTAATTCTGGGAATGGATTGGTTATCCAAGCATCATGCTGTGGTGAATTGTGAAATGAAAATAGTAACCCTCAGGAACGATGAAGGAAAGGAAGTGGTAGTAGAAGGCAATTGTCCTAAGCTATCAATTGATGTTATATCAGCAATGGAAGCTAGGCGTTGTCTTAGAAAAGGATGTGAAGCATTTTTAGCTTTAGTCCTTGATTCAAAAAGGGATATGGTGGAGCTTGACAAAATACCGATTGTGAAAGAATTTCCAGAAGTATTTCCTGAGGAATTACCTGGACTTCCTCCAGAAAGAGATGTTGAGTTATCTATTGATCTGATACCTGGTACGGCCCCAATCTCCAGGGCACCATACAGAATGGCTCCATCTGAATTAAAAGAGCTGAAGGTTCAATTACAGGAATTGTTAGACAGAGGCTTTATCAGACCTAGTGTGTCACATTGGGGTGCTCCAGTTTTATTCGTTAAGAAGAAGGATGGGTCTATGAGAATGTGTATCGACTATAGACAGTTGAACAAAGTGACAGTGAAGAACAAATATCCTTTGCCACGAATAGAGGATTTATTTGATCAGTTAAGTGGTGCTGGTGTGTTTTCAAAGATAGATTTGCGATCGGGATATTATCAGCTCAGAGTTAAAGATGGAGATGTTCCTAAGACTGCTTTTAGAACGCGATATGGGCATTATGAATTTTTAGTTATGCCATTTGGGTTGACTAATGCACCTGCTGCATTTATGGATCTTATGAATAGGGTATTCAAACCCTATTTGGATCGATTTGTTGTTGTGTTTATTGATGACATACTGATTTACTCCAGAAATGAGGCTGAACATGCTGATCATTTGAGAATTGTTTTGCAAACTTTGAAAGGAAATGAGTTGTTTGCTAAGTTGAGTAAATGTGACTTTTGGCTTAAGGAAGTTTCTTTCCTAGGTCATGTTGTATCTGCTGAAGGTGTTAGGGTCGATCCAAATAAAATTGAAGCTATTGTTAGTTGGAGACCACCCAAGAATGTGCATGAAATTAGAAGTTTTCTTGGGTTGGCAGGTTACTATCGTCGTTTTGTGAAAGGTTTTTCTGTCATTGCTTCACCCCTCACTAAGCTATTGAGAAAGAATACTAAGTTTGAATGGTCTGATCGTTGTCAAGCAAGTTTTGAAAGGTTGAAGAAGATGTTGACTGAGGCTCCAGTGTTGACTCAACCTGTGGCAGGGAAAGAGTATGCAATGTACAGTGATGCTTCTAAGGTTGGTTTGGGTTATGTATTGATGCAAGATGGTAAAGTTATAGCTTATGCATCTAGACAGTTGAAAACACATGAACAGAACTACCCGACTCATGATCTAGAACTGGCAGCTGTGGTTTTTGCTTTAAAAATTTGGCGGCATTACCTTTATGGGGAGAAGTGCAGGATTTATACTGATCATAAAAGCCTCAAGTACTTGCTTACTCAGAAAGAACTTAATTTGAGGCAGAGGAGATGGTTGGAACTATTCAAAGATTATGATTGTAAAGTTGATTACCACCCAGGAAAAGCGAATGTGGTTGCTGATGCCCTGAGTCGTAAGTCGATGGCTGTTTTGATGTTAAAACAGTGCAATTGGAAATTTGCTTCTGATGGTGCTTTACTAGCACAGCTTAAAGTTAGGCCCTTGGTTAGGCAGACAATGATTGATGCTCAGAAGGATGATGCAAAGTTGAAACAGATTGTTAAAGCAATTGGTGAAGGTAATCAATCCGATTTTTCAATGAAAGAAGATGGTGGTGTATACTACCATAACAGGTTGTGTATCCCTGATGATAAAGAAGTGAAAAGAACATTGTTGCATGAAGCACATAATACTGCATTCACTATGCATCCAGGTGGGAATAAGATGTATCAAGAGTTGAAACAGTTTTACTGGTGGCCTGGCATGAAGAAGGATATTGTTGATTATGTTTCTAAATGTCTGACATGTCAGCAAGTGAAAGCAGAACATCAGTTTCCTTCAGGTCTCCTGAATCCCACTCCAATTCCACAATGGAAGTGGGAAGACATTACCATGGATTTTGTTACTGGTTTGCCTCTTTCTCAAAGGAAAAATGATGCTGTATGGGTAATAGTGGATAAGTTAACAAAAGTAGCTCACTTTTTACCAGTTCGAACAGATTATTCTATGGATAGGTTTGCAGAATTGTATGTGAATGAAATTGTACGGTTACATGGTATACCAGTGTCTATAATTTCGGATCGAGATCCAAGGTTTACATCGAGATTTTGGAAGAGTTTACAGCAAGCTTTGGGAACACAACTCAAGTACAGTACAGCTTTTCATCCTCAAACGGATGGGCAATCCGAAAGGGTTATTCAGATTCTCGAAGATATGATGAGGGGATGTGCTTTGGAGTTCTCTGGTAGTTGGGATAAATATGTAGCCTTAATGGAATTTGCTTATAATAACAGCTATCAGAAGAGTATTCAAATGGCACCATATGAGGCTTTGTATGGCAGAAAATGTAGAACTCCAGTCTGTTGGACTGAGTTGACCGAATGTAAGTTAATTGGTCCTGACCTTATTAGAGATACAGAAGAAAAAGTTCAAGTTATCAAGCAGAGGCTGAAAGAAGCGAGTGACAGGCAAAAATCATATGCTGACCTTAAAAGAAGGGATATCGAGTACCAGGTGGGTGACAAAGTGTTTTTGAAGGTGTCTCCTTGGAGAAAGGTGCTTAGATTTGGGAAGAAAGGAAAACTCAGCCCGAGATTCATTGGTCCGTATGAAATTCTTCAAAGAGTTGGACCAGTGGCTTACAGATTGGCTCTTCCTATGGAATTGGCCAAGCTTCATGATGTGTTTCATGTATCTATGCTTCGTAGATATCGCACGGATGAATCTCACAAGTTGCAAGTTCAAGAAATTCAGTTACAGCCGGATTTCACTTATGATGAGGAACCAAAGGAAATCCTGGCTAGGGAGATTAGGCAATTAAGGAACAAACAGATCCCCCTTGTTAAAGTACTCTGGCAACATCACGGTGTACAAGAAGTAACTTGGGAGCCAGAGGCAGCTATGAGAAAGCAATATCCTCGATTGTTTGAAACAGGTATGAATTTCGAGGACGAAATTCTTTAAGGGGGAGAGAATTGTAAGGCCCCTAACATGACCCTAGTTAATTTGCATATTTGTAAATGATAATTTCATATGAGTAAGGGTCCATGGGGTAAATTATTATTGTTAATTGCATGAAAATAAAATTTATGAGTAAAGTTTAATATTAGTTGAGGATACAATTGAAGTAAAAAGTATTGTTTTGGGGTAATTTTGCAATTACAGTATCTTTAAGGGGTAAATGTGAATAAATGATTAATTGAGAGGTCAATGTAAGAAAAGGTTAAATTGGTGAGGTTGAATTAAGAATGACTTAAATGATGGGGTATGATTTGTGACATGCAAGATTTGGTGGGAAGTCTTGGTAACATGCAAAATCTTAAAGGACCTAAAGAGAGATTTGCCAAGCACTATATATAGGTGTGTGTGTTAGTGGAAGGAAAGAGAAATTAAAGACTTTGTGAGTGTGTGTGTGGTGGTCGGCCATTAGAGAGGAAAACCCAGAAAATTCATCTCCTTCATCCTTCCTTCACTCCTTCTAAATCATCTCAAGAGAATTAATGAGAAATCTTGTGAGTTCATTAAGAGTTTAAGACTTTCAACTAAGGTAATGTATATGTTAATGAACCCATCATCATCTTCATCTCTTTTCTTTTCATTTTGATTGAAGAAGATGTTGTATAAGTGTTGGATTTTGAATGATGATGATATTTGTGAAGGAGAAGAAGAAAGAAGGAAGAACAAAGGGAAAGACATTGCTAAGGATTGAAAGATTTTGTGATTTTGGCTAAGGTATGGGAATTTAGGGTTTCTCATATTGCTTGTGAATGGATCTTTTGGAGCATGATGTGTTTTGCTTGAAAACTTGAGAAATAAACAAAGAGAACATAAGATGAGACATGCATGTGAATTTGATAAAAATTCTGGGTTTGAGTTCTTTTGACCTATGAGTATTGTTTTGATAATATCTGGAGTTTGAAAATAGATATTGAGGTGATTCAAAATGGGACTTAAACTAGACCTATAGAAAAAGATTTTATAAGAATAAACCATATACGAATTCTGTCTTTAAATGGGTCTAAATCCAGTTTGAATTTCGGACAAAGATGCAGAATTTGTGAGCATGAACAGTCCTTAGTATTTTCTTCATATCTCGAGTTATATAAATGATTTTGAAGAGATTTTTGATGTCCTAGAAACTAGACACATAGGGCTACAAGTTTGTAGAAGAAATTATTCTCTAAAAATGATGATTTAAAGGTCAAAATTGCAATACAAGTTGAATCCGTAAATCAGCCTCTGGACAAAATATATGTCACGGTTACCAGGATTTCCTTAGTAACCGTGACCTAGTCCAGTTTTTAGTCCAGAATAGAAAAGTAACCTATCTCACGGTTACTAAGGAATTCATAGTAACCGTGAGCCCCTTTTGTACATATATGACACGGTTACTAGGATTTTCATAGTAACCGTGACCTAGTGCAGTTTTTAGTACAGAACCGAAATGTGACCTATCTCACGGTTACCAACAATTTCATAGTAACCGTGACCCCCTTGAACATACCACACGGTTACCAACAATTTCATAGTAACCGTGACCTATTTGTCCTTATATGTCACGGCTGTCAAATATTCATAGTAACCGTGACCCTTGCTGTTTTACTCAAAATTCACAGAAAGGTTTCAAATGAATAGTAATGATTAACTAAACTGTTTTTATCGAAAATTTAACAAGTTTTTGATACAAAAATACATATGAATAAAGGTTTCAATCAAGTTGTAAAGATGTATGTATATCTACCTTACATGTTGCAAGTTAAATGTATTTATTACATGAAGACTTATCGATAATTTGTATAGTACTTGATTCATACTTGATGATGAAGGTGGTTATATGTATAGATAAATATGCATATAAGAATGCATCAATTGTATGCGAATGAATCTACAGGTACGTACAATGATGATTATGGAGTGATGATTAAATGTCATGCCTACATGTTATATATGAATGTATGAATATGTAATTGCCCATGAAATAGAAGATATTTTGGCATGACTAAGATTATGTATAATGCTTAAAGAGAACATGCTTAATTGTATGAGATGATGATTATACGTCATGCTTATATGTTATGATGCAAATTTATAGTCTCATGGCTTGTTATAACCTAGCATATGAAATGTGCATATATTTGTTTATGCACCAAAGAACTCATAGTATTACAAGATATTATACATATACGAATAGTACACTATGAACATAGTCTTAATAGTATGAAATAAACATGAATAAAGTATCGCCTGCAATAGAGTTCAGTTATGGATAGATAGGCGCCTATAGGGAATTGCAGCTGCCAAAGTCGATCCTGCTGGATCTTACACAGCCCATTAGGGTTGTTTATTTTTGCCCTCGTGTGGGTGCTCACGTGCGAGCATTTGACCGGTCCAAAGTATAGTTGGCCCTACTTGGGTCCATAGTTATGATATCTTCAGATATCTATCATTTGATACCCTCGGGTATCCATCGATCCCGTTATCCATTCTTAGAACTTAAGCAGGCTAAAGTAAAGCAATAAAGTTTTACAGTTAATTACAGTATGAACTTTGCATCCGATATATGACTAAACATGTTTAACAATGGTTAATTAAGCATGATTTGGTATCTGTTTACATTATATGCATATCTCATTATGAATTCAAGTATGCTGAATTTATTGTGAAAGGTTATCTTGTTATGTAACTTATTATTATTATTTTAAATTGTTTGTTTATTCTATATCTTTGACAACCGCTGTGAGTGGTTGTCTTTCATGTTTAGAATCCCCACTAAGCTTTATAGCTTAGCACGGGTTATTTTGATCCGTGTAGGTTTTAGTAGGCAAGGCTTTTGCACAGGAACTATTTCTGCATCAGGACAGGCCAACACCAGTCTATAGAAGTGGATGTAGGAAACTTTTGATAAATCTTGTTTAGTTCTTTACATGTTTAATATGTATAAGGGTCGTAATATATGTATATGTAAATTATATGGAAGTGAAGACTGTAATAAGCTCATAGTGAAAATACTAGTATATGCATGCATGATGAAATTAGAATTACTTTATATAAATGTATTGATATGATGAATGCTAAGCATGAAAGTTCAATAGCTACAGTATGATGATATAGTCATATGACTTGATGAATTAAAATGGCATAGTTTGCAATGGATATAGTAAACATGGGATATAGGGTGTTACAAGAAGAGCTCATCATACAAGGTTATGCCGATGCTACTTTTTAGACCAGCACTCAGGACTCAAGATCGCAATCTAGTTTTATTTTTGTTTTGAATGGTGGTGTTGTCAGCTAGAGAAGCTCAAAACAAGAGACCGCTGCCAACTCAACTATAGAATTTGAATACATTGCAGCAAGTGAAGTTACAAAAGAAGCTATTTTGATTTGAAATTTCATTTCTAGATTAGGAGTGGTCCTAAGCATCCTAGATCCATTAGAAATTTTCTGTGACAATAATGGGGCCATCGTACAAGCCAAAGAGCCCCGATCACACCAAAAATCCAAACACATTCTCAGTAGGTACCACCTGATTAGAGAGATCATTGATCATGGGGACATCAAGATTACCAAGATAGCAAGTGAAAACAATGTAGCAGATCCTTTGACGAAACAATTACATTTAAATCTAGTGTAAGCCCTAGCCCCAACGCATTGTTATAAAACACTTAAGTTAATAAATGATGCATTTGTTTTATCTATTGTATTCCTGTGCATATCAAATGATAGAATTATCCAAGAATGTTGTTTCAGTTTAAGTTATCATATGTGAGGCCTATGGTTGTAAGACCTTGAAACAATTGAGATTTCATTCTAAATATCCCCAGTCAGTCATAGTTATAGGAATAAAAAATGAATTAAAGACTAGTATGCTCTCTTTGATAAGTTTAATTCTATCTTACGAATCATAAAGACTAGAGTGTCAATTAAAGATCATAGATACATGTTTAGAACATGGTATCTGGGTTTGATCCGTTCATGAGAACATTACATGGTACAAGTCATAAGTGTTTTTCATGTGCAAATTTTGCATCGAAGTTCTTAGACCTGAAATCTCTATGAAACTCTTTATGAAATACTGTGTACTTTAACATACACCTAACGTACTCGTAATAGGGTGACAAGTATGGGTATGCTTGGGTATGCACTAATTCATGTTAGAGAGCATGAGAGAAGTGAAGGGATTACCCCTCTCTATAAGAGAGAAAATATCATCGGCCACTTGATCAGTGAACTAAGAAGTGTATGGCCATACCGAGATGAAATAATGAGAAATCGTTATTTATCTGAGAGTTCATTGTCACTGGAATATCAAGAAAGGAATTAGTATATATAAGGATGACTAGTTCCATGCCTTATATTAATTCTAATATTTATGGGTATAGGACTATGCAAAATTGCATTAGGTCACTAAATGTCATTTGCATTTTAATTTAATTTGGAATGCTATGATATCTTGCTAGAGAATATATATAGCCTTTGAATTAATTTATTAATTCATTGCCAATATTAAATAGACCTATAGGATCACACACAAAACATTGGGCTTAAAATATTTAAATAGTGTATTGGGTATTAATTTGGGCTTTATTTTAAAGTCAAATTAATGTATGTAATGGGTATTCAAATTTCTTAATGGACCTTGGTCTATAAGAGAGAGAAATTCGGCCCACAAGGTTTAATTTTAATTAATTAATTATCTTGGATTAATTAAACTGATTGAGTGTTAAATCCTAATAGCATTTGAATCAAAATAAAACACCTAATTAGGAGAGAGTGTAGCCAAAATTCAAAGGAATATCCTAGTGAATTTTGGCATGTGCACAATCCCGAATTAAGTGATGGATCTTTTATTAAATGTCTTATGCCATTTTAAATTCATTTGAATTTAAAACTAATAGGATTTGAATCAATTTAAATGACTTAATTAGGAAGTAATGTAGGCTGAAATAAGACCTAAAATCAAGGGAATTTCAGCTATAACAAACTTCCTAATGTAGTGATATAAATTGATTAATTATTTTTGACCTAAAAGACAATTTTCTCTCTTTAGTGCTGCCACTTTCAAGAGAAAGAATTCTTTCTTCATCTCTTGTTTTCTTTGGCAGCAATAGCAACCAAAAGGAAGAACAAGATCAGATCTTATGGCTTCAAACCATTCTCATTGCCAAATACACAAACATAGAGCTAGCACTCTCAGTTTTAAGTCATCTTTGTAAGTGTGTGTGTGAACATAGAGTGGTGTGGCATAAAGGCTGCTCATTTGGCTTGGGTGATCAATATCTAAGGTATATAAGTCCATCTTATATGCTGATCATCTTTAAAATCAAGTTTTGAAGTGCATCGAAACTTATAAGTTTTCAAAAACCCTAAAATTGCATGTTTCAATTCTTTGTTGTATATTGCATGGCATGTATGATCTAAATTTTTAATTTTTTCACTGCATGATCATCATGTATATGCCATGTGATATCCCATCAGATTTTACATTTTATGGCCATGATTTTAAAACTTTTTTATCTAACCTTGCATTGGTTTTGAAAAGGTGTGAGGAAACTAACCTGGGCCTTAATTGGGAAAAATATCATTTCTTGGTAAGGGAAGATATAGTTTTATGGCATAAAATATCTGAAAGAGGAATTGAAGTCAATAGGGCAAAAGTAGATATTATTAATAAATTACCTCCCCATATAAGTGTTAAATGTATTCAAAGTTTGCTTGGTCATGTCAATTTTTATTACCGGTTCATTAAGGATTTTTCTAAAATTACTAAGCCACTTTCCAATTTACTACTTAAAGATGCTACATTTAACTTTGATGATGATTGTTTACAGGCATTTAATCTATTTAAGCAAAAGTTAATCACAACACCAGTTATAAGATCACGAGATTGGAGTTTACCATTTGAAATTATATGTAATGCTAGTGACTATGCAATGGGAGCAATTTTGGACCAATGGAAGGAGAGAGTTTTTCATGCCATCTACTATGCAAGTTATATGCTAATCAGTGTGCAAGTGAACTACACTAGCATAGCAAAGGAGTTATTGGTAATAGTGTTCTCATTTGAAAAATTTAGGCCATATCTTCTCAATACCAAAGTCACGGTGTGGTCGGATCATGCAGCCTTTAGGCATCTTTTTACAAAGAAAGATTCCACATGAGGCTAATTAGATATGTTTTGCTATTGCAAGAATTTGATGTAGAGATCAAAGATAAAAAGGGAGTAAAAAATTATGTAGCTGACCATCTATCTATATTGGATCATACTCATATGGAAAAGGGGGAAATTTCTAACTTATTTCTTAATGAATGTATTTGTGTTGTTTATTCTTGTGAAATTTTAACCCCTTGGTTTGCTAACATTGCTAATTTTCTTATAAGAGGTTACCTTTTGAAGGATTTCACTTAGCAACAAAAGAAGAAATTAAAGGTAGATGCAAGGCATTACCTCTAGGATGACCTATGTTTGTTCAAGCTATATCTTGATCAAGTACTTCAGAGATGTATTCCAAAGGAGGAGAAAGCAAACATAATGGGATAGTGTCTTAGAAGATAGATTGGAGATCACCATGGACCAAATTGCACAGTGGTGAAAATTCTATAGTCAAGTTTCTTTTGGTCTTCTCTTTTTGCTCATGTTAAGTCTTATATAGATTCATGTGATAGGTGTCAATGGGTAGGAAATGTATCAAAACGTGATGAGATGCCCATGAATAATATCCTAGAAGTAGAAATTTTTTATGTTTTGGGAATTGACTTTATGGGGCCATTTTTGAAATCATTCGGGTTCGAGTAAATCCTAGTTATTGTAGATTATACAAGTAAATAGGTAGAAGTAATGGCTACTAGAATGTGTGATGGTTGAGTAGTGCTTGAGTTCCTTAAAAGGAATATTTTACTAAGTTCAGGCCATCAAGGGGCTATTATTAGTGATAGGGGCAAGCATTTTGTCAACCATTAATTCAAATCCTTAAGAAGTTTGGTGTTAGGCATAAGATCACAACCTCGTATCACCCTTAAGTAAATGGGCAAGTTGAAGTGTCAAATGGGGAGTTGAAATCAATCTTAAAGAAATTTTTCAATAATGTAGAAAAGATTGGTCTCAAAAGTTAGATTAAGCTCTCTTGGACTATAAAACTGCATTTAAGACCTCTATAGGCATGTTTCCATTTAGGTTAGGTTTTGGGAAAGCATGTCATTTATCGATCAAACTAAAGGACAAGGCATATTAGGCAAAAAAAATTGTTTAATTTTGATCTAAGATGTGCAGGAGAAAAGAGATGTTTGCAGCTTAATAAACTTGAGGAGTTTTGACAATGGTCCTATGTTGCCCTATATATGGAGAAATCGAAGCGTTTACATGATAAAAAGTTAACTCTGAAGGAATTTGATCTTGGGATGTTGATTTTTCTCTATAATATTCAATTAAGGTTATTCCTAGGTAAGCTTACATCTAGATGGCTTGGGCAACATCAAGTGGTTTCGGGCAATGAATTTGGATTGTTCATCATTAAGAATCCAAAGGATGGTTGCAAATACATAGTTAATGGGCATCGATTAAAGCCTTATCATGTTGCTCAATTGGAATTTGCTGAGACAACCATGGTTTTCCATGATGAGTAAGGCAATTCTCAAAGTCTAGCTGAAGACATTATAAATTCAAAAATATATTTTCTCACTTTGTGTAGTTTTTCTTATATATTTATTTAGTGTGTTTTTCTTTATTATAATGTGTTTTTTATTGTTTAAGTGTGTTTTTTGGATTCATAAATTAAAGGGTGAATTGTTATTATTCATAGTGTGGTGTGTATTTATAATGCAATTTAATAGGCATTCATGTCTTCATATAGTTTATTCATGGTTTTGACTAAGATTTGGTTAAGTGTAAGAGGTGTTGAGCAATTAAAGTAAGTTATGTTTATTTGTTTGAGAGCCTTGTGTGGAGTTAATTAATCATGTGGAGCTAAATTGAGAGTGGGAATAAGATATAACTAATGAGGATTAAGCTTAAGTTAGGAGATTTGAGCTAGAATGCAATAAAAATTGGAATTGTTGGTTTTAACTTTGTGTTCCCAAGAGGTTCTCCTCGGTAGAAGGGATTTTCCTTCCACTGAGGTACCCTAAAAGCCGTTCCCAATGAAAATCTCCTCGATAGAGGAAAATATCCCTCGATTGAGGCATGTTTTTAGTTTTTTGGTGTGTCCCTTTACTCCAGTAAGGAGCTCCTCAGTATAGGGGATTTTCTCTCCACTAAGGGACTCTTTATATACCCAGGTCGAGATAATCACCATAATAAAGGGAATTTTTCCCTCCATCAAAGGACCATCCCTTTAAATACCCCTCACCCGAGTTACATATTCCCTCACCTAAGGAATTCATATTTCAATTGATTATTTATCACTTTGCTTCATCATTGCAACAAGCAGTATTCTCTCCTTCAGTTAATTTTCTCAATTCCATGTTTAGATTAATTGGAGTACATTTTTTATGGGTGTATTGCTGTTAAAATTGGCTTTCCACATATCCTAGATTGAGTTCAATCGATGTAACCCTCCATTCAAATTGCATTTTGCTTAGTTATTGATTATTATTGAACTATGATTTCAAATTTTTGCTTAATATTGGTTGAGATTATTCTTAATTTGGCTTAGTTAACTTATGCACGCCACATGCTTGATAAATTACCTCATTGACTAAGTTTAATTATTTTCCTTCATTTGTCTTAGTCTCAACCATCTTAAATCTGTCTCATATGATGTTGTTTTCTTCCCACACTTGATATGCACTTTTGAGCCACTTCTAACAATGTTTTAAATAATTTTGAGAATGAATTAAATTTTATTTGTTTATCTTGGCATCATGTTAACACTTTAATTTAAGGAAATCACTTTTGCTACATTGAATTGTGTAGTGGTTCCAAAGAGAACAAGGCATACTGGTACTTCAAGTTCCCTAGGATTACATATCCCAACTTATGTGGATGAGGATCGTGTCAAACTTTATGAGTACTTTGGGATGGCCACTTATGTGAATATAGTATATTTGAATAGAATCTTTCTTAACACTACAGTTGGTGATCTTTAGACTGATATTATGACATTGGTTGGTAATATTTGTTAGGATGCCCTTATCAAAATGATGCCTGAAGAGTACCCTCTGCTTACAAGGGATTTTCTCTATTTTTTTAGTTTTTACTTTGAGGATAAAGAGCATTGTGGCACTGTACATTTCAAGCTTGGTCGAAAACCTTACACTATGGCTTTTACTGAGTTCACCTAGCATTTGAGATTCCCATTAGATGGCTTGCAAGACTTTCCAAATTCCACATTGAGTGAGAACTAAGTAGTGATTCGAGATCCCACTGATCCAATTACATACAAATCTAGCTGGACTAAGGCTTGTGACTTGCATAGTCATACATTATGGGTTCTCAATCAATTTTTATTGATCAACTTCGACAATTATCTTGGTGGCTTAAGTGTAGTCAATGTAGGTGAGTGCCTTATATTGTAATGTATGGTTGAGGGTATCCGGCTAAATGGGGCATATATTTTATGGTGCAAGATAGAGAATTTGCAATGGAATGTTGGGAATTATCGGTTACATACATCTCATACATAAGCGAAATTTAAAATTGTTAACCAATAAATCTGATCTTGAAATGAATTTACAATATACATATTAATGAGAATAAGAAAAATCACCTTTGATTTTTGTTGAATTATTGATTTTCCTTCCACCAGGTTGTCGCAAACCACAGTATCCAAAATCGAACACCTCCAATGAGTAATCCACACAAGATAATGATAGAATGAATCAACAATAAGGAGAAACAAAGACTGGCCAAAAACCCTAGATGCTAGCTAGGGAAGGTGGCAGCTAGGGCTTTTTGAGTGAGAGAAAAACTTTTCTCTTAATTGTTCACACTTAGCCCTAATACCCTATCACTTGGATTTTTATAGTTAGGTTAAAAATCCAACTTCATAATAGGATTGGACTCTTTAAAATTTCTGGAGAAATATTAATTGGGCTTCTGGAATTATTAATAATTTATTTGGTCTCAATTAAATCAAATTTAAGCCCTTTCACAAAAGACTATGCATAAAACCCACAAACTAGGCCCTTTGTGCATATACTTGGATTTAATTACCCAAATGAATTTCAATTCCAACCAAATTAAATATGTAAGCTCCATAACACTTATGAAATATATTTAAGTTATTTTGGTCCAAGAATTAGGCCTCTAAGGCCTTCTATTTGTAGCTGGCGTGTAACCCTTCCTCCAGAGGATTTCTGTGCCAACTTCACTTCTTTTGCCTCTTTAATTCCTCCAATGGATCTATTAATTATTATATCATCCCTATAACACTTATAGTTCAATAATAATTAATTATGAAATACATTATTTTAATTAGGTCCATTTTTATAGAACATTTCAAAAAAGTTCTGCAAACAATTTTACTTGATCATAATTAATTAAACTCTTTAATTAATTATTCTCTTATTTACTTCTCTATCCCCATAATAATATCAAATATTATTATCCTTTTCATTTTACCATTTTATCCTTTTCTATATATGTGTGTGACCTATTGGGTTCCTGTCCATGTTGGCAGTATAATATGTAATTATGAGTTCTATTCAAAACCCACATGATTTAAACTCCTTTAAATCATTTTATCAATCCTTATTGATATTTATGATACATTATTATAAAAATCATTAGCGGCCTCTAGCTAGACATCATGACTGCCCAAATGTCATGAAAGTCAAGTGGTTTGACTATACCCTTCCATAGAACAGTTATCGTGCAATTACTCCTTTCACCACTCTTATCTCAATCAGATTCTGAGTATGGATTTCTGTAAACTCATATAAATATAACTATGTATGTTATATTAATTTAACCATTGTTCCCAAAATGCCCTTCATGGATCTCTATCTATCTTGTCATATTACTCTAGCTAGAGATTCTCTAAACAAGGCAATTATAGAATCATGTGAGATAACTTTCCTTATTAAATCTGGGATGGTGAATCCATTGTCAATCACTCAACTATCTTCAAGTAGGTCATGATATACCCAATCTCCTAACTATATTCACTCCCAGTTGGAAGTAATCAGTTATGGAGTCAAAATATACCACTTGCTACTTAAGATAACTTTGGTGATCTCAAGTCTAAAGATACTTGCACAACCGCTATGAAGAGATTCCTCACTGACATAAATTTAATATCCATGTGAGGATTCTCTTTGCGGGTCTCCAATGAACTTGTTCTTCTAACAAGCATCCACATGTTAGCTTTGATTATCTTCCATAATCACAGTTATAAGAACCACTGCTTGAACCATTCAAGAAGCATAACATGTGCTAGTCTATCTAAATTAACAATGTCCTATCTTGTTAATTCTATGACTAGGGATATTTAGATATTAACACATTTGCATGTAATAGACACCTCATATCATGAACACTTTCATGATTGCCTTTGCATTGTATTTATAATATCAAGGACTTCATTTATTAATTTAAGATTTACAAACTCATGTATTTAAACATAGCATTAATAAATGAATAATGCCTTTTTTTAGAACATAAATTCATACATATGAAATTCATCCCTTTTACATGGGCTCTAGGGCATACTCTCTAACATGGAAACCAAATGTTGTCAAGATTATCTTTTTAGGTTGGATTACCACAATCATGGCAAAAGCGAAACACCAGTTGGACATGAAGGACTTTCTTTGTAAAGTCCAATACATTAATTTTACCATGCTGAAGATTATGAAAGTGCTGTGGGAAAAGCCACATCGCTATTGGATGGACAGGGATGAATATCTACATTTAATCATTATTGATCACAACAGAAAAGAAGATCAAAAAGTACTTATAGCTAAGGCAGAGTCATCTTCACATATGGTTACCTTCATGAACCAAGTAAATGTTAGGCTGGATATGCAACAAGGGCATATTGAACATTTGCAATAAAGCATCGATGATATGCAGAAGAGTTTTAAGCATTTCACCACACATTTTTGGGAGAGGCTTCCACCACCATAATGATTTGAGTTCCATTTTTCTATGGACAACAAAATTGTAAGAGGGGGATAGAGCTTATCTAAGCTCAATTTTTCTTAGGATATTTAGGAAGTAGAAAATCTCACATCTCCCCTTTATTAATGAAATTTTTTTTTATTTTGTCTTTTGTTTTCTATTTTTATGCCTTTAGTTATCTTTTCTTGTTTTAGCTTTCTTGCTTTTATTATAACTTTAATAGTAGTATCTTGGTAAGATGTTTTAGTAGTAATATTAATGCTTTATTTTTGTTAATCTTATTATAGTTTTTAGCTGCTTTTTATTTTTGTTCTAATGATATAGTTTAGTTCAAATGTCAATTAGTTTGCACTGAGTTTAGTTCACCTTAGTTTTTTTCCTAAATTTAAACTTGTTAAACTTTAACTTAGAATGTGGAATGGTCAGAATTTGTGTTTAGCACTAGGGTAGGTATGTTACTAGATGGAATTTTAGCAAGATTAGCATTGATACAATTGAGTAAGGAATTTTGGAACACTAGAACCTTTCTCATCACCCTTCAAAGCATAACAACAATTCAAATAATTTAAAAAGTGATCTAGGCATATCTTTCTTTTTTAGCTATATTAAGACTGCTTACCTACCCTTTTTTGTATATTTATCCCTTATTAGCCATTTTGAACCTAATGAGGTATGCTTAATGCGTGCCATATGTATTTTTCTTGTTACACTCATCTATTTACCATATAGCCTAAAAATATTTTATCTTCCCTTTAAAGAACTAGCCACTCTAGGATTGGGATGGATAAATATTGTGTGTATTTTTAAGGAGTTTAGTGAGAAAAGGTTTTTGGGATACTATTATTGAGTGTTATTGTTGAAGTTAAGAAATTAGTGAAATTTGAACATGTAAATACCCATGTTATCATTGGTTGCCAATAATAAAAGCTAGAAAGAATGAAAAAAAAAAGAAAAAGAGAAAAGAAAAGAAAATGAAGCACTACAAAAAAAAATACATTTTACCGATGGATTTTTCCAATGGAATTTAGCATTTTACCAACGGAAAATGACCTTACCAATGATTTTTTATTATTTTACCAACGGAATGAATCCATCCCTAAAACATGCATAGGTACCAATTTATCTGTGAAAATTTCGTTGGTAATATTATTGATAGATTTATTAAAAAAATTTTATCGGTAGTTTTATTAAAAATCCATTGGATGTTTCATCATGTTGACCATCTACCGATGGAATTTTACATTGGAAAACCATTGATAAATTTAATAAATAAAAATTTTATTTATTTTAGTTTAAACAGCAATAGATTTTTTGTTATAATTTTATTAGTAAAAATAGTTAATATTAATATTAAATTTATTAATATATCAGTGATGGATATTTTCGTCGTTAATTTGTTGGTAAATTAAAATATTTCTATTTATTTTTTATAATTTTTTGCTAATATTCTATTTACAAATCCCAAGTCTAAAATTTAAATTGAAGATATATTATAATTCAAAATCAATATATATATTCTAATTCTGAATAAACAATATCAATTTAAATTTTTTCAAATGAAAAAAAATAATAAATTTAAGATAAAAAAATGGTGAAAATTGGCATTTATTGAACAAAAGCTTAACAAGAAATCCTTGATACATCAACTATCCTGCTACGATAAACTTTTTCTTTATAGATACCTATTTCTAAAATAGAATGTACAAAAGTTCATGTAAATTTGGTCCCTTCCCATATCTCAACACTATACATATATGCTACAGAAATAAATTTCTTTTTTTCTTCTAGGAACTATACCAAATATGCAAACCCAAAATTGCTTGTGGATAGTAAAGGAATCTTCCTCCAGTATATACAAAGTTATCCCAGAAAACTATTGAATATGCATGCTCTAATATAGGGCCTTTCAAGTTAAAGAACAATACCAACTCTCCAATTGAAAAATATTTAATCCCTTGAGTACTGCATAATCTCAAACTAAGGCCATGACAAATAAATAAAGTAATTATAATAACTTAAACCCTTAAAATATCATTCAGAAAAACAAATAAATTAAAGTCTATTGTTCATTTCTTTGAAATTAAATTATGCATTTCAAGGTTAAAAGAAAATTATTTATCTTATTAAATCAGCAAGGGTCCTTGGTAGTGCCTTAATATCCCTCAATACAACATAATACTGGATTTGTCAAAAAGAATAACCTACTATTAAACCAAGGGATTGTGTTGCTGTCATCATCTTAACAACCTACAAATATATATTAATGTTCAAATGCAACCATGTGAAACTCCTCAATCCCCCCATCTAGAAACCATCATAAAGGCAAGGTTCAAACCATAAAATCCCAAAGAAGGCATATAACCATTCACTAGCAAATAAACTTATTCACAAAAAAAATCTACAAGAATGACACTGAATTTTTTTAAATATAATTTTCATTGTTAAAATCATAGAGGGAGAAAGTGATAAGTTGGAAAAGAATAAAGTTAGCAATGTAATCAATTATCATAGGTAGCAAACTAACCATTAATATAAATAGTAGAATAGATTGTAAATATCAACAAATTTTCTTCAGCCAAAAAAAGAATGAATTATTTCATCTATCCATTTGAGTTAATACCTGTTCAAGGGTTTAAAAGCCTAGAACTGCTTAAGTCCTAATAGCTTCATAAGGCCCAATCTATAAATAATTATTAATGACAATCAACACTATATCCTTTAAGTACGATTTATTCATAATGCTTTGAGAAGCATACCAGATTTGCAAAGAAATCACTATCACCAGCTATTAACTTCGAGGACATGCTTGTTTTGCACAATTTATCAGTCTTTTCCAAACTTTTCAACCTATGAAAATTAACACACAATTGATAACAATATTTTTAGAATATATTGTAATGCATTCAAAAGAAAATGAAATCATTAAGCATCATTCATTACCAAAAATATACAAGCTTCTTCACTTTCAGATTCATGCCAAATAATTCCAAATAATATAAGGTTTAAATGAAATTGAAGTAAACATAGCATAATGACTTGATATATTGAGTGTGGTTATAAAAATTTTAGGCCAATTCCATTCATTGCTAGAACTATAAAAAAAACCCATAATGTAATATTGCATGAATGAGTACAAAGAATTCTTTTGAGCCATGCCATATAGATAAGATGCTGCCAAATTTCAAAACACTGATACAAAGCTCTTAATTAATGGCTATTCATGTGTATAATTATCAAACATTACACGGTAATATGTTCAATGAAGCCATACCTTCATTGCCAATTTTTCTTCAACATATTTACATGCTTCTCTAGCAAGCTATCTATAAGCAAAAGCAATTACATGAATCAAATCAACAAGGGAAAAAAGACCAAAGAGAAACATTCTATATCTATATTTTATGCATAGACATATATGCAATTGAATGAAAGTATACAACATGTGGAGGAAAATAAAGATGAAAGGATAAAACTCACTCTAAATTTGCTCATTATTGATGTTGCACAAATCTTATTCCTCACTAGATTGTTTGCTCTCTGCAAAAATTTTGATCCCATTAGGAATTTCCACTTCCCTTGGAATAATTCCTAAACCAACATTAATAACAAAAAATAGCAAAATAAGTGATTACTTTCAGAAACTCTGCAACAATAATAACAGAATAAGTTATTCCATGTTCAAATTTTTTATCTTCAAGCTTCACCAACTCTACTAGCACCTAAGTACATTAAAGAGAAATTATAAAATTTTTGTTCTTTTTAAGAGAATGAGAGCACATATATGTATTTGTTAGACTTTGTACATGGATATGGAAATTTTAGAGCTTTAAGATTGAAAATTTATATAAGTTTTGTTCTTTTCAAGAGAATTAAGTAGCAGATAAGAACAAACAAACTAGTTTCTTCATTAACTAATTAATTAATTAGTTAACTAAGGAATAGCAGTTATTGTACAATATGCAAAGGAGACTAATTTAATTACCAGAAATAGGAGATTAGGAATTACTAGTTCTGTTCCAACTGAAAATGTTGTAGCAATAAAGAAAGAAATGTAGGAACATCAGGCTGAACATACTACAAAATTACCAAATTTCCTCACTAATTAACTGCCCTAAGTAGAGCAATAAAGCACATGGAAACTTTCTTATATTTGCTTTGTTGAATCTAGTTTAGTTGAAATTCTATTAAGTGTTCTTATTAACTGCTAAGCAAGATTTTGAAGTTCATAATACTTAGTTGAAGTTTGATTATTTTGAGAAGTTAGTTTGTTAAATTTTGCTAGAGAGTGAGCAGAGACTAAGTGTGGGCTATTTGATAATTTGAATTATAATTATATTATAAGTGTGTTTTTAGATGTTTAAGATGATGTTTTAGTTTTAATTTGTTTAATTGTGTTTTTAATTTTATAAGTTTAGATTTATGTATGTTTAATTGCAATTTTGGTGTTTGTAGGGGCTTAATTGAAGAAAAGAAGAAAGTTACATAAAGAAAGGAGAAAATTTTCTTAACTAGGAATTTTTGAAAAACAAAATGTTAGAGTCTAGAAGAGTCCACCTCGATGGAGGAGGAATTCTCCTTTACTGGGAAGCACTTGAAGACTCGAGATGTAAAAGGCCATTCCTTGGTAAAGGGGAATTCTCCCTCTACCGAGGCACCTTAAAGGACACAAAAAATATCATCTCTTTAGCGAAGGGGATTTCTCCCTCTACCAAGGTGTAGTGCTCCAACAACGATGAAATCCTTATTTCTCTGAAATAGGAAGTTAAGGGGTAGTGAAGCTAACAACTCTATGTGTATTGTAATATTTTATTTTAGTTTTTCAATTATTTTTAATATGAATAGTGAGTAATTTTCTTTACTTTTGCTAAAGGAAACTTGAATCCTCATACTTTTAATATAATGAATTTTATTTAAGCTTTTGATTTAATGCAAGGGTACTATTTCTTAATTCATAAGCTGATTCCTATCATAAATTCTGTTTATTTCATATTTGATCTATTGAATAAATGGTTAAGTGTTAATTTCATTTATGATTTATATTTGTATGTTCTTGGCTATATTCACTTAAGTTGATGGATGATTATGTTCATAAAATTGAGGTAATTATGTGTTGGTAAAGAGTGGAGTTAAGACTAAGAATGTTGAATTAAGAATAGGCTGGTGTTAGATCTCTCGAAAGAGGATTCAATTAAAGTTTAGGAGTTTATATATCTAATCGATATGCTAAGTATTAGATTGTTCATTATTCGAGAATTTAATGCTTAGAATGATATTCTGAATAAGATATCTAACTTTACACTAATTTTCCATAATCACTTGTGTTATACTTTAATCAAGTAATTGCAATAGAAGTTGAGGTGAATAGTTCCTTTACCATAAGTGTTTTTATTATTAAATTTTATCATCTTTTACAATATTGTTATGTTCTAAGTCTACTATTTTAATTTCATTATTTTTTTGTTTAGTTATTATTTTTACTTAGTGATAACACTTGCAAAATTTTATACCACAAGGTCCATCATCAAGAAGTTGTAACTAAAAAGTCCATAAATGCCTCTCCAAGATGATTGGATGGATATAGGAAATGAGGCCATCCTATCGAATATGACATCTCTCTGATATGATATGGTTATCTGACATACACCACAATGAAATTGTTATTACCTATATAATTGGTCATAGCTCCTCAAAGTAAATCAATTATTCATAATTACTATTCAAGCTCCCTTAAGATCTATAAATAGCTGGTTTATTTCTACAAAATGTAAACTTTTTTGCTCTTTAAATATATATTCTCTCTCTAAAAGCTTTTTTTTTCAATTGCTAACTTAAACATCGAAGTGCTAATGCCCGGATAATTAGGCTAGCACATTTTATAGGTTGGATCCTTATAATACGATCAAAACACATCCTCCATCCCGTCAAGATTTTCCATTTTTTCTATATAAAAACTCATCTCTTCTTTATTAAAAACTATAATTTATCATTTGGTATTTTTGTTGAGAGATGATGGTTGAGCAACAACGTCCAATCCCCGTATTCGTGGAAAAATATGGATTCATAATTAAGAAGATGCACCATGAAAGTCTTTAAGACTATATGAAAGGTGGTTTATGGTAATAATAGAATTCAAGCCTGAAAGAAAGTAAAAAATCATATGTCAAGGCCAAAAGAAAGTAAAATGTCTTTCTTTTGAGATACCACAAAGCAGATGTTAGAGGTTCCCAAAACTAGCCTACTAGGAAAAATACTGGAAGGGATGAAATGGTTACCCTTCTCCTTGTCTCCAAAATAAATTAGATAAAGATCACCCCTCTTCTTATACCAAAAAAAGGATTGGTCTTATAGTCCAAGTTCCAAGGTTGAAAGGTCATCTTGAAAGGATCTTTCCCTATATACGATAGAGTCGATCGAGAAAGCAAACCTAATATTAAAGCAATATAAAATTAACCATGTTAATATTGAAGGAGGATGAAACATCCCCTTTCTTCGATATTATAAATCAAGGCATAATGCTTTATAGTCCTCATGTGAAAAATATATAGAAGGAATAAAGAATCGCCTTTATATGCTTTATTAATCCAAGATATGGATGCTAACACATCTGCCTTACCAACTTCTCCCTCTAGTAAAACCTAAAGGGACAAAGCTAGAAATTTGATCAGAAGAAAAGCAAAAATCCAGATGAGCAAGGGCCTTCCTTCTATTGTTGATCAGATTAATGATAGAAGAGAAAAAAGTCAAACTCAACATTAGATTACTACAACTAGAAGGAAGGTGGAGAAAGATTGAAAAATGGTCTCCCTTATCCATTCAAGTTGGGCAAGTCTTGGGATTTGATTCTTTCAATTGGATCCTAGAAATGATCAAGAAATAGCATTTTGTGGATGAAAACTACTAGGCAGGAAAGGAAAATAAGGGGTAAAGAAGACCTTTAAAACACCTTCTTGTCATTAGTGGAATTTTATAATAGAGGGAAAAGAGGCCTGATCCAATGAAGAGATCTTTAAAATATGAAAATAAAAGTAAAAAGGCTTTTAAAGTGCACCGCTTCATAGATTTTAGGTCGACAAAATAGGATCAAGCTAAGTAGATCAAGGAAAACTTTTCATTATCCCAATCAAAAAATCGATGAAAAATTGATATCATTCCAATCAAAAGATTGAAAATACTTATAAAAGTAGATTAAAAGATCAATGAGCAAAATTTACTCATTAAAATGGTTTTTCTTAACTTTGCTCGACTGACATTTTTCCGTTCAATCAAGTAAACATATCAATGTATATATATTTCAATTAATGAAGCAACAAGCGTAGAAATAAAGTTTATTAAGGCTCTTTCCAAAACATTACATTTGAAGTTTACAAAAAAAAAACATTTCCTAAATCTACCATTAGTTATCGCTGTTCTTCCTCAACCTTTGAGGTGTTGCAAATATTTCCCACTTTTGGCACATCAAAACTTGAAAAAAGATAAGCCATGGCTTGAGAAAATGAGAATGAAGGAGCAACAAAAAGATAAAATAATACATTACCTAATATGTTAGGTGATGCCAGGATAGGGAAATTCCCTGCCATTCATTTGTCTTCTTATAATGGCAATATCAAAGTAAGGCAAGAGAAAATCAGACGTCTCTATGAGAGAAGTAAGAGCAAGTAAGAGGAGAAGGAGATAAGTAAAAAAGAATATATAAAACAAAAAATTAACTCTATTTATAAGAATCTTAAGGTACATATGGAAATCCCAATAAATGAGAAGTAAAAGAAAATGAATAGCCATAATAAAAGCTCAAAAACCAAAAAATCTATAAAAGGGCATTTAATCAGTGTCATTTTTTGAGGGATGAGATCAAAAGGATTCTCTATAAGATGCAACCGAACACAAGCATTAAGAAGGTGATAATCGGATATCATAGCAGACGCAGAAAGTTGACAAAATAAACATTAAGGCATTGACCAACCAATCAAAATAAAGCCTGCTCTGAACCTACTAATGACAAAGGATGAAATTAATGGGTTTTGGGAAACTAAACCAATCGAAATAAATTTGTATCTTCACAAGATAAGTACCACTTGGATTATAATATTTCATCCACAATTTTTAGTAATACACCTTCACCTAGCCTTTTAAATATTTCATGAGACAGATAAAAAAGCAAGACAAAAAACTATACAATACAAAAAGTATACAAAGAATGAATTTCATTAAAAATGGAATACATAGAAAAAGAGCTTTTTTGCTCGGAACAAAGTCAAAATAGCTAGTTGATAAAAGAAACAGTCCAATCATCAACATCAAGGAAGAATATAATTTCATATCAGAGCAGCTAGCTTAATCAAAGAAAATCTATCCAATGATAAAGATAAGTCCAAATTATAATGTCTTTCACTTTCAATTTTTTAGTGATATGACACAAAATAAAAGGAAAATAATATGATAAAAGTACACACAAATGAAATTTATTCAACCTTCAAAATTGCAAAATTAACAATATAGGAGATGCAGAGCTCTTATAAAAAAGGGAGGAGTGATGAATCCATAGCTCCACTACAATAAGACCGCCTCTAATCCTACAACTTCACTCCATCAGATAAGCGTCAGGATATAAGGATGTATCCGCCACCATAAGAATTCCAAGGCTGAGAGAAGGAAGTAACAAAGGAGGGTAAAAAACACATGACTTAGTATTGTAGACCATGCACTACTAGGAAAGCACCTAGTAATTCATTCATCTTTCTAAAATGGAAAAGAAAATAAAAAGAATGATGAGGTAGTTCCATGAGGAAAAATGCCAAGAAAAATAAAAATGGGGAAGAATGCAACTTCAGAAAGTAAATCTCAGGAAATGGCAGGGAAAGGAAAGAAAAGACATGCCCATTTATAGTGTTCCTTATCTCTACAAAACTAACTAAGAAAGGCCACATTGCTCCTTTATTTAATGGAGTAAAAGGAGAATAATTAAAGTATGGAAGATGAAGCAACAAAATGAAGCACCTTTTTCGAGTTACCACTTCAAAAACGACATGGATAAAGAAAAAATGTGATGATCCGGATGACTTCCATCAAACAAGATAATCAAGAATTGTCGGCAATGCTTGCAGTTAACTTTTGACTTTGTAAACTTATAAGTTGTGGAAATTCTAAAATGCAATATGGAAAGAAAAAGCATCGAAACACCAAAGAACCCTAAGCCAGGAAAAGGCCATACAAAATCACAAAAGCATCAGAAAAATAGGTTAGAATAACAAATTTTGAAAGCAATTCATGTCTATAAAATTGTTTGCAGGATAAGAAAAATCTTGATTGATGTAACATCCCAATCGAAGTAATTAAAGTGTTAATTTGATCGATGTAATATCTAGGTAACATCTCGATCGAAGTAATTAAAATGTCAATATCAATCGATGTAACATCCTAAGCAAGGTAATTGAAGTGTTAATCTCGATTAATGTAACATCCCAATCAAAATAATTAAAAGTTTTATTTTCTTGATCGACATACATCTCGATCAAAGTAATTAAAAGTTGTATTTTCTCAATAGACGTACTTCCCGATCAAAGTAATTAAAAGCTTTATTTTCTTGATCGACATACATCCTGATCGAAGTAATTAAAATTTTTATTTTCTCGATCGATGTACATCCAATTGAAGTAATGAGAAGTCTTACTTTCTAGATCAATTTGTATCCTAATTAAAGTAGTTATTTGACTAAAGTCTTATTTTCATGATCAATGAACATTGTGGTCAAAGCAATTAAAATTATAGGCCTTTGACTAATAACTCACTTTCCCATTAATGATCGGTGTCAACTAACTTGCAATCTCAAAAACTAAAGGACCCCATCACTAAACAGCTAAACGACCATCATAAAAACATCATAACCTAAAATCTTCGGTCTTTTCTAAAAATGAACAAACTATTTGAAGGGGGAAAATGATAACACTTGGAAAATTTTATACCATAAGGCCCATCATTAAGAGGTCGTAACTAAAAGGCACATAAAGGCTTTTCCAAGCCAGTTGGCTAGACATAGGAAACAAGGTTATTTTATCAGACGTGACCTCTCTCTAATATGATATGGCTATCTGACACACGCCACTGCCAAATAGCGATTACCTATATAATATGCCATACTTGCCTCACAATAGATCAACTATTCATAAGTATTGTTAAGCTCCCTCGAGCTCTATAAATAGTAGGTTCAATTCTACAAAATGAAAACTTTTTCTCTCTCTAAATATATATATTCTATCTTTAAAAGCTTCTCATCCAACTACTAATTAAGCATTAGAGTGCTGATGCTCGAATAATTAGACCAGCACCTTTTGCATATTTTATCCTTCATAATCCAATCGAAACACATCCTTCAACCTATCAAGATTCTCCATCTTTTATACACAAGGATTCATCGCTTCTTTATGAAAAAACTATGATTTATCACCTAGTTAATCAATCATCACTCTAAACTTTTGAAATTCTTTCACACATCACTCACTCTAAAATCAAGAATACACATTTTATACAGTCCTTAGGGTACGATATTTTAGGGTTTTAATCTTATTTCCTTATACTACTTAAACTAATCTAGTACACTTACTAGATACCGGTCACCACTCCCTACTACATCAAATTCCACAATTAAAGAAACCTCTAGTTTTACTTAGAATCAATAGATCCATACTATTTTTCCACTAGATTTCTAGGCTATCTGACACTCCAATAGCTTCAAAACAACATGACAACTCATACCTAAACTTCCTTCTAATTTTACCTAGTTTATTAAAAGGTTGCTTCATCTCTATTAGAAGAATAATTGAGGGAAATAACTTTTCGGCATATAACCCCTAGTTGTTATAGGCCATTACCATCATAATGACTAAGGTGGCATTAAAGGGGTCATCTAACCTCACAACTGATATCTTGGTCAAAAACTCTTGACCCCTACCCACTCACCTCTTTTGTAGTATACTCCTACAAGTGGTTAACAGCTCAAATAAGGTGACTCTCTACATTATGCTAGTGAATTACCAATTTTTACCTCTAAGCTTTCATTTTCCATTTTTTCTGTAGCTAAGCTTGGTTCCTTTTATAAGGGACTTAGGTACATTATGACTTTTAGAGTATCTATTCAAAGACACTTTTCTTTTAAAAGAGGCTATGGAATCACTCCTCTCATATGATAACTTTAGCCTCTATAGGATTTCCACAGATTCGGACCATCTATCTTTCCTTTTTTCTTTCATGGAATTTTTATCTTCATCCTCTCAAATATAGGTTCAATCTCCTAAGGTTGCTCATTTAACTCCTTATGTTAAACCCCTTTCCAAAGGACTCAAAGTCAAGAAGACTCATTAGAAGTCCAACTCAATTGGGTTTCTTTCCCTTTATAGGACTTAGTAAAAGAATCAGAGGGATTGGTCTTGAGATTAGTTGGGACACAATGGGCCAAGGAGAGATTAACTAGCCTCAATTTTTGGAAGCTAGCTTTAGGCTTTGACTTATAATCCTTATGTAGGCTTAAAGGACTAGCAAGGTGTCACACCCTCATAACCCCTAAAATATTATGAAATCGGTAAGAATTCTAATCCATTTCATCTTATTACTTATCTTTGTTAATTTAGATTAAATAGATTTAAAATCTCATTCATGAGTTCTTTACATTTTATTAATCATGATTTTTCAGTATTAAGATTACTTTCCTCAATTTACATACAATTTCAATACCATAAGATATACATCAACATATATTATATCAAAAATACTTATAACATATTTACATTACTTATTCACTTATACATATTACATGTTCTCATTCTATACACCGAAAAAGTATAATTTACACCAAAAACTAAACTTCAAACTTCCTTCTTTGTGCCCTATAGATGTTGATAAAGAATCTGAAACTTTTAAACCTATATATCTATATAGGAAAACACCTGTACTGAGTAATAACTTAGTGGGGAGGTAAACAATGCAACTGACTTCTTACGAAGATACAATATACATACAATATGCCAACACACATCATATAATAACATTTAATAACTAGATAATAGCTTCATTGTACTCATGCATTTACGATAATGGTTACATAAATTAGCCAATACATTAATACTATTATCAATCACTCTAATGTTATCAATAAGTAACGCTAACATTACCATCAGTCACTAAATCATTTTCACTATTAATAATAAAGAACTTATAACTATTATGCAATTGTTACACTTTAATTGCCTAAATTTCCATTAATGGTGGATAATGGGAAATACTAAATATTTATGAATAGTATCTAACACTACAGTCATAAAGTCTCAAATCACCAGATACCAAAAGGTATCAAAAATTAGATACTTTTCGATGACAACACTAGTAGTTGTAGTTGCTATCCATTATAGGCATACCAATCTGTCCACAACTATCTAAAATTCTAGCTCTCCTTTAGACTTTAATCACTCATTAAATTTACACACAATACAGTCATGAGCATTTAATTATTGATCACTGGAAAGCACACAACATTATCAATATATCACTATCAACATACTACTTATATTCAATTACACTTAAACACTTAAGATACATGCAATGCCCTAAAAATTATAACTTGTAAGAGTAGCATTTTCGGACAATGAGCGATGACATTAGAGTGAATAGCACCACCCCAGGGGTCACCGAAATCTATAAAAATTGTTATTGCATCATTAAGAATTAATACTCATGACAAATCTGATGATATGATCTAAGCTGAAAATGAGGTCATTTATATCACTAAAGTAAAAAATAAAAATAAGTAGCGAAAACGTAAAGGGTTGAACAAAACTTTGACTAACTCAAAAACATTCTATTGACCTTAAAAATTTTTTTTGATTAAATAGAATCTCTTTAAATAATGTAAATAAATTTTTTGAACTCAAACATTAATTTTTGGATAAATTCAAAAAATTATATTTCGAATCGGTAATTTAATTTTGGGTCTTTAAATAAATGAAAACGAACTCGTTTTGGGATGAAATTTTAAACACATCCTGTAATGGCCTTAATACCGGGTTAGCCGTGAATAGTACTTTCCGATAGTGAATAGTATTTTTCGGGCCCGAAAGGACACTCGAAAGTTGAAAATATTTTATTGGACCATTTGAAAGGAATAGTCATGGTGAGTCTAGGGTTGAAATTTGAAGTAAATTTGAGGTCAAATGGGCCTCCAAAAGTCAAAAATACGAAAAAGGTAGAGAGTCAATTTCTCTGGTAGGGAAGGGAATTTGATTTTGCTTAAATAATTAAAAATAGTAAACGAACTCCGAATATCGTTAGATTTTGCGTGCCTACATTAATTTTTATGTAAAATATTTTGGTGATGAAAATTGAATTTTTCGGTGACTCCGACAGTTATTGAATCGGATCGATAAGTTTGAATTGAATCGATAACGAACTCCGATTGAGCCAAAAATTTATGTCCTACCTATTTTTGATATTTTAAGAATGATGGAATCAAAATTGAAGTGATTTGGAGTGAGGAGATGAGAGAAATCATTTAGGGCTTGAATTAGGTGGTTAATGGGTTTTTATTTGTTAATTAAGCCCAATAGCCTAACCCAAGCCCATTTCACCCAAAAAGGCCTAGTATAAATAGAGTGAAAATTCTGGAGAAATACAGAATATTCATCTTCTTCCTTCTCCCCTCCCTTTGGCCGAACCATGGTCTCTCTCCCTCTCTCTTTAATTTCTTCTTCCTCCACTCCAAAGCCCTCATATTTTCCAACATAACAATCAAATTTCTATCTCCCTAGATTACCCTAGTAGCTTAAATTAAGTGATTTGAGTAAAGGAAGGCTATAAATCAAGGGATTGAAGACAATAGGGTAAGTTTGAGTTTATGAATTTTAGTGTTATAAATTATTTCTTTGATGTTTTCCCATAGATTTTGAGGTCTAGATAATGAATATGAGCTTGGATTTGTCATTTGAGGACAAAAATTTAATGTTAGGAAGGTTGAAGATTTCGGCCAAGGAGGAGATTGTGGATTGATGGAGTTGTGCTTGGTGCCAAATAAAGAAAAGTGAAGCTTAAGGAAGCTAAAGCTTGAGAAAAAGGTAAGTGACTACAAAATCTATTAATTTCCCTTATTTGTGAAGAAATTCCTTTGATGTAATTAGGTTAAAAATTTTTAAAGTGGTTAATTTATGACATTTGATTAGGGTAAATGAAATTGAACCTTAGAGAAGATGAAATGAAAGATTAAAAGGGAAAAAGAAAATATTTTAGGTGGAATTTTGAGATGGCCGAATATTGTAGTAAGGGAAACTGAAGGAATATTTGCATGAAAATAATATATGTTAGTCTAAATTAATTGTATAAATGATAAATGGTGCCCTTAAATTTTTAGTGAATTATTGGAATTTATTTTAAATTTTTAAAGCCTATGTATTGGTTATGTCCATAGTGAAAATTGTGAAATAATGAAGAATAATTGATTATGTTAGTGGAGAATGATGCTAAATAATGAATAATGCATAAATAAATTTTATTGGAATTTATTGAATTGATTTGGATATTATTGGAATTTTTAGGTGAATATGTGCAATGAAAATAATTGAATTTTTAATGCATAAGTGTATAAAAATGACTAGAGTGGTGAATAAATATGAAAAATAATTTAATATCAATGACAAGAAATAAAAAGTCAACCGACGGATTTTTCGAAATAATTATTGGGTCATGAAAATAATAGGAATCATGAATTATTGGTAAATAATTCATAAATAATCGGAAATGATGAAAATAAATTAATACGTAGATAAAAGAAAGATAAAATGAATTTTGAATAGAAAAAGGATTTAAATGAAGGAAAATAAAAGTTTTGGGCAAAATGGTAATTTTGCTAACGTAAGTGATTAACGAGTAAAAATAATTAAGAAATACTTAATAAGGGTAAAATGGTAAATTCAGAGGCCTAACGGTTTCGAAAGATAGAATTTTCGTGGTTTAAGGACTAAAATGTTGTTTTACCCGAAATGGTAATATAAAGAATTAAAAGATGAATAATGGAGGAAATTGTATAATAAAAATGAAAATAAATGATTATAATGGCAAAATCGTAATTATGTATTTGAAATGAATAAATCAATAGAAAAAGTTAAATCATGTATTTTTGAGATATAAAATAATAAATTATATTAATAGAGTTCCTAATTGAATCAAAAGTAGGAACATAAAATATGACTAATTTATCAAAATAAATTAGTCAACAAAAAGTATTAAAAGAATAAATGATTATAAAATTAATTCGCCGACGAAATAAAAGTCGGCATATCAAATAATTGAAAAATTGGACTGAAAAAGGAAAAATTGTAAAAATGTCAAGCCTAAAAGTATTAAAAATGAATTGTAAAGAAGTATACAAGAAAAATAAAAGAAAAGTCAGAATTTGTGTAAAAGATCAAAAAATCCAAGTGTTTGAGTGAATTATTAACAAATAATTCACAACAGTGATTTGAAAAGACAAAGTGAAAGAAAAGATGTAAATTACTGAAAAGCCTAAATATCTGTGTGAATTATCGAAGGATAATTCACAAAAATAATCTGAAAAGATAAAGTCAATGATATGACAAAAAGTTATTGAATATCCGATAACACAAAAAGAGTGTATTTGATCATAATAAAATGTATAAAAGAATAAAAGAAAGAAATTAAGAATTTTTAAATGTATAAAGTAATTGCAAATGTGATTGATTGTGTTTGCCCTTAGCGATAGACAAGTATTAGATTCTTATTTTGTATATAATTGGCTAGCCATAGGGACATCTCTGTATGGCGGTGCAAGTCATGGCGACTTGCTTAGCTATGGGCGGGATCTTTGATCTCCATAGCTTCAGTGAAAGTGAAAGTGAAAGTGTATATGTTTCTGCTCTGTGTGACTTGATCTTTCGATATCATTTCTTTATCTGTTTAGTGGGACCTTCGGGTCCAATCCCGAGTATCCTTTGTGAGAAACCTGTTATATTGCACTAGGGGCACATCGAAATGAATAAATAAGTATTGTTTAATCGAATTGAATACGAATAGTTATAACAAAAACTATTCGTTTGAAATAAAATGCGAAGACCAAATAAATCTGTAAAGATTTTTAGAAAGGGTAATTAGAAAGAGAAAGAAAGGAAAGATTTTATATGATTAAAATATTAAATCAATGTTTAATTAAGTTTCTATAAGAATTTAGAATGTATTTTGTTTTTCGTGAAAAAAAAAATAATAATTTTGATTAATTGGTATTTCTCGTACCAATTACTATTGTAGGAAGAAATAAATTTGAAAAAAACTAGGTTAATTTCCTGCTTAAAGTTAAAAAGTGATGATTTTGATATGAAGTAAACTTATTGCTTACGTAATTTTTTTCTGAAAGAAAAGTTATTTGAAAAGTAAAACAATTGAAAGACACATAATTAACTAATGAGAAAGAAGTAAAAGACCTACGTCTTAATAAGTATTTGACTGAAAATAATATATATAAATGAAGTAAAGAGAATTTGACTGCAAAGTGTCCCGAAAGACCTATATCACTTTGCAATAAAGCTTAAAAGCCTTTAATTAGTAATGTATTTATTAGTTAAAAGTTAAAGCAAAAATAAAAGAATAAATCGCAGGAAGTATAATTAGAGTACAGATTGAATAATTGTCCAGTAAACCAAGAATTTAAGTAATTTATTTTGGTACTAGTAATGACACGAGTACCAATACATATTGCTAAATAAAATAATAGTTAAATTGCTGTGGCTAAAGGTTAAATCGAAATTATTGATAAAAGAAAAAGTTATAGTAAACATTAACGTAAAAGTAAAAGTAAATCTGATATTGTTCCACCTAAAAGAAATACTGCAAAGAAAAGTTGTAAGTTTAGAAACAAAAGACCAATAGTTATCGGAATATGAAATAATAACAAGATTAGTATAACGGAAATAAAGGGAAATGCTTAATGTAATAAGAATAGTAGAAGCATAAATTAATGAAATTATGCTTATTCTTGGGAAATTCTTGGATTAGTAGTCACCACTGGGCATATTTAATGCTCAGCACGTAGTGTTTACTGCGTGTAGGTTCGGAAGAGTTGCGTGAGCACAGTACATGGAAAGATCAGATCGGAAGAGAAGATTTTTGTATTAGTTAGTGTAAGCTTTTTCCATGTATATACTTAGACTATTAAGGTAAAAGTTTGAATGATATTTTGGTTATATGTTTATTTATCTTGAATGTATGGATTAATATAAGTTTTGAATTGATGATTAATGATTGTTCATAAGAATGTTATTTGATTCTGTAATTGTTGTATAAGTTTTTCGAGTGGATTAATTTGTTCAGGAAAAAAAAACTTACCGTCGTCAGCTAAGTTTCGTTTCAGGAAGTACTGTTCCGAGAAGGGTGTTACACATCCTAAATAATATTTTTGGATATTTATGAGATAATTTTGGTAAAAATTCTACAACAAAATAATTGGACCAATCATTAATGGATAAGCGGATTAATTATAGCCATTTGATCAAAAACTTAAAGATCAAATCATGCCTATTGATGAAGACACATTTAAGCTTTCCACATCTAATTTTTAGCTATTCTCCACTACATTTCCCATTCCCTACAGCAATTGCTCCTCTCTTCTTCTTTTCCATTTGAAATCAAGGCATGCATCAACCAAATTCAGGAGAAATTCCATAAATTCAAACCAAATTCCCATAAAATCACTTAAAAAAACCTTACTTCCCATTAAGGTTATTGAGTTTAATCAAAGAAATGAGTGGTTTTAAATTTGTGTACACTCTAGTTAGTGTGTTAGTTAATTGGATTAAATGGTTTATGATCAAGTGAAGAGAATAATATCATTAATAACAAGTCATGAAAATAGTTGTTAATTGGACTAATTATACAATTTTATTGGATAAAAATAGAAAATTTGAATTAAAGAAAGACATGAATTGTTTGATGAATTATTAATTTGAAGATATGATAATAAATTTGAATAAATAAAAAAACTAATAAGTGTATATATATACATACACACACGCTCGCGCGTGCACACACACACACATACATAGTTATGTGGAGTACAACTGATGATCTTATTGTATAGAATAGTTAAGTTGGATAGTTGGATACTAAATTATTGCAACTAAGTATTAAAGTGTAAAGGAATAACATTGTGAAAGTTATTAAGTTATCAAGACAATCAATCGTATGCTAAACAATTCCAAGATTTTTTATGAGTGTATTATATCAGCTATGAAAATATAGAATGAAACAACCAAAATGCAAATCAAAATTTAACTAATAAAAATAAATGTGCAGTAATTTTATATGGTTTAAACAATTAAGAAATTAACAAGTATGAAAATCAATATAATAAAAGTGTTGCTCAGATTCACTCATCCTCCCCATACCCAAACGTGAGTTAGTTAACCTAAAATTATATATATGAATTTAGGATAACCCTTTTAACCCAAGAGTCCCATTCCAAAGCAAGCTATTCTAAACATGGGATGCCCCATTCTGGAGCAAGTCCTATGATTAGCTTATGCATGGATCTAATATCTTAAGTATGGTTTGCTTTCCCATTCCGAAGCTAAACAACCCAACACCCATCTATTTCACTCCACACTCTAGTTATAAAACCATAAGGTTCTGCAACTTAAAGAGTCCCATTCCGAAGCAGTCTAAAAATCACATCACCCAATGATAAAAGAGCAATGAAATAAACATTCACAGTATTCAACCATCCAAGCATGACATCTAAACAAAAATAAAGGATGAAATCATTCATCCAATCTAAAAATTTACTCAAGATAATGAAAATCCATGAAATAACATTAAAACAATAGTGGAATAAGCCATTCAAAAATATATAAACTCATAAATGTTCAATATTCACATTACGGATAGGGGATTCAAAGATCCCCCAAACAACTAGCTAACTACTCACTATCCATTAAAAAATAAGAGAAAAAAAGAGAGAATCAGCCCAAAAATTCATGCGGTGAAAACCCAGCTAAAACCCAAGCTTTTTCAACCTTTCTCTCTAAATCTTTAATGGAAATGAGCTCAAAATTGAGAAAAACTATATATCTAATCCATGTATTTGTGTTTTTTTTTATGTATTTTGTGTAATAAATCCTATTTGAATTTATAACTTTAAATCTATGTATAAAATGAACTAAAGAAATGAAAGAAAATGAAAAGGAAAAACCTTAGATCTTCCAGAAAATAATCCCCCTTCCAAACAATAAAAATTCGATTTATATAGGCCTAAAAGGTGTTTTAAAAGCAGTATGATAAGCCTAAAGTGCATCATCTAACTTATGTGCCTAATCTATTCTTAAACTAAAGACTATTTTCTCAAGTATCCATTTAAGTTCTCTATTAGGAACCTCAACTTGACCACTAGTTTATGGATTGTAAGGAGAGTTACCCTATGATGCACCCTATATTTATGTAATAAAGAAGCAAAAGAGCAGTTTATGAAATGCGTACCTCCATCACTTACTATAGCCTGAGGCACTCCAAATCAAGAAAATAGCTTCTTTAAGAACTTCTCAACCACCCTGGAATCATTACATGATGTATCTTTGGCTTCTACCCATTTTGATATATAATCCACCCCAACTAAGATATAATTTTCACCAAAAGATGTAGGAAATGACCCATAAAGTCTATCCCTCACACATCATATATTTCTACTTCCATAATGTTATTCATAGACATCTCATCTCTTTTCCATATATTACCAATTCTTTGACACTTATCACATTTTGCTACAAAACTCCCAGCATCATGAAATAACATAAGCCAATAAAACCCACACTCAAGCACTCTAGATGTAATTTTAGTACTCCTATTATGACCTGAATACAAAGATGAATGACAATGCTTCAAGATGTCTACATACTCTTCCTCACTAACAATCCTATGGATAATTCCATCCCTACTTATCTTAAATAAATAAGGATCCTCCTAAAGATAGTTTCTAACATCAGAAAAGAACTTTTTCTTTTGCTTCCATATCAACCCTTATGGAATAATTCCTGCAGGAAAAAAGTTATCAAAATTTGCATACCAAGGTACATGCATATGCTCTAAAGACATTAATGCCTCATTCAAAAATTATTCATTAATATCATCACTATCTCCCATAGGTCGCTCATCATTTTCTAACCTTGACAAATGATCAGCTACCAAATTTTAAAAAACTTTCTTATCCCTAATCTCAATGTCAAACTCTTGTAACAAAAGAACTCATCAAATTAGAAGAGGTTTAACATCTTTATTTGCAAATAAATATTTAAGAGCTGCATGATCCATATAAATTATAACCTTAGATCCCAACAAATATGATCTAAACTTATTACATGCATAGACAATAGCTAAAATTTCCTTTTCCGTTGTGGTATAATTCAATTAAGGTGATAATAATGTATGGCTAGCATAATAAATGACATGTAAATGCTTATCTTGGCACTGACTTAACACACATCCAATCGCTAGATAACTTGCATCATACATTATCTCAAAAGGTAAATTCCAATTAGGAGAAGTGATAATAGGTGCACTAATAAGAGCTCTCTTTAATTTCTCAAAAGCCTTAACACATGGAGGAGAAAAATTAAAAAGTACATCTTTGGTTAGTAAATTAGTTAAAGGCTTAGCAATCAATGAAAACTCCTCAATAAATCTCCTATAAAATCTAGCATGACCCAAGAATGATCTAACACCCTTAATAGTAGTAGGTGGAGGTAACTTCTCTATTAGCTCGATCTTAGCCCTGTCAACCTCTATTCCCCTTCTAGAGATCTTATGCTCTAACACTATCCCCTCATCAACCATAAAATGGCACTTCTCCTAATTAAGTACCAAATTGGTTTTCTCACATCTAACTAGGACTCTATCCAAATTATTCAAACATAATTCAAAGGAATCATTATAGACTAAAAAATCATCCATGAACATCTCCATTATCTCCTCTATTATGTCACTAAAAATAGAAGTCATGCACCTTTGAAAAGTGGTTGGTGCATTATATAGCCCAAAAGGCATCCGCCTATAGGCAAAAGTCCTATAGGTGTAAGTAAAGGTAGTCTTCCTTTGATCATTAGGGTATATGAAAATTTAGAAATATCCTAAAAATACATTTAAGAAGTAATAATGAGAATGACCCTCTATCCTTTCCAATATTTGATTTGTGAATGGCAATGGAAAGTGATCCTTCCAACTGGCTGAGTTAAGATTCCTATAGTCAATACAAAATCCCCACCCCATGGTGGTCCAAGTAGGGATTAAATCTCCATTATCATTCCTTACTACGGCCATACCCCCTTTCTTTGGCACACATTAATGGGACTCACCCAAGCACTATCCAAAATCGAATAGATAATGCCAGCATCTAAAAATTCAATTACTTTTTTTTACTGCCTTTTCTATGTTAAGGTTAAGCCTTCTTTGTCTATCAGATTTAGGTTGGTAATTGTCTTCCATATGAATTATATGCATCATAACATTGGGAGTAATTCCTTTTAAGTAAAAAATTTGCCAACCTATACTTTTTATTTTTCTTTCAACAACTCCTATTAATAATTTCTCTTGCTCTCTAGTGAGTTTATTTAACAAGTAATAGGCAAGGTGTTGTTACTACCCAAAAAGGCATACCTCAGATGGCTTGAAAGCTCTTTTAACTCAATGTTAGGTGGACTTACAATGGATGGCGGCAAAGGTGCCTCATTTTGGTACAAAAGTTTTGACCTTGCAATTTTTGACCTTTCCTTCTCTTGCACTTGGTCATTAAGATCCTCATCTTAAACTGCATCATCCAACACTTCTAGCACAAATGCATCAATAACATCAATTTTCATGCACTCATTTTCATCCATGGGAAACTTAAGTGTTTTATCCATGTGATACTCTACTTTATCCTCCCCCACTCTTGAGACAAAGGTCCTTTCATAGACATCAAATATTACCCGATCAGTCCTCATAAATTGTCTCCCTTAAATTAATAGGCACTTAAAATCATATGCAAAATCCAATACCACAAAACCTGCAGGCAAAATAAATTTATCTACTTTAACTAACACATCCTCAACTATGCCGTATGATTTTGTAATGGATTGATTAGCAAGTTGCAAAACCATCGAAGTAGGTTGAACAACTTCTAAACCTAACTTCTTAAAAATAGAAAATGGTATGAGATTTAAGCTAGCTCCTAAATCACACAAACATCTAGGAAACTCCATACCCCTTTAAGTATAAGGATAGTAAAACTCCCCTGATCTTTAAGTTTTATAGGCACATTATTAGTAATTACGGAACTACACGTTTTAATAAATTCAATAGTAGATAAATCTTCCCAACTCTTTTTCTTAGAAATTAATTCCTTTATAAACTTAGCATAGTTAGGAATCTGAGCTATAGCTTCAATGAAAGATAAATTAATAGGCAAATGTTTCAACTTATCAAGAAAAGATTGAAATTGCTTATCATTATTTTGCTTCTTCTAATATTACGAAAATGGTGGACTAGGTTGAAAACTCTACTTCTAAGAACACTGTCACGCCTAGAGTTGGTATCATGCTCATGACCTCACCCGATGCACCATTTGTTGCATCCGTAATTGGTATCGTGCTCACGACAAAATGCTCTTTCTCATCCTCCTTTATTTTATTTCCCTACAAAACTCCAAATTTATTAGCTAAAACAAATTCATTGGTGTAGGCTTTACCTGATCTTAATGTGATGGCCTTCATATGCTCTTTTGGATTCTCTTTCGTGTAACTTGGAAGATTCCCTTGTAATCTCGAGGGTAATGCATTGGCTAACTGGCCCAATTGAACCTTCAAATTATGGATAGATGAGGCCTAATTTTTGGTAATTTGATCAAATTTTGTCTCCAACCTCTTTTATTTCTCCTCTTATGTACTAAACTTCAAATTAATGCCCTCTAAGAACCTATCCATTTTAACCTCTAAGGCTTCAAAATGGTCTTGGGGTTGTTGGGCTCCTATACCACCTTTATTCTGACTGTTACCACCCTCTATGAAAAATTCAGATGGTTCCTCTAACCAAGGTTATAAATGGTTAAATACAGGTTACCATGCCCTTATCCTTGGATAAAACTTACTTGCACCTCCATGCTAGCAACACCTAAACTACACACTTCACTAACATGGCCTCTTTGACCACATTTTATACATGTATTAGGTGGGTTGCCTCCAATACTTAGGCTATCAATCTTATGACTCAAAGATGCAACTTATGCTTACAAGGCTAAAACCGAATCAATTGAATGTACCCCTTTCCTATTAGAAGAAGTGGATTCCCCCACTCTCTCCATTGGCCTCATACAATTGTTTAACGACATCTTCTCCATCAAATCAAATGCAGCATTCATCATTTTCCTTATTAGAAAACCACTCGCTGCTACATCTATTGTTCCTCTAATGTTAGCATTTACTAATCGTAGAAAGTTTGCATAAACGACTCCCTTGGAAGATTATGGTGCGGATAACTTCATTGCAATTCCTTAAACCTTTTCCATGCTTTATATAAAGATTCATGGTCATTTTGCACAAAAGTAGTAAAATCTTTAATAATCTTGGTGGTCTTTGCCAAAGGAAAATATTTAGACTAAAATTCTTGAGCCAAATGGTCCCAAGTCGTAATGGATCCTCTAATAAAAGAATTCAACCATGCCTTGGCTTTGTCCTTTAACATGAAAGGAAATAGCTTAAGCTTGATTGCATTTGCTAAGACTCCATTAATTTTGAAAGTATCACAAATTTCTAGATAATTTACCAAATGAGCATTAAGATCCTTATTTGCCAACCCATAGAACTATATACTATTTTGAATCATTTGTAAATCAGAAGGTTTGATTTCAAACTGATTTTCATTTACTGTGGGTCAAACGACTCCTTACTATACACCGCTCAAAGTCGACATGGTAAAATCCATCAATCTTTGAATCATTTGTAAATCAGAAGGTTTGATTTCAAACTGATTTGCATTTACTGTGGGTCAAACGACTCCTTACTATACACCGTTCAAAGTCGACATGGTAAAATCCATCAATCTTGATGGATTATCTTTCGTCATGCATGGTAACTCTTTTATTTTTCTTTTTCTTGGGCTTTTGGTTGGTCAACAGGAACCTTTCTATCTTCGAATTAACTTGTACAAGTTCTTCTTATGCACTTCGTGTTTAAGGTATAAACTTGAAACACTCAAATCCTAGAAAATAAAACAACATAACTAATTAAATGTTGTAATCCAAAATCATAAATCAAGATTGATAATGGCAATAATTATCAAATCTTAATAAACCCCGGCAACAGTGCCAAAAACTTGATGTGTACTTAACCACAAGCGTATAGAGTATCGATTATAGTACTTAAGATATCGATCCCACGAGGACTAAAGATTATTTATTACACACTATTACTACTCGATTTTAATCTTATTTACAATTATCAATTTTAGGCTATGAAAATAAGTTAATAAATATAAAGTTGTAGTTAAATTACTAATTAGAACTAGTTAATGATAATCAAAGAAGATAACTTAGATGTTAATGAAGGATTAATGATGATGAAACTTGATTCCATTTTGTTAGTTTTATAATAGTTCTTTAAGCAAGCCAAATGGAAATAATGTTCTTATCCACTCTCTCGATATGAATTAGAGTGCCTAAAACATGCAATTACAATACTAATCTGTTAATTCTCATTAATGAACTAGTCTATTACAATCACATATTCTAAGAGTAATTTTCAATCTATATCAATTACCTTAACATATCAATCTCTTAAGCAATGCTTTAATAATGAATTCTTATTAGCTATAAGAAAAAGTATATCTCTCGACTACACTTTAACTTATAAAGATAATTTAGTTATACTGATAAAGAATTTTGCTTTGGAAAATTACTAACATTAATGAAAAATAAAACATTAATAATATTGTTCAAGTTTCCTAAAATAACATTCATTTAATTACAAAAAAAAGAAAGAAATAGATGAAAGAGAGTGAAAAGGAATCCCTTAACCCTTTCCAATCCTTCTAAAAGATTCTTCTTCTTATTGTGGCTTCTTCTTCAAAAGATAAAATAAATTGTACTTAAATTTACAAGTATCTGAAATTAACAACTATTCTTCTCAAAAAAGTGAGTATCTATCTCTATATCAATGTTCAACCAAATTCTTCTTAAACAAGATTCCAAGATTGATGTCTCTTCAAGTGCTTCTATAGGAGATTGCAACCTTTGATGAAAGTACATGGGACTTGAGGCATCTTTTCAAAATAAATGCACCAACGGCTAGCTCTATCGTGCCTACAACCCCTTTCATGCTCATGACAGTACACGGAGCTTCAACCTTTACTTCCTTTCTTTATCACACTTGTAACACCTCCTGCACCCATGACAGTTGACCTTCTTCAAGACTCAATTCTGCCCATTCTTTAATTTTCTCCACTTTTAACTATTAAACACATAAAACACATAAAAGAAAATAAAATTTGCATAGAAACTTAACTACAAACCATAAAACTTAAACTAAAAACATTCAATAAACAAACTAAAACTATACACATCAGCAAGTCATGGCGACTTGTTTTGCTATGGTTGGATCATTTATCTTCCATAAAATATGCTATGTTTTGTACTTTGTTATGTGAGGAATGGTCCTTTGGGATCATTTCTCAGTCTGAATTATGGCCTTGTGGGGTCCATATCTCGTATATCCGATCTAAAAATTTTTGTAGGGATTGTACTTTGAGCATAAAGATAATAAAAAGTTATAAATGCAAAAAGATAGTTAAAAGTAAAATTTAAAATGGAAAAGGACCTAATTAAAAAGAAATAAAAAGTTTAGGAGAAAAATAGTAATTTTCCTAAATATTGTATGTAATGGGTAAAATTGATAATAAATTAATAAAATAGGTAAAATGGTAATTTAGTGATCAAATAATCTAAAATGAACTTTTAAGAAGTAAAAGGACTAAAATATAATTTTACATGAAAAAATTTAAGATAAGCACCAATTGATAATTTTGTAAGCCAATAATTGAATGTGAAGTGAAAATAAGCAAACTAGTGGCAATTTTGTAATTAGTGTGTAAAAAGGATAATTTTATAATAAAATGAAAAGTTTTGGACTAAATTGAAAAGTTAACCAAAGTATTGGTAATAAATTGAAATGATTATTAAGAATATCGATAATTGTATTTTGATAGAAAATATAATGAATTTTTGCATAATTAATGTAATTTTCTTGTTTTGGAAAATATTTCAATTTATAGTTACCGTTGAGCATATTTAATGCTCAACACATAATTGTTATTGCATGTAGGTTTTGAAGAATAGTTGGAGCAATAGTATGCAAATGAGCTAATTTTACATGGACAAGAGTTAGTTAGGAATTATCTTTTTGTATTGGCATGTATATATTTATAATGGTTGAAGTAAAAGAATTAGTCTGTATTGGTATAATATTTGTATATATGTAAATGTGTGATTGGAAGGCAATAGAATGATTGAGTAGGTTTGAAATGACATTTAAAATGTATGAATGACAATAATATATTATTTATGAACTGATGTGCCCTTGAGGGGCTATGGACTTATTTGTGTTTTCAAGGGGCTAGTTCAGTTTATAACTGTTATACTGCTAAATTTTTGTAAAATAAATAGTAAAATTGAACAGTTATAGATCAGTGACAAGTTGGATTTGTTAACATAAATAATGGATAAGAATTGGTAATTTATGAATTATTTGGTTAAGTGTATGATTGTTAAGATAAGAAAAAAAATTTCAGCTAATCACTTAAATCCGTAGGACTATAATAGTAAGGGTGTTACATTTTGTCGTATCAAAGCAATGGTTTAACCGATTCTAAGATCAGAGTGAGATTAAGTGACTGAGTTTTCTGTATATACATGCCAATTGTCAGTGAAAAATGTGTTATGAGATATAATGTCTACTTGCTTCTTTTTGTTTTATAGTAAAAAGATGTCCTCTGACAGAGATAGACAGGTGAGGGATGGTGAGAGTGAGGCTTATATTGGTACTGGATAGTAAGAGGCCCCACAGCAGTAGGCTCTTTGCCAGCAATGTCACCTCTGCCCCCACAGCTGGATTTTCTAAACTTAATGGTAGATTATATTCATTAGAGGTTATGGGCAGGACAAGTACAGCATTCTCAAGCAACAGTACAGGTTTAGCCAGCTTCACCTAGAAGAAATCCTATTCTGGAGCAATTAAAAAGGTTAGGAGCTAAAGATTTTCATGGGCGTGACCCGCTGACACCAACCCAGGCGGAGGAATAGTTGCTTAAAATAAAAAGATTGTTTGAGATCAAGAATAGCCTACTGGAAGAAAAGTTTAAAAGTATAGTGGCTTTCCTTTAGGGATCAGCTTTCATCTGAAGGGATTCAGTCAGGAGGCACACCCTAATGGATCAGTTGAGTTAGGGATTCTTTGTGTCTTAGTTTGAAAAGAAATATATTGGCTTAGAGTACAAGGTAGCTATGCATGATGCCTTTTGGAGGCTTAAACAGGGAAATAAATTAGTGGCTGAATATGAGCGCCAGTTTGAGCGTTTGAGTGCTTATCTAGATGAGAGTTAGCCCCCAGAAGAAAAGTTATGTTAGAGATTTGAAAGGGGACTGCACACTGAGCTCGGATAGATCATTAGGATCTAGAAATACCCTGATTTGAAGGCTATGGTTGAGGATACCATTAAGTTAGAAACCATCCAGGCAGAAGAAGCTAACAGGAAGTCTCGATTTCAACAAAAGAGAAAGTAGGGACAGTTTAATGGTAAAGGAGGATAGTGTAAGAAGTCCAAGGAATCTCCAACACCTCAAGGTCGTTCACCAGCTACAATAGGCCGAGCATAGGGTAGTGTACCCCGAGGTATGGTACCAGTTTCTTTAGCAACCAGCACATCCCGAGATAGAAATAGTGCGATAACAGTAGCCTGTGACCATTATGGCAAGGTTTATCTAGGGGAGTGCAAATATTTGACTCGAGCATACTTTTAGTGTGGGTTCAGAGATCATCAAATTAGAGATTGTCCTGTAGTGTAGATTGCTTTAGCCATACCACCAGCACCTAGTACTGTGTCTTCTGCATCGAGAGGTTATAGTAGGGGAGCTGCCCCTATCACTTCATCCTCTAGACCAGTTGGGCAGTCATCTCAGGGTTAGAGATAAGCTACAGATCAGACTTATGCTGTCAGGGCTAGAAAGGATGAGGATGCTCCAAATGTGATCGTAGGCAAATTCCTCCTGTTATCTAATTCAGTACATGCTTTGATAGATCATGGTTCTACTCATTCCTACATTAGTACTAATTTAATATGGGGTAAAAGGATGAGAGATGCATGCTTAGACCAGGATATTTTGGTGAGTAATCCTCTGAGACATAGTGTAGTGGTCAACAAAGTATGCAAACAATGTCCTACCAGTCCCCAGGGTCATGTATTCCTAGGAAATTTTATTGAACTACCATTCCATGAGTTCGATGTGATTTTGGGGATGGATTGGTTATCTGCCCACCAAGCTATAGTCGACTACAAAAGAAAGATGGTCATTTAAAGCTTGAAAAAGGTCAAAAAATCACAGTTGTAGGTGTGAGAATTGAATTTTTATCTGATGTGATATCTACTACAGCTGCCCAATAACTAATTAGAAATGGGTGTATAGCTTATTTATGTTATGCAGTAGAGGCAAAAAGAGATACTCCAAAGGTGTCGAAAGTGCCTACTGTTAAAGAGTTCCTTGATGTGTTCCCTGATGAGTTACCAAGCTTACCACTTGATAGGAAAGTGGAATTCTCCATTGATGTTTCTCCAGGCACTGCTCCTATCTCCATTACTCCTTACAGAATAGCACTTGCAGAATTCAAATAAGTAAAAATTCAGCTATAAGAATTGCTTGACAAGGGGTTTATTAGACCCGGTGTTTCTCCCTGGGAAGCACCATCCTATTTGTAAAGAAGAAAGATGGGACACTTAGGTTGTGCATTGACTACAATAGCTGAATGAAGTGGTTATTAAGAACGAACACCCCCTTCCTCGCATTGAAGACTTGTTTGATCAGCTGAAGTGAGCAGGTGTATTCTCAAAGATCGATCCAAGATCAGGCTATTACCAGATGGCAATGAAAGAAATAGATGTGCCCAAGACTACTTTCTGCACTAGATATGGCCATTATGAGTCTTTGGTCATGCCATTTAGGCTCACAAATGCACCAGCTGCCTTCATGGATTTGATGAATAGGGTCTTCTACCCTTATTTATATCATTTCTTGGTGGTCTTCATCGATAACATTCTGGTGTATTCCAAGACATCAAAAGAACATGATAAGCATCTGATGATTGTTTTGCAGACATTGAAGGAAAAGCAGTTGTATGCCAAGTTCAGTAAATTTCACTTTTGGTCGAATAAAGTATCCTTATTGGGCCATGTAGCGTCTGCTGAAGGTATAGTGATAGATCCTTCAAAGATTGCAGCAATTCTTTAGTGGAAGGCACCTAAAAATGTTACTGAAGTGAGGAGTTTCCTGGATTTAGCTAAGTACTACAAGAGATTTATTAAGGGCTTCTCCACTATTGTAGTTCTTTTGACTCGACTACTACAGAAGCAAATTAATTTTTATAGACTGACAGATACCAAGAATGTTTTAAAAGACTTAAATTATGTTGACAGAAGATCCTCTTCTTACTCAATCAATGTCAGACAAAGATTTAGTGACACCTCCAAAAATGGTTTAGGCTGCGTACTGATGTAGGAAGGCAAGGTGATTGAATATGCCTCCTGAAAACTTAAGACTCATGAGAAGAACTATCCTACTCATGATCTGGAGCTAGCAGCCATAGTTTTTGCTTTGAAGATTTGGAGGCATTATCTGTATGGAGAAAGATGTTACATTTATTCTGATCATAAGAGTTTGAAATACTTGCTTACTCAAAGGGAACTCAACCTTAAATAGAGAAACTGGTTGGAGTTGATTAAAGATTATGATTTTTTTATCAACTACTATCCAAGAAAAGCTAATGTAGTAGCTAATGCACTTAGCAGAAAATTCATGTCAGATAATGTGAATGCTTTCAAATGAATTTGTATAAGTGATTGATAAGTGTTATTGGCTGATGATAGTGTTTGTAGCTCTTCAAGCTATGAATGTCTATTTGAGTTTGGCACCAGATAGAACTTTATTTGCTAAAATGCAAGTGAAGCCTAAATTTGTGCATCATGTGAAAATAGCTCAGAAAGAAGATAATCGATTGATGGCTATTATGAATAAGCTAAAAGATAACAGTAAAGGAGACTACTCCTTGATGATGATGGAAGCCTTTACTACAAGAAAAGACTATGTTTCGAATCAGAAGGAACTGAAGAAAAACATTCTTACGAAGCTCACCATAGAAGTTATGCCATGCATCCTGGAGGTAACAAGATGTACCAGAACTTGAAAGCTCATTATTGATAGCTAGGTATGAAGCAGGATGTGACATAATTTGTAAGCAAATGTCTAATATATCAATAAGTAAAGGCAAAGTACCAGGTTCCTTCAAGATTGCTTCATCCCATTTTGATACCAAAGTGAAAATAGGATAGGGTAACTATGGATTTTGTAATTGGATTTCCTGTCACTCAAAGGAAACATGATGCTATATAGGTGATCATCGATAAACTCATAAAATATGCCCATTTTTTGCCAGTATGGATGGATTATCCTTTCACCAAGCTCGCAAAAATATACATTAATGAACTGATAAGGTTGCATAGAGATCCATCATCCATTATTTCTCACAAGGATCCTAGATTTGCCGCCTATTTCTGGAAAAGTTTACAATAATCTCTTGGTATGAGGCTCCACTTCAGCATAGCATTTTACCCTTAGAAAGATGGCCAGTTAGAGTGGGTGATTTAGATATTAAAAGATATGTTATGATGTTGTGTATTAGTGTTTGGTAGTGGTTGGGAAAAGTAGTTGTCATTAGCAAAGTTTGCCTATAACAACATCTACTAGTCCAGCATAAATATGGCTCCTTTTGAAGCTTTGTATGGAAAAAATGCAAAACTCCTTTGTGTTGGATTGAACTGAGCGAAAAGAAGTTGGTAAGGTCTAATTTGATCCATGACTTAGAAGAAAAGGTTCAAATCATCAAAGGTAAATTGAAAGAAGCCATGGATAGTCAGAAGTCCTATGCAGACCTAAAGAGAAAAGATATAGAGTGCCAGGTCGGAGATAGAATTTTTCTGAAGGTATCTCCATATAAAAAGGTTTTGAGATTTGGTAAGAAGGGCAAGCTTAGTCTAAGGTTCATTGGCCCTTATAAGATACTTCAGCGAGTAGGTCTAATAGCTTACCGATTGAAGCTACCATCGGAGTTAGAAAAATGCATGATGTGTTCCACGTGTCCATGCTCTGAAGGTACAGATTGATCCTAGCCATGTGATCACACCATAAGAAATCCAAGTGCAGGTTAATATAACCTATGAAGATAGACCAGTTCAAATCCTTGCTAGAAAAATCAGATAGCTCAAGAATGAATAGGTTCCACTAGAAAAGGTATTATGCCACCATCACAACGTAAAAGAAGCTACGTGGGAGCCCAAAGCTACAATGAGACAACAGTATCATCTACTCTTCGATACAGGTAAATTTCAAGGATAAAATTTTTTTAGTAAGGAAGAATTGTAATGGCCTGAACATTGGATCAACCGTGAATGGTATTTTTTGATAGTAAATAGTGCTTTCGGCCTGAAATATGCATCTATACGTGAAAATATATTTTATTTGACCATCGAAAAATATTGATCATAGTTAGTCTGAGGTTGAAATTCGAAGTGAAATTGAGATCAAATAGGCCTTCAAAAGTTAAAAATACAAAAAACAAAACGGTTCAGTTTAAATAGTAACTAGGTTGACCTAGGTTTGACCGAATCTTTAAAAGTAGTAAATAAAATCTAAAAATTGCCAGAAATTGTGTATGTGCCTAAAATGATAAGAAAAATATTTTGGCTGTAAGAATTTAATTTTTTGATAATGCTGGTAATTATTGAATCGAATTGATCTGACTGAATCAAACAAGTAACTAACTCCAATTTGGCTAAAATTTTGTGTACATCCTATTTTTCACATAATAAGAATGATGAAATCAATTTTAGATTGTTTTGGAATTGAGAAGTGATAGAATTATAGAAAATGGCATAATGGGCTTGATTTTGGGTTATTGGACTTAAATTAATGGGCTTGGGTTAAACCAAAACCCAACCCAATTCAGCCATTATAAAAGCCAAGTGAGAGAGAGAGATTTTGGCAGCCAACCTTATCTTTTTAGCCTTCATCTCCTTCTTGCTTTGGCCGAACCACCATAACCTATTTACTCTCTATTTTTTAAAGTTTTTTTTCCTTCTCTCACAATCCAAGCACATTAAATAAAGTTATGCCTCTATAGATGATTTAAGCCTCAATTTCTTTGTTAGAGAAAGAAAAGCAAGAAAAATCAAGTTGGAAAATTATAGTTTTAATTTTGTTCTAAGGTACCTACAAGTATTTTTAGGCACCTAGAGTTCATTTATGTGATTAATTTAAGCATTTGAAAACAAAAATATAGTGTTTCTTATGTTAAAGAATTTGGCCATGGCAGGTTCTCAATGTGAGGGACAAGCTTCCAAGGCCAAAGGGAAAGAAAAAGAAGTTTAGACAAGCTTAAGCCAAGGATAAAGGTTAATGGCTACTAAATCCTTATATTTCCCATGAATTAGCATGATTTTCTTTTATGTAATTTAGGAAAAACTAATAAAAATGCATATTTAATTGAAATTGACCAAAAAATAATTAATTAGGACCTTGAATATGCCTATTAGAAAGCTTAATTTAAATTAAAAGTATGTATAATATGGATTTCCTTTGATAGCCGAATTGTATCTTAAAGGAAACTAAAGTGTAATTTATGTATTTTGATGAAATTTTGCCATAAAATGATTATAGAAATAAATTAATTTGTCCATGAAGTTTTAAAATTTTATGGAAATTATTTAAGAATTTTTGAGAAAAGAATTTGATTATTTACCTAATGTATTTGTTGAATTATTGTGAAATATTTTATTAATTAAATGCAAATGGTGAATTATAGTGAAATAATTCACAAAGTGTGCAAAAATAATGAAAAGGTTGATTGACATATTTTTTGTACTGAACAAGCTATTAAAACTGTAAAAAATCTGAAAAATGAAGTGAAATGTAAATGGTTATTGCCTTTAGTAATAGTCAGGCAGTCAAAATCTAAATAAGGACATAATTGACTAGCCATAGGGATACCTATACCGCGGTGCAAGTCATGGTGACTTGCTTTGCTATGATAGGATTACTTATCTTTCATAGTATCTACTATGTTCTGTACTTTATTTTATAAGAAATTATTCTTTGGGGTTATTTCTCAGTCTGTATTGTGGCCCTGTGAGGTTAACATCCCGTATATCAGATCTAAGAATTTCAGCAGGGATTGTACTATAGGCATAATGATAATAACAAGTTAAAAATACAAAAAAAAGTAGCTAAAAGTGAAGTTTAGAATGCAAAAAGGACCTAATTGAAAAAATAAAAATTTTTAGAGGTAAAACAGCAATTTCCCCAAATATTATGTGTAATGGATAAAAGTGATAATGAATTAATAAAAAGGTAAAATGGTAATTTAGTGATCAAACAGTCCAAAAATAAATTTTTAAGAAGTAAAAGGATTGAAATGTATTTTTTTATGAAAAGGTTAAGATAAAGATTAATTGGTAATTTTGTAAGCCAATAATTGAATGTGAAGTGAAAATAAGCAAACTAGTGGTAATTTGCAATTAGTTGTTAAAAGGGTAATTTTCTAGTAAAATGAAAAATTTTGGACTAAATTGAAAAGTTTATCAAAGTATTAATAATAAATTGAAATGATTGTTAAGAATATTGGTAATTGTATTTTTTATAGAAAATATAATGAATTTTTGCATAATTAATGTAATTATGCTTGTTTGAAAAATATTTTGATTTATTATCACCGCTGAGCATATTTAATGCTCAGCACATAGTTGTTATTACGTGTAGGTTCCGAAGAATAGCTGGAACAATAGTATACAAAAAAGCCAATTTTGCAGGAATAGGAGTTAGTTAGGAATTATCTTTTTGTATTGGCATGTATATATTTATAATTGTTGAAGTAAAAGAATTGGTCTATATTTGTGCAGTATTTGTATATGTATAAATGTGTGATTGTCATGCAATGGAATGATTATTGTTTATGAACTATTGTGCCCCTGAGGGACTGTGGAATTTTTTGTGTTTTCATAGGGCTAGTTCAGTTTATAACTGTTATATTGCCGAATTTTTATAAAATAAATAGTAAAATTGGATATTTATAGGTCAGCGACAAGTTGAATTTGTTAACATAAATAATGGATAAGAATTGACAATTTATGAATTATTTGGTTAAGTGTATTATTGTTAAGATAAGAAAAAAAATTCCGACAAATCATTTAAATTCATAGGACGGTAATAGTAAGGATGTTACAATAACCTTTATTCTACTAGTTTTTTTTTTATGAAATCATGTTAATTGAACTGAAGGGCACCAACACTCTTAATTTTCCAGATTAGCAAAGCCTTAAGATATACAAATCAAAGCTCTTACTACCTTATTTTTTCATAATTTCCATCCAATTTTAACACCTTTACTAATAAAGCACAAACAATTCCATCATTCAAAATGCACAATACAGCCCAACCTAAAGTGGCCAATTCTAAAATAAGGAAGATAATAGCATTAAATTTATATGGTTAAATTAACGAGTGTAATCAAGAAAAATTTTTATAGTACGCTTTCAACATACCAATTAAGCTCAAAGGGCTACCAATGGTCAAATAGCATAAAGTAGGTCAAAAGTCATTTTAAATGTGACTGCCAAAGAAATGTTGTCTAGGTCATGTCCTAATTCTTCCTAAGTTGAATGATCATTTTGAAGGGTGATGAAAAAGGTTCTAGCTATTCTAGAATTCCTTTACTCAACTTCTCTCAGTCACTAGTTTTTCAACAATTTTCAAAAAATTATCCTAACATGCACAATTTAGTAGAAATCGAACGATATATGACTAATTGAGACTAATCAAAAGAAATTTCTCGCTAAAGCAAACAACTACTCTCTTGCTACCTCAGGCTCTCTAAAAAAATAGTTTGCAAATCTGAGTTCTAACTGATTCATTCAATAAATAACTAGACAAACTCAGCCTAACTGCTATTGATAACAACTCCACAAATACTAGGCATAAATTATTCAAAACTAAAATTACTGAAAGAATAAAAAAAGTGTAAATTGAAATACTACCAAAGTATTACTTAAACAAAATAAACTAAAATTCGAAATTCAAACTAAATTTTTTGCTACACAAACCAAAATAACAACAAAACTTAAAACTAAGTAACTGTAACAACGTTAAAACTAAAACAAAAGGATTGTGGTTCAATAGACATCAGAAAAATATAATCACTAAGACCAATCTTCTTCTTTTAAAAATTTGCAACAAATCTTCACAAGCTTTACAAAAAAATTACAACTTCAGCAATGGTCAACACAAATATAAACCTTGCTTCAGTATTCACAAAAACAATTGTTCTTCAATCCCAAATAATTTATGCCCTACCCCACACTTCAAAAGTTGCTATCCTCAACAAGTTACTACAAAATAGAAATAAGAGAAAGAAAAAGTGAGATAGGTGAACTCCTTGCAATCAAAATTTAGGTGGAGGGAATGGTGGTTGAGGTGGAGGTACTACAGGTGGTGGGAAAAGTGCATCCACGTTTGAGGCCATAGTGGATAGTTCTATGATAATTTTTTTATTGTTGCTCCTTGAATTTAACTTGGTTTGCAATCAGGGCATCCATCCTGGAAATTAGCTCGGCATATTACAAAGAAGTAAGGGTAATTACTCCTTGATCAGGCCTGTACGAAAGACTGGTCAATCCTCGAGTCATTTTATCCATATATTCATCCCTTTCTGTAAGCTTGATACCATGCTTTGAAGTACGATCATCAACAATCACCTTTATATTTTTCAACAGCTTTTTATCAATATAGGCCACAGTAGCAAGAGCATCATCCTCTTTTAAGGATGTCCAATAGATCAGGCGAGCATAGTGACCCACCGCCCTAATGATATTCTTTTCAATTTGGTTGGCTACTGTTGAATCTCTTCCAATTTGTTCCACCAGTGATAGGCACCATTGATAGGTAATTTCTAAGCATGGAAGCCAAGAACAAAGCCTCTAGAAGATTCACTTGCCCTACAGATTTAACATGGCTTATTGGATACAAAGAGAAAAACCTGTGCCGAATTCTCAAGGGATAATCCCTTAGATGATGGGATTTAGTTATCCCCGACTTGTAATCAACATCTGTTAAAGGGTCTTTAATCTCCTCTCACATTGTGTTTTTGTCATATTCAGGAAAAGCATATGGTGTATGACTGGTGTCTAGCAAGTATACTAGATCGCTAGTAATATAGGAAAATAAGATTAAGATTCTAAATATCATATCCAATGGAACATGGATTGTTAAGCAAAGTATCTATGTTTGAATTAAATTAATCTGATATTATTTACCAAGTTTTTAATTCAAAGGTAAAAACTAAACTAACAATAAAGCAAAATAATAACTAAAATTAGACTAATGTGAATTAAAAATAAACCAATAAGTAAAATACTTCTGTTAAAGGAACTATCCACCTCAACTTCTATTGTAATGACTTAATTTCAAAAGAACATAGGTGATTAAGTAAAAACTTGATAAATAAAGCCAGATATCTTAGACAAGAATATCATTCTAAGCATTAAAACTTCTTGTTAGGAGTAATCTAACACTTAGCATAAAAATCTAGTTTTAAACTCCTAGAGATTTATTAAATCTTATTTTAAGTAAATTTAACTCAACCTATTCTTAGTTCAACTTTTCTTAGTATTAGCTCACTTTTACCAATATATAATTACATTTAAATTAGAAAATAATCATGCATCAACACTAATAAACCAAGCCAAGAATATGCATATCATAGATCATACTTAAATCAATCATTAACTATCAATCAAATAAATTTATAATCAATCTTAATACAATCAAAGATAAGAATTTGCTCAAAACTAAAAAATAATCAAACTTGCATTGAATTAAAGCACAAACTAAGTAATCATAATAAAAGTATGAAGGTTCAAGTTTTCCTTAGCAAAATAAAGAAAACTACTTACCAAACATGATGAAAATTAAATAAAAACTAAGATAAAGAGATACAATATTCATGAAACTTCAAACTTTGCTCTTGATAACTTCAATAGAAAGCTTGAGTCTTTAAGAGAATTGTAAACTAAGAAAATAAGAAAACAAAGATAAAACTCCAACTAGGAAAATGGAGCTTATAGTAGATGTGGTAGCAGGCATTGCACCAATATCTATGGCTCCTTACAAAATGGCACTAATAGATTAAAAAAATTAAAAATACAATTTCAGAAGCTACTAGACAAAGGACTTATTTAACCTAGTGTGTCACCTTAGGGTGCACTGGTATTGTTTGTAAAGAAAAAGGATGGGTCCTTTCAATTATGCTTTGACTATAGATAGCTGAATAAAGATACCATTAAGAATAAATACCCACCACGATGCATAGATGATTTGTTTAATCAATTAAAGGGACCAAGGATGTTCTCCAAACTAAATTTATGATCCAGTTATTACCAGCTCAGGGTGAAGGAAGTTGATGTGCCGAAGATAGCTTTTCACACTAGATATGGGCACTACAAGTTTTTAGTTATGCCATTTGGGCTAACAAATGCACTTGTAATATTCATGGGTCTGATGAATAGAATCTTGCACCCGTATTTAGACCAATTTGTAGTGATCTTTATTGATGACATCTTGGTTTGTTCTAAGATAGCAGAAGAACATGACTGACATTTACGGATCATACTATAGACATTGAGAGATAAATAGTTATTTGCCAAGGTAAGAAAGTGTAAATTATGGTTAAAAAATAGCTTTTTTAGGTCATGTGGTTTTAGAGGAAGACATCACAATGATCCCAAAAAGATACAGGCTATTTTGGAGTGAAAGACTCCAAAAAATGTAATATAAGTTAAAAAGTTTCCATGGTTTAGCAGGTTATTCCAAAAGGTTTGTGAAGGGGTTTTCTATGATCGCTACTCCACTCACTAGATTGTTACAGAAAAATATCAAGTTTGAGTGGACAGATAAATGCTATAAGAGTTTTAAAAAACTAAAGAATATGTTGACAAAATCCCATATTCTGACGCAACCTATCTGAGGGAAGGACATTATGATATTCACTAATACCTCTAGAAATGGATTGGGATGCATGTTGATGCAAGAGGGTAAGGTAATTATTTATGCTTTCAAGCAACTTAAGCCATATGAGAAGAACTACCCTACTCATGATTTGGAGTTGGCAACTATAGTTTTTGCATTAAAGATCTAGAGATATTACTTATATAAAAATGTTATATATACACTGATCACAAAAGCCTAAAGTATCTACCAACATAAAAGGAGCTCAACTTAAGACAACAGAGATAGTTAGAGCTTATTAAGGATTATGATTGTTACATCAACTACCACCAAGGTAAACCTAATATGGTAGCAGATGCACTTAGTAGGGAACACCTAGTAGGTAATAAGTTAACTTATTTTCTACCTAAGTATATTCACCGATAGTAATCAAATAATGTTGATTTAACAGCCTTAAGGGTGATGAATGTTAAGTTATCTGTAACCCCAATGGGAGCACTTTTGCTAGAAATGCAGTTCAAACCTAATTTGCTTCGGCAGGTAAAATTTTCTCTATTAGAAAATGAAAATTTGATTACGATCAATACTCATATTAATGAGGGAAGGGATAGTGAGTACACCTTTAGTAATGATGACTATCTATACTGTGAGGGTAGGCTCTACATACTAGCGGATGCTGAGCTGAAAAAGAAAATTTTAATGGAAGCTCATAATAGCAATTATGCTATACATCCAAACAGTAACAAAATGTATCAAGACTTAAAGACATATTATTGATGGCCTAGAATGAAGAGGGAGATAGTTGACTTTGTCACCAGATGCTTGTTATGTCAGCAAGTTAAAGCCGAGCATTAGGTTCCTTCGGACTTCTCTAACCTATTACAATTCCAAATCAAAAGTGGGATTGGATCACTATGGATTTTGTGTCTAGTTTGCCACTTACCATAAGACAACATGATTATATATGGGTTATTATGGATAAATTAACAGTGTCTACTCATTTCCTATCAATGAGGTTTGATTATTCCCTGGTGAGGTTGGCTAAGATATATATTAATGAAATAGTATGACTACATGGTGTACCGTCCTTCATTATTTTCGATAGGGATTCTTGCTTCACATTTAAGTTTTGGGAGAAGTTAAAAGAATCAGTAGGTACCAAATTACATTATAGTACGGCTTTTCACCCACAAACGGATGACCAATAGAAAAAAGTTATTCAGGTGCTAAAGGATATGTTGAGATGTTGTATATTTCATTTTGGTAATAGTTGATAGAAGTATTTACTAGTAGCAAAATTTGTTTATAACAACAGTTACCAAGCTAGCATTAAAATGGTATCATATAAAGCATTATATGGAAAAAAGTGTAGGACAGCATTATGCTGGACAGAATTGAGTGAGCATAAATTGGTGGGACTCAACTTAATCAAAGAAAGAGAAAAAAAGGTTCAACTGATCAAGGATAGTCTGAAGGCAATTGTAGATAGACAAAAGTCCTATGCTGACTTATAAAGAAAAGACATTGAGTTTTAAGTGGACGAGAAAGTTTTCCTCAAGGTATCTCCATGGAAAAAAGTGATAAGATTTGGAAAGAAGGAAAAATTAAGTCCTAGATTTATTGGTCCATATGAGATAGTGGAACAAATGGGAACAATAGCCTATATGCTTAATCTACCATAGGAATTGTAGAAGATTTATGATTTGTTCCATATGTCCATGTTGAGATGCTATTGATCAGATCTGTCACATGTGATCACATCGGGGGAAGTTAAATAAAGAGATGACCTATCATATGATGCAACACCAGTGAGGATTCTTGCAAGAGAATAGAAATAGCTGAGAAATAAAAGGATACCACTTGTAAAAGTTTTCTGGACTTGCCACAATGTCGAGCAAGTGACCTGGGAGCCAAAGGAAATAATGAGGCGGCAATATCCATATCTATTCACACCAGGTAAAATTTCAAGGACGAAATTTTTATTTAGTAGAGGAGAAATGTAACACCCCGAAAATTATAACTTTTAAGATTAGCATTTTTTTGAGATGAGCAGTGATATCAGGATAAATAATACTGCTTGTGACTTACCAAAATCTATAAAAATTTGGAAGTGAAAAAATAATTTTTTTATAAATCCAAAAAATTAACTTTCGGATCAGTAATTTAATTTTGAGCTCTAAAATATATGGAAAAAAAACTCATTTTGGGTTGAAATTTTAAACGCTCCCTAAATAATATTTTTGGATATTTATAGGATAATTTTGGTAAAATTTTGGCAACAAAACAATAGAACCAATCATTAGTGGACAAGTGGATTAAATATGGCCATTTGATCAAAAACTTGAAAATCAAATCATGGCCATTGATTAAACCATATTTAAGCTTTCCACATTATTTCTAGCTATTCTCTACTCACATTTACCATTCCCTACATCAACTGCTCCTCTCTTCTTCTTTTCCATGTGAAATCGAGGCATGCATCAACCAAATTCAAGAGAAATTCCACTAATTCAAGCCAAATTCCCATAAAATCACTCAAATAAACTTACTTCCCATTAAGAGTAGGCATTGATTGTGAAGGAAATTGAAGAAATTAGAAAGTATATCAAGAAGCAATTTTAAGTTAAGTAAGTTAAATTCAATTTTCCAAGTTTAATTGATTTTGGGGAATTAATTAGTGAGAATTTCTAGTTGAATTAATGTATAAATTGCTAGAAATTGAACGATTGGTGTTGATGTTGGGTTCGATTGGTGTGATTAGGTGAGGATAATAAGAAAATTCAAGGAGATTAAGAGATAATTATGAAGAATTAAGTAACTAGAAGTGAAATTGGTGAGTGAATTCAACTTAGTCAATTCATATTTTAGGTTTTAATTATTGTTGGGTTGCATGAATTGCTAGATTAGGGCTACAGAAATTGTGTTTAATTAGATGATATACATGTTAATTAGAGTTAAATTAGGTTTATGTTGAAAAAGCTTGATGAAATAGCATGGTTACCTCTTGGCCTAGCATGTAGATTTAAGATTTATGGGTTTTCCTTGGTGTTTAATGATAAATTGAATTAATTGTGATGTTAATTAAATGATTATAGATATTAATTGAAATAATTTCATGCTGATAAGGAGTAATGTATCTTGGGTTCAAACATGTCTTAGGTTAAAAGTGAATTTAATTTATTGGGTAATAATGTTAAATTGAATTAATTGTACTTTAAGTCAATAAATGGTAATGGAAGAAAAATGTAATATATATATATACACACACACATACATACATACATACATACATACATACATACATATGTCCTTTTACTTCTTGGAGGAGTAAAGGCAAGCTCTGCATCTCTGGCGAGGACGATGGCATCTTCATAGGTCTGAGGCTTCAAATACCTAACCCATCTTTCCACCCCCTCCTTCAAACCTCCCGTGAAGTATACCAAGAATTGAGCCTTAGAGGTCTTCAGAATAAACCCAATGATAGCCTTGAATTCCTCGATATACTCAGCGACAAAGCCGATTTGGAATAGGGCTCGCAACTCCTCATAAGGATTTAGGGTTCTACGGTTGCCAAATCTTCCAACCAAGCGGAGAGTAAACTGGTCCTAAGTCATGTGGGGGTGGTCTCACAATGCCTGAGAGAACCAAGTGATCGCCGCCCCAATCATACACATATAGGCTATAGGAATTTTCATGCCGTTTAAAGTCTGGTGGACATTGAAGTATAACTCCAATTTGGCAAGCCAACTTCGAGGTTCGGATCCTAAAAACTCAGGGGACCTTAACCTTGGGTAGGGACATCGTTCCCATGCCAAAATGGTTGTTCCGGACGAAGGAATCCAGCTTGAGAGCAATGGATTGGCCAAATCGGGTTTAGGACCGCAGAAAAAACTCTGGTAGGTGTTTCGGTGCTATCATCTATCTTTTCAGTGAGTGGGCCTTCGTTATCTGGTATAAGGGGCTGTTTGTCAATTTTTGTTTGGAGCTTAGTATGCATGTGTACAAACTGTTCTTCGACAAGCTTTTGGAGCGCAGCTATGGATTGCTGCATTACACCCACGGATTGTTGCATTTCACCCATGGATTGCTGCATTTTCCCCAAAGCTTCCTCATGGCCATCAACCCGCTCCTGTAAATCGTGTTTAGCTTGTAAACGGGTTTTAGGTGGGTCATTCATGGTTTGCTGAAACGTAGGGCTAGTAGTGATTGGAGTTTCCCACAGATGGCGCCAATGATAAGAAACATGATCAATTCAAGCAATTAAATCAATTGAACAGTAAAGTGAATGAGAGAAGAAATGGGAAAAAGGAATAATCTAATTAATATTAATCTGGAAAATACAGAACAGGTCTCAGGAAGAAAAACTTCCCTCTCCAAAAGGAGCCCTGCACACAGCAGCTAACATAAGAATTTCCTGATTACCCTTACTCTCCCCTCTTTCCCAATTAAATATAGAAAAAAAAATGAAGAAAACAAAAGATGAAACCGTTTTCTAACTCTGGTTACATTATCTTTTTCTCTCTCCTGCCCCTAACTGAATTATTCTAAGTTGGCCTTTGTTGCATTTCTACTGAATTATTCTAAGTTGGCCTTTGTTGCATTTCTACTTCTTAGCTTCCAGCTGCACTTGGCCCTTTTTTCTTGCGAGCATAAACTTGCAGCTTCTTAGGCCCAGAGGAGTCCGGCCTTGCTTGAGTAGCAGCTTCTTCATCAATTTTCCACGAGCTAGCTTCTTAAAAATTCCCCAATAATTTTTGTTGATATGTTTTTGTCAGTAACTAGCTTGCCCAGGAGCACAATGTTTGAAGGAATGTCTTCGTTATTGGATTCGTTAAAGAGTAATAAAGGGGTTCAAGGTTGGTTTGTTGAAGGTTTGGTGGAGTTATTGCAGGATTTAATGATATTTGGGTGGGTTTTTTTTGTGTCAGAGGCAATCCGATGAGAATTCTAGATTGCATCCATTGAAGGGCTATGGTGAGTTAGGGTAAATAGCCAACTGAAGAGTAGATAAACGTTGGATAGAGCAAAGAACCACCAAGATTGAAGGATGATGATCTCAAGGACAGAAAGGTGTGACTGAGAGAACAAGTCCGGGACTTTGTGATTTTGCTCACTGTTATAACCCAACGGGTGAGTAGCTATAAAAAATTTACGTTTCATATAAATAAAAACATTAGAAGAGATTTGCGGTGTTGAAATGACACCCGCGTGCCAGAGCCATACAGTGCAGAAACCAATTCTTTGTATAGCTGACACGCATAATACTCATACATCAGTATTATGCATGTCAGCTACGTAGCGTTACCGAGACTATGGATATCATGCTCTTCTACGTAATAGTTTTACTAATCATTTGCAGTAATACCATACAATTGCGCAATGCGAACTGGTAGTTTTCATGATGACACATCCTAAGATGTAGTTTATTCAAGATTAAAATCATTGCTAGTGACAAAAGCAGAAAAGCACCCAGGCAAGGCAGGAGGAGAAAGAATAAGAATGGACCGACTAAATAAAAGTAAAAATTGAATCTGCATTTATTCAATTTTCAGTCACTACAACGACAATTTCTTTTATCTCTATCCCTTTTTTTTTTCCAGTTTTTCACTTTATGTACATATTACAACAAAAGGAAATTTTAGCGGCAGTGAATAAGCAGGCACCTCTCTGAGCTCGCAGACGATTGTTGAAAAAGGTTATATCCGCAGGAGACCCAAAAAAAAAAAACCAATGAAGACGACTCAGTAGTGAGCAGCCCTTACAGGTGCAAATGAAAATTTCCCCCACAATAAAATATTTACAAAACCATCAATATGTTGGCCAAGTCACACCCCCTGTTTTATCAGAATTGATTTGCAAAATTGGGAGGACCACTGTGTCGCAGAAATGACTACTATCAACAGTTAATGACTTCCTTCTTTTACATGTTTCTCTTTCGCTCGGAAGTCCTCCAAGCTCCTATATTCTTCCCTTAGCAACGTATCCAATTCTGGATGTTTCCTGAGCGGTTCTTTGTGATCACGTATCCCACGATAATGGTGAAACGCCCTGACACATAAAATAACAACAATAAAAGCAAACATAACAAAATAATTAAAAGATAAGCAAACACAGGACACTACAATCCCTTGTGTATGTTACACTTCATTCCCTCAAGGTGTCATAGCAGTTGTCTTGCATACTCTAGCAAAACTGATGGTTTTTTTATCGGTCTGCTATTCTCATAAAATTTACTATCAGCTTATGCAGATATTTAAATCCCTCAACAAATGCGTCACATGATATAATTGGAGTTGACCTCGTTCTCATCTAAGTCTTTTTCACATTAGCTTTTAGTATTTTCGCTGCAATCACATACACACCTGTAACTATGGAATGACCACAAGATGAGAATCTGCTGATAGTGCAACACCAGAAGGGAAATTGCTTATGTAACTATTGCATTTTGCAAATTTTACAGTAACTTGGACTATAAAGAATTATTGCAAGTTTTAATTTTGCAATTGCCAAGAAACACAATAGCTTTCCTGGCCTCCTTTCAGGTGTCTGCTTAAAGGAGTTCTAGTGGTGTCTTTAGCTGAAACTCCATGTTAAAGGATGCTCTTAATCAATTATTTTATAATGTACAAATTTGGTTTCTTCTAGAGGGCATATTACTTTGACATTTTTCTTTTCCATTGTAATGAGGTTTCCATCTAACATACTTAATTCAGTAAGTCCCGACTATGTGAAAGCTTGCCTTTATGGTGATCATGCAGAACAATTGTTTCTATGCAAGCGTACCACCATCTTTGCACAATCCATATATAAAAAGACGAACCAATTTGCATAAATTATGTGTGCATGATATGTGGGGGGTTGGTTAGTTTTGTGCATTTTCATGTATGCTAGTCTAAATCTGCGATCTTTTGCCAAATATGCACGCATTCCTCAAACTTTCAAGAAGGGAACCTAAATGTGCATCACATAGAAGAAACGTCTCAGATAAGTTACCAATATTTCTCAAGGCCATAATTATTGCCTTTGTGATAAAACTCGAGAGTAAGCTCTTCAAAATCCTTGTACAAGTCCTCTCTAAATTTATTCTCCAAACCATAACTGAAAAATAAATAATTTCAAAATCAATTAACCTGATAATAACAAATGAACCAATGAACATGCAACATTAGAATCAACTTGCTCCATCAAACAGTGGCAAAGAAAATAAAAGCCAAGGGTCAGAATAGCAGAAAATCTTATACAAAAGCTTCAGCATGTCAACAGAAAAAAAAAAAAAAAAAAAAAAAGAAGCTTAATTCATCATTATTACCTATAGAACCTGAAGAGACACTCAATTCCATAATTGTAATTAGCAGATGCATCTTCAAGAGCTAATTTTCGGAACTCTTTATACATGGAAGGAACAAAAATTTCTCTAAGGAAATATGACCAAAACCTATATAGCGTGTTCATTTCCTGCATGGATATAAACAGGATACCAAATTACACTTGAAAAATAAACAGTTCCAAAAATTGGAGAGGGGGGTGAAGAGGAAGAAAAAAGCTGAAAGTAACTATAATATGAAAGATCAGAAACCAGCATTAATAGATTTCAAAAAAAGTAAAAAGAGAAGAGCATAATACATGCAATGCAGTGCTTTAATCATTATTTCTTAGCAAACCCAGTTCTCATACAGGAATGACCAAAGTTCCACTTAGAAAAACCATAGCAAATTCAGATCACTTCATTATTTATAAAACCAATAAAACACTACGCAGCTTTGAACGTTCGGCTCCCATAAATGAAAAATATGGCAAAGAAGAAAAGAAAATCCAGATACAAACCTCACTGCAACCTACTCCCATTTTCTTTCTGTCACTCAGGCACCGCTTGTGAAACTTCAGGTACCTAAATTGTGAAAGGACAGGTGAGCAAACTTTCAAGATGTAGACCCATAAATAAGCTCGCACTCGCTCACACAATTCGCTTACTTCTGCTGCTTAAAGCCATTTTCTTCTAAAAGTTGATGGCTTGGATGTTGAAATGGGGGGAATGACTTTGGCATGGAGCCCACCGGTGGACTACTTCCTGATAGAGTACCATGTGGCGAAACACTCAACTTTGAGGACCTGGCACTGCAAAATGGAGATTCAGATCCATATTAGCCTAACAAAAACTCCGAAAGCCTAGTAACTCAGATTGGATATATTTGTTTGGCAACTTGGAAACAATATGACTAACTGCTAAAACCAGCTATAACTGCGACATTGCTCTCCAACAACCAAGGAAATACAACCAAAAATAAGCCAGCAGATAGAAATTCATGATAAAAAATAATCAATAAAAGAAATTTCAACACAGGCAACAGTCACTTTTGCTAACCTGTGATTTTCAGGAGGTGTAGAGCTAAAGAAAAATCCAACTGAGTTACTTGGTGGACTTTCAGATATGACCCCAAAAGAATTACGACCAGTGACATGATTCCTGAAGTTGTTGGAAAAAAATCGCTGTTTATGGGATGACTGCTTCTTGGAAAAACCTTTATTTTGTTTTCTTAAATTATTAGAGCTTCCAGACTCTTCATGACCGCCACTTCCAGTGGAACTTTCACCAGCCTTTGAATTTGATACTCCCGAAGCACTATTCATAATTCTTGAGTTACCATCTCTTCCTTCAAAACTAGAACTGTTTTTTCTGTGACCAGATCTCTTAGTTTTAAGCTCCTGCCAAATAATAATCATTGGTTTAAAGATCGTTAGATTCAAGGGTAAAGGAAATCCACATAAGAAGAAACTGCACATTTCAGCCAAAAATTTATTGCAACAAACATAAAAGAAGCTTCAACCTGTTCATAGAAATAGAGTCCATCATTAATTGCAAAAGCAAGCTCTTTAGAAATTGATTTGGATTCTTTGCCGCCAGTTTTGAATCCTTCACCTGCTCTGTTATTCTGTGCAGCAAAGACCCAGAAAAATAAAATGAGTTGATAACCAACTAGAATAAGAAATTTCTGATCATATGCCATACGTACAAAACCATGGCAAGGAAAGCAAAACAAAGAAGACAAGCAGAAAAGGGCTAAATTTCAAAAATTGGATATTCAGCCATTGCAACCCTCATAGACATAGAATGCAGAGTTGGAAAGCAAGAATTCACATCTGCATTTTAATTTTAGCATAACAAAGATTTAATTGGAACATTATTCAGGCCCAACAATGCCACTGTTAACTTTGTAGATGCAGCTAAAAATTTTCTTTTATACACTCACATGTAAGAACTTTTAGTCAACCCTAGCAATGTTTAGTGTCAGTACCTGGCAAAAAGATGGAGGCAACCTTCTTTCTTGACTCATCCTAGATACTGCTCTAAATAAGGGCTAATGTCATCTTTTGGAATCAGAAATTATTCTTAGGACACCATACTTACTGTATCATGTTTGTCTTCCGTGATTTAGATGGGAAACGACATCTCTGTTCACTAGACAATAAGTGGGTAACATATCTTACCCTTAAACTTTGCCTGGTTTGATCCCTTTTTTTACACATTTTTTTCTTATGTAGTATGCAGAGTAACTTACCTACATGATGTCCTTAAACATCTCCATCCTAAAACTTCCCCGTGATTGCCTAAATTATAGCAATAATATAATTCTCTACTATTCAAAAACTAAGCTGCTAATTTGTTTCGTAAGAACAATATATATAATTATATCTACTTTTTATAAATGTGTAAGTCAATGTTTGAGATATTTGGTCTGGAGGAACAAAAAGTTAATTGCATTTTCTAGTTAAATATTTCAAATCAATTTTTTTAAATAATAGAAAATGCTCCTCTATTAATTATGGAATCTTTATATTGCATTTTGAGTTAAATCTAAATTCACAATAGCAGCAGCCTACTAGGTCCAAGTCTTTCCGATATTGTTACACCATTTCTGTTTCTGATTCTGTTATTTAAAATCCCAATCCCAACAGAATTTGCAACCTGCCTTGTATAACATAAAAGTGAGCTCTGTGGCATGCAACCAGAGTTGCAGGACTCTTGCACCATTTTGCTCTGCAACCAACCCCCCTCCCCCCTCCTCTCTCTCTCTCTAGGATACCAACTCCACTAGGTAGCATTTGACATGACTTACCCTACTCATGTTCTCCGGATCCACCCATTTCAACTGTCACATACAAGAGTCCATTGGGATTGAATGTCCTCCTATCCATGCCTCTTCTGACAACATGAGACTAATCTTTCCACCTAACCACTAAGACCCCCATTCACATTTTCTTACTCAGAAAACGAAGAGTGCTGGCACCACCCAAATGCTAAGCAGAAAAGAAAGACCCTCCCTGAATACTGAAACGTACATCATCAATCAACTGGTAAACACCTCCAATTCTAACTAAGAGAACCTTGAAACTCTTGCTTCCTCCTCTTCACTCACCCGAAGGAACATTACCTGACCCTCGAAAGCAAGTTGTTTCAAACCCAAACATAGCTCCACATTGTAACTAACAGAGATCTCAAAAGGTACTTCTACGATTCAAAAACAAGCCCACTCCATATTCTACAACTTTAAAATCTTTTATCCAACTCACAATGCCACAAAATTACATAAAGATTATGTTAGCACTAACTGCAATCTAGTGGGATGAAAAGGGAGTATGAACTAGCACATAATAAATTTCACAGAAGCATTAGGTGTATGGCCACAGTGACCTCAAGTTCAGCCAGCTGTTCAAGCCCTTTATTGAGAAGGCATACATGTCTATGTTAACTTACACCAATCTTTGTTCACTCATAGGGAATGATGTACAAGCTTTTCACTTAAAGTTTATCTCCACCCACTGAACTAAGTCGAATACAAATAAAATCCAATGAGGTATTACATAGTACATCGATCCCTAACAAAACCTAGACATTGTGATGGTTACGCCCAAGCAATTACAATCACTGAAGTCATAATACCACCCCTAAATTGCTTTTGAGAAATTTCAAGCATGACTTTTGCAATACACTTGGTGCTATTTGAAGTATATCACTTTTATTTTGTTAGATTAAAAAGAAACGAGAGATACATTGTATCGCCCTCAAAATGACGATCTTGTTATGTAACAAGGTATGTTATGAATGAAAAGTTATGTTTTCTTTCAAGCATTATGATGAGTCTTGAAATATGAAACATTTTCTGGGAAAGTACTTGGAAGAATATGTAATAAAACACCAACTCAAGAGTAGAGCAAGTTTCCTAAAAAAATATCAACTTTTGAGAATAGAGCATCAAGACTCCCCCAAAAGGGATGGCACTCATCAAGTATAGGACATTTAAGCTCCCCCAATAATATTTTTCAGGGTGGCACAATAACCCTTGTACAAATGAATATTTGAGTAGAGCATTAAGGCTCCCCGATATCCTCAAAATCTTTTGGTGCATAGCATCAAGTCTTCCCCCAACCAAAAAAAATGGTAGAACATTAAGGCTCCAAATAAAATAAACACTTCCAAGGATAAATTGTCAAGGCTCCTATAGAAATACACACTTAAAAAGGAAGAACATTAAAGCCCACTTGGAACGAATATCATTCCTCGAGGGTTCATTGAGGTTACCTAGAACATGTTTGAGGTAGAAAATTAAGGTTCTCCCAAAAGCAATAATCTCTACTATATTTTATGGGGTTCTAAAATGAAACTTGCTGACTGACATTCCACATCTCACAAGGTAAATGGAGGGCCATCCTAAGAACATCTATGAGGTAGAAAATCAAGGTTCCTCCAAAAGCAATCATCATTACTGGAATTCATGGGGTTGGGAAGGATGCTTGCTTATGGACATTCCACATCTCACAAGGTAAATGGAGGGGCATTTCATCGACATAGCCTTTCCTTGCCGATCACTCAGACTAACATGGAATTTCTCTTCCTTCCTAGGAGCAACAGATTCCTCAAAAGAAAAGGAAATAAAAGAATGAAAGGTAGCCTTGCATGCTGAAATGCATTTGAGCATACCACCATATGAGTGGAGGCACCAGCCCACCATGAATGGAGCCAAAAAGAGAAAAAAGAAAAAAATAAACAAATAAATTCTTTTCTCATGGGTAAGCCATGAGGGACCTCAGCTTAACTCTGCAGGCAACCATTAAATTGGGGGAAAGATGGAGGGTGGTTGCGGTTGCAAAAGTATTGGGGTTTAAAAGAAAGGGAAAAAATCCTTTATCATTGGCCAATAACACAAATGGCACATACCTATGCATGCGGTTTTAATACAAGGGGATAACGAACATCATACTACTGACATCTAAAGCAAGCAGCTATACCTGGGTGACAATAACAAGTCTTTGAACATCCTGATCATTGACCAGCATCTCATCTTCCTCGTCTTCAATCCTGTGAAAATTTTAAGGCCACAAACAGAAGTACAAGAAATAATCAACATACTGCATTCCATATGGCATGAGAACACAAAGACAGAGTAATAGAAAATACTATGCAATTTAGAAATGTTAAAAAGGATGCTCATTAAGAGTTTATTTACAAATTTATCCATTCACTTTATTGTATAGAATCCATATCATGCCATGTTCTATGTCAAGGAAGTTCAAAGGCACCAATAAAAGTTAATAAAGGGTGATAAAGAGATGCTTTGATGACTAAAGGTTACATGAAAGAATGATTGAGGTTGCTCCTCTGATTTCACAGAGGAAGGGATGAAATACTACACGTTTTGGCAAATCGATGCCCAAATTGAAGGTGAAATGAAGAGAACTATTTCACATTAATTACTAGGACCCAAATATGGAAATACAACTAAAATAAGTAATTCCCGTCATGAGTTGAATTGCAGATTTTTATCTTTGTTGTTTCTCTTGAGTTAGATGACAAGTTATTGATTCATTAACACGAGTCATAAAGCAATTACACCTCTGTTTTCCAATCACAGCTGATTAAAAGCTCTTTTGCAAAATTGTTTGGAAAAGTTTTGATAGGTGCTGCTCAAAATTGGTAAAAACAAATAAAATTGTTCAGCAGGAAATGAAGGGCATGAGGTTATGAGCTGCTGTTCTTGGCAAAAAAAAAAAAAGTAAAATAAAAACAGGCATTTACAAATCATCCATTATTAACCAAATATTGTCTTTAAATCAGGTCCAATCCCAGCCACACAATTACTTGAAGCAATGCATTTTCCAATTTCTGGTGGAACCAGCAAGTTTATAACGAATTCTGAATAACTTTCTTTTTCAGTTTTCAATTCCCAGGCCTTATGAAACCAGGGTTTCATTTTACTTCAAGCTTAACATTAATAAGACGAACTAAATTAATATGGATGGAGGTGTAAGGCTAAAGACATATATATTATGGAGAAGGCCATGCAGCAGGTTTCTAAATTCAAGTAGCACGGGGTTAAATAATGAAACGAAACTCTATCTTGCAGGAGGCTAGACAAATAACTAAATGGGAGCGCTAGCAAATTTAAGTTGGATGGGAAGATGTTCTTAAAATGTTTCACTCTTTTACACTCTAATCTAATCAAGGTTAACATGCAATTTGTGCAATAAGCATGAGGTAGCATGTCCATCGCAAGCCTGGTACCTAGTTTTATTGCTTCACTACAAGAAAAACCATAGCAAAAATGTAAGGTTTTCACGTAACAAAAAGGTTCACATTCAGCAAAGTCCTAAAAGTACAGATCCAGGCTCCATGACATGGCCTATGCAGAGGGCAGGCATCAGTTTAACAGTAAAGTAACTGCATTTTAATCTTAATCACTGGTCTGCATCATAAAATACACCTCTACGCAATATAAGCATGGCAAAGATCCAACAAAATAGACAGCCTGCATCAGATTTCAAAGTGAGGAACCTCATGCACTAGCATGCCCCTTTAACATGGTTAATGGGACAAATCTTGCAACTGAAATAGAGCACAAGCCTAAAAAGATGTTGCAATGACTTTCAATCGTGCAAGTACAAAGATCAGGCAGGGGCCCTGAGCAAATACAATTGATTAATTATCTCACGAATCTCTAAAAGCTCAATTTACTCATTCCTCAAGACAGATTGGTTGACAAAGTAGTGCCTGTTAGAGTATTATGCCAACAAGAAAAAAACAACATAATTTATAAGTCCTGGAGATCATCTACTAATTGTCTGATTACAATCACGGCTGTTGTGGAACTCGGAGAAAAGAAAAGGAGGTGTCCTAACCAGAAGCTGGAAAAGAAGTTGGTGATTAAGAGGTTGAGAATTTAGTAACAGTGATACAGATGTCTACTCGTGTGTTCTGTTCTTGCTATAAATGAAAATAATACAATAGAAACAACAATAATAAAGATGATATGCAAAGTAGTTATATCTTTGAGCATGTGTTTCATCCAGCATTAAAGAAAGAACAAACGATTATTATATTAACATTGATACAGTTTCCAAAGATGCAATTCATGATTGTATGTTGCAGTATTGGTTGCAAACACCAACTCCAAAGGTTATGGCATTCTACATCTATAAATTCACTGGACAGGGGAGTTCACTGGTGACAAACACATCATGAACAAACAAAATTGATCAAGTAAAAGAGTAATATGAAAAGCAGAATGAAGAGCAGCAAACATGTAATACCTTCTAACTGAAGAATTTCCATCACTTTTTGGCAGTTTCTGCTCAAGCTCCAACTCTTCATCAAGCATAAATGTATTTGCAAAATCATTGGATAGATCACTGAGATTCTGCATCGTCACACTTGATGAGACTTCAATGGCCTCAGTCTCCTGATGACTTGCCACTGCAGGATCATTACCTTGTTGTGTAGTGCCATCACAAGCATCACAATCTGAAAGCTTTACATTAAAGTCAGTAACCAACTTCCCACACGAATTTCCTTTTATACCACTCATTGCCTGATTGCCAATATTAACTGCAGGCACACTGCCACCTTCCACAATACTGATATTAATTATTTCTGGAGCATCCCCATTCAACAATCTGTGCTCCATACAAACTGCACCCTGTGATGAATATTCGCCATTTTCTTCAGAGATTACCCTCACATTGTCTCCACTAGTAGGCTCTACAAGTTGGCACTCAGAAGTCTCAGCTTCTAAGTTAGCTGTTTGTTGTTTCATGATAGCTGGAATCCACCTAGACCACTCATCACGTCTCCGAACCTTGTCCCCCTGTGAACACAATACCAATCATATCTCAAAACTTTTTAGCCAGCATCAAAAAAATGTGAGATGTCCGATATCCAAGAAAAGAAAAATGATAAAGACAACTGCAACAATGATATAAACAAAGGAACCTCATTATCCAAACACATTAAGGAATGTATGATGTGTAGCCCTAATTAGCTTATGGAGAAATAAGACAGCATTCAAAGAATAATGCTAAAAGTTTAAAATCTTAGCAAAAAAAAGTCCCTGATTGTTCAGCAAGGAGACACGAAGAGAGCAAGAAGAAAGGGGGAAAAAATGCTACAGTGCCTTCAAAGTAATTAAAAAGTGAAATCTACAAACTCCTAAAGTCCAACATCAATTAAATTGAAACAGCAGTCATACTGAACTCAATATTAATTTTCCTTTCTTATTTTATCCACAATATTCTCCAGAGTCTGAAAATTTTACAATGAAAATTGCAAAGTTTCTCATGATTGAACGACATCCATTTCCTTGTATATATTCTTCGGCCCAATTAATTTATTAATTTTCCTTTCTTATTTTATACACAATATTCTCCAGAATCTGAAAATTTTGCAATGAAAATTGCAAAGTTTCTTGTGATTGAACGACATCCATTTCCTCGTAAATATTCTTCGACCCAATTAATTTATACATTTGGCTACTAATGAACAACATCTAGCACACAGTCATCTGAAAATTTATTTCTACAATAATACTAATTTAGCCAGCTAAAATAGTATTTTTACAATGATACTAATTAACAGAAAGAGAAATTAATATCCACATCAACAGAAGAATTTACTAAGCTGTTATGCTAATAACATACAAAATTCTAGCCTGCTCCACATGAAATGCAAAAAGTAAGGAGAATAAAAGATGAAGAGAGTGAAATCAAACCTGTACTTCTACTGAACCTGAACTTTGTAGTGCATAAAGGATAAATTGTATGTCTGTAGTCATTTTCTTAACCTGTCAATCAGACTTTAATGAGTTCTGTTACTGAAGCTCCAATAGAAAATGTGTAAGCATGTAAAAACATACCCTGTTAAAATCAGCAACGATAAAGATAGGAACCCATCCTTGGTTATCCATGAGGGATATCAGGTAATGGTCAGTCTTCAGATTTTCATCACTGCCATTAAGGGTTAATGCAGTTAAAAGAAAATATGCATATACAGAAAAACCATGTGTTTGCACAATATGCAATGTTCCATGAGCACACATTGAAAGCCTTATTGCACTAAAAACTATCAGAAAACCTAGACAACTGTTAATCAGGCATCCATGATCATAATCCGCCTGGAAATAATAGTATCTTCAAGAATACACCAATCATATGGAGCCACAACTTCCATTTTGTCAACAATTTATCACATAACAGTACAGATTAATAATGATAGTGCATCAATTAGAGCAAGAGATATATCTTAGTCAGGAAATAGTTTCAATCTGGAGGGTTGAAATCATGCAGTAATGAAGGATAAAGCTTCATCACAGAGTCCTGAAGATTTATTAACAGAAGAAAGGTTGGATACTTGCTCTCATTCTTGCATCTTTCAGTAATAAATATAATGATATAATTATCTCCTGAGAAAGTATACCTGAAATAATACTCTATTTGTCTTATTATGCCATCCCTCAAAGCCAATGTTTCTTGGGGAAACACAGGAGAACCTGGACTTGCAGGGTATGGCATAAAGTGCGGGGTTTGACCTCCCCTGAAAGAGCCTGGAGGTACCCCAGGAACATAGTACATAGGTGGTCCTGCATGATAAGTAAATAGACAGATCATCTTGGACAGCATTTAGTTTTCAACAGCAAAGAACACAAATTTTCAAAAGGATACCAAACAAGAATTATTATATTAAAAAATAATGCATTAGCAGAGGCATATACTTATGCAAAAGAAAAATGAATTTGAAAGGGTGCATTAGGTTGCTTGAATCCTTCCTAAAAGTGACATGCAAAAGAACATTCCTATTTTTAGTTAGTTATTATGTTAGATTAGCACAAGAAAGTTGTATATGCGAGTACTTTCCTGAACTTGAAAGTCCCAATCCCAACTTTCCCATGTACATGGGGACAGTACTTTTTCATCCTAGAAGGTGGGGAAGTTAGATGTTGCTGTCCTTAATAACAATAACAGCTACACTAAAATCAAATATTAGTATTAAAAATAAAATAAAAAAAAAGAATCATGCAATCATTTTAAAAGAATATCTGAAGTACCAGAATGATTATGAATTCCTATAAATTCAATTTCCTCATAAAGTGATTCTAGATGCAAAAACTTATATCAGTAATTAAATGCTCCCCAAGTAAACGGGAGATTCAGTAGTCGCTGCTCATATGTTAAAGGAAAAGCACCTTGGACACTGGGACATAACAATTACCAGGAAATGCTGGGCCGACCATGAAGCCTGGGGCAGGGGTAATGAATGGAGGCCTGATGAAAGGCCTTGGTCCCATTCCCTGTTGCAAAGCAATGTTATCTCTGGGATTAAACGGCCGTTGAGGCCATGCGTTATTCAAATGGCCCCCAGATTCTTGCACATTGGGTCTTCTATTTGGAAAATTGACAACATAAGAATTGGGATCTCCTCTTGCTGGAGGCTGAACATTAACAGGTGGAGCAAAAGGTTGCGCACTGGAAAAATCAGATCCGGACTTAACCAGATTAGGTTCAACACTTGGAAAAGGAGCAGGGGCAGGCTGGTAAGCATATCCAGGAACAGCAACGTGTGGTGGAGGTACCATAGCATGGAAAACAGGAGGCAAGGATGGTTGCTGGTAAGGAAAGTGCATAGTGAATGGAGGTGCGCCACTTGGGTTATGCTTCGAACCTGATTTTTGATGTCTTGATGATGAATACCTATAAGAAGAATTAGGATTTCCAGAACCCTGTGTCTTCAGCTGCCCAGCTGATCCCTGAACACCCACAGTTAAAAGTTTAGCTCTTAAGAATAATATCCACATTAAGCATAATAAGAATTAAATATAAACTGGAAACAAGACAAGAATATGAACCAAAGCAAATTTCACAAAACGGACTAAGTAAAGTTTGCTGCTTCGTAGAGAAAATGAAAAAAAAAAATACTGACTTCATCTGCAATCCAAAAGCAAACTAGCATCCTAATGCTCTTGCAATATCCATAAGGAACCACAGTCAGCAAATTGTCCACCACAGGTTTCAATGGGCTAACAAATTACTTGAACTTTACTGATAGTTTTCCACCTAGTCATATAAGAAAAGCAAACCACCTAAGAACAAGAAAGGATAAACCACCACAATGAAAATGTTGCATTCCCCAATTATGGTGTATCCTCATTATTTAGTCTTTAGATTAATAATCTGTTTGAGTTAAAATCATAAACTTCCCCTCTTTTCTTTTTTTTTGTTTTTTTTATCCTTAAAGAGGTTCTCCCTCACACTGTCTTTCATATTTTTATATCACATTCTTGGACTTTTGTAACTTTTTAGTTCAGTTAGCTTATGTAGCATCACACATTAAAATGTATAGCTAAAGTCAACCTTTCCAGTGTTACATTCTTTTAAATTAAATAAAGATAGAATTACAGACTTAATTAAATTTAACATAAAACTTGAGAGTAGTAGTCTATTATGCAATAAATATGTTTTGAAGTTGAATATAAGACTGATTAATAATATATTCCCATATACTCCTAATATTGAGTGTGATGAACAAGATCCAGATTATGATTAAAGATAATAGACCTATGGCTATACTCACTATCAAATCAAGTTTTGATTAATAATGAAAAGTTCACCAACTGGCTTAAAGCTAACCTTTTCTTTTTAATAAAACAAATAATACTCCGTGCACCTTAAGGGTTGAGAAAATCCTTTTTTCTTTCTTTTTTTCTTTTCGTTTTTTTTTTGTCCCACTTTAAGTGTCAGTTTAGAAAAATCACAAAAATCATTTGGAATACGCCCGAGGACTTATAGTATTCTTGGTGATAATTATAGATTTTAAACTTTCATAATTTTCTGAAAGAAAATTTAAGCATGACTAATCTTTGAAGTCATTAAAACCAAACTTAAAAAAAGCTGCATTGAAGACCATCAATTTCAAGGGAAGATCAAACAATATGTGTGGATGATGTTCACAATGTTATTCATATTTATACCCAATCACAAACTCTGGATGTCTACATAATTGCTATCCTTCAAGCTTTCCAGACATCCTTCAGACCCTAAACTCCAAATTATCAGTTGGGCACGTTACCAGCTTTATTTATGCAGCTATTTATTATGAGATAAATCTCCAACACAGCAAGAACACCCATTATGCCTGCCTTTTTGCAGTCTACAATATCACAACTGCAGGCCTGCTTTTTTTTCATACATGTACTTTTCATCTTCAAGACTCTAAATTATCATACCAAAAGGGAAACAAAAAGTGGAACTTCTAAATATGATTATCAATTTTGACCTCTTAGGATTTTGATTTCCTAATTTACCAAGGAGACTACTACTTTCCACATACAGCAAAGTACACGTTCACTACTTTTGAGATTGTAAGAACAATTACAAATCATTATATTCAGGAGAACAAAGTTTTTAGTTCCTATTTTTAACAGTTCAATTCACAATAATTAAAGGTACACTGCATTTTCCTCAGGACTATACCAAGCAAAATTTTGAAGCATTAAATTACTACGAGTTTACATTTGGGATTTTCTTTGGGATTACATCAATTTCCAAAAATTAAAAGCATTAGAGCAGTTTACATAGAGCGCTTCCTTACATTTATACAAAAGCAACTCAAACCCTGAATGTAAAGCCAATACTATAAGGGTACTTCCTTTCCTTTATCTTTTTTCCTACAAATTGCTTGCTAATTTATAAAATTAGGACCTGCATTTCAATATAAAAAAAAAATGAAACAGTTATAATTAGAACCTGCATTCTAATGCATCATTCCTCTAATCATCTTCCTATTTTCAAATAGGACTACTTCAGAAACAGATAATGCCAATTAATTAACCAAATTATTTTGTTCTACTGATGGAATTTAACTAAATTATCAAAATCTGTCTTTTGTTTCCCCTTAAATGAGATACTTAATTTCACACACATAAAAAAAATGTTATTTTTCAAAAAACAAATTGACATTACAACCCGCATTCTATTGCAACAGTTATTCTGATCATCCATCTCTTTCCATCCAAGATTAGTTCAGAAAAAGATATTGCTAACCAATTCCCACTTTTCCTGTGAGCATTTAACTAAACCATCAAACTAAAGCATAAACCTTAAAAGTACCTGAACAGGAGAAGGAGCAGAAGGAGACAGCTTGGTCTCGGAATCAGAAGGCTTAGAGCGCTGCAACTGCTGAGCATCAGTGAGAGCAGGCCAAGAATCGGCGGCGCCCATGACCGGAGCATCCGCCACCACCGGCGTCTTCCAGGGAGACTTATGGGTGCCGCTATTGACCTCCTTCTGATCATCCCCACCCTCAGTCTCCGCCATCGGTAAAAAGAGCTCTGAATCAAAGCAATTAGAAAGTGAAAGATTTAGTTTGTTCAGTGGCAAAGAAGTAAATAACAAAAGAGGGAAGAGAAAGAGGAGAAACAGAGGTTAGGGTTTTATAGGTTTTATTAGGACAAGAGAGTGTAAATTAAAAGAGAGATTGACAGTTGCAGAACGCCAACAAAGTGCGGGGACACTGTTGAATAGGCCGAGCAGCCGCAAAGCTCTGTAGTTTTCCTCGCTTTTATACGGCTGGAGTGTCCATAGGCTCTTTCTTTTTTGAGTTTTTGACTATTTTAAACTTGTTATGTAAATTTTGAGTTATACTAAATAAAAATATATATAATTTATTGTTATAGTATATATATATATATATATATATATATATATATATATATATATATATATATATATATATATATATATATATATATATATATATATATATAATTTATTGTTATTTTCTCGTATTCTAGTTTATTTTTATGAAAAAAAATTCAATTTAAAAAAGTAGATTAAAAATCAAGACATGTTTTCATACAAATTTCAGTTTTAAAAAAAAATAGAGACAAAATCATGTCACTAGTAGGATATAAAATAATATTATTTAATTTGAATTATAGAATACAATTTATTGCCATTTTATCTTATTCTATTTTATTTTTATGCAAAATTATTTTCTTCATAAAATTGAATTTTTTTTTTAAAAAAAAAGGTAGATGAAAAAATCATGACATTTGCTATTATTTAATTGGTTAAAATACTAGTTGTATTATTAATTAATTTTAAAAAAAAGTATTTTGTATAAATTATTGATTGTCAAAGAATTTAATGGTTAGAACTAGATAAATAGAACTTTTATCCATTTTTGCTTTTGAGTGGAAGTAGAAAAATGGGGAGTTCGAATAGCAAATTTGGCACTGGTTTTTTCCTGTTCTTTACTGCTCATGGCTTTCTTGCTGGTGAAATAAACAGTCGATTGCTTCACAGAAACCCTAAAAGTCTGAGCCAGCACTTGGTTCAACCATCCGGATTGGACCCATAACATGGTCCATATATAGGCCCAGCTTCTTTTGCTAAATATACAGGCGTTTTTGTTCATGTCTCCTTGTTATGTTTGTTATATATATTTTTCTTTTTCTTTAATTTTTTATTTCTGTTGCGAATTCATTTATATTTTCTTTAATTTTATACTGGCTATATTTATTTTTTTGTAATTTTTTTAATTTTTTTTTCTAATTCATCTTTTATATTAATTAATTTTTCTCTTATTTCTTGTAGTCTAGGTATTTTATATTATTCTATTGTATTATTTAGATAAAATATATACATTCATTTTTCATTTTTGTTATTATTTCTTTATAATATTTTATTTTTTCTGTTAATTCATAATATGCTTTTAATATTGAATCACAAGTTTCTCTTATTACTATATTAATCATTTTAAATACTCATATATGAAAATTCACCTGGTAAGTCTTCTATATCTATTAATATTTCTATTTCAAATAAATATAATTCATATATTATTTCTATAACTTCACTGTCAAAATTAATATTATAATTTATTTCTAAATTATTTACTATTTGATTTTCACTTATCTTATTTACTAAATTATTTACTAGCTCCGATGCCAGTTTTATATGAAATTCATTACGGATCGTTTAAAATTTTAATTTCTTCGTCTTCTTCTATTTATATCTCTAGTATTATTATTTCGAGTTCAGTTGATTTCTAGACATGTATCTATTATTTTTGATATTATAGTAATTTTTGCATGATTATCACTATATAAACTATCTATAATTTGACCTTTTAAGTCGTCGGTAAAGGTAGATGTTAAAGTTAGATTTATAGCCTTTTATCCTATTCATGTCACGTATTACTTGATTAATAAATCTTTCTTCACTTAAATCTTTTAAATTAAAATAACTTATTCTATCGTTTATACTCATTTTATTTATCATTTATCTATCCTATCCTAATGGTATTCTATTTATTTTATTTTTTAAAATTATTATTCTTGATTTATTAACATTTATCATAAACTCTAAATTTTCTATTCTTTCATATCTTGTATGAAAGGGTTAATTCGTAAGTTTCTATAAATAATTTATTTTCTTTTTCTCTTTAATTGAATTTTTTTATTCCCTATTATATTCTATAATGTTATCAATTTTGATTTGTAATTCAGTTATTTGCTTTCTTAGTCCATTCATTTTTAGATTAAGAGATTTAACAAATTTATTTTTAAAAGCATTATTTCTTTTCACCTAGTCTTTAGCATGCAAATCCTTCTATAATTACATGCCATAATAAATTAAAATTAAACTCTTAAGTAAGAAGGCCTAACATAACTGGCCAACGATACAAGATGAAATCTTTGAGGCAACAATAATTTACTAGATCTTCTCATCAATGGTTGTCTAACCACTATAGCTATCCATCCACTAGAGCTTATCTTGAAACCTACACGGATAACAAACCCGTCCTAAGCTATAAAGCTTAGTGGGAAAATAATTCTATGGACAAACCTTACCTAAAATATCATCAATATATTGCATCTAGCGCAACAAGAGGAGAAACACATGAGTCTTCAATAATATTAATCATACAATGCATAAACTAAAGGCGTTTTCAACCTTCGCCAAAATTGCTAACCTTACCGTATTCTGGTGCATTAAGTGAACTTGCCTAGTTTTAGATGACTTTCAAATTTACTTTATAAATCAACCTCTTAACTTTAATTACTAGCATAATTTAATCCATTTAGAAAAGCTCTTGTTTATGGCTCCAGACATTATGCTTATTGGCAGTACGTAAATCAATCATAGGCATTTAAGCTTCGTTATTTACATGAGATATGAATTTAGCGTTTATCCAAAGCATAAGAAGTGCATGGATCATATAACATCTATAAAAGATATCTGTAGGTATAATTACTTAACACACATCATGAAATTATATCATCACTAATAGCCTGCCTAAGTACTAGTTCAAAAGGTGGATAACGAAAGCAATAGATACCCGAAGGTATCAAACTATGGATATCCGAAGATATCAAACAATGAACCTAAATGGGGTCAAATAATGGTTCCATTACGGAACAAACTATGGACCCAAACGTGATCGAACAATGGTTCCAGCAAGGAACAAACTATGGACCCAAATGGGATCGAACAATGGTTCTAGCAATGAACAAACTATGGACCCAAATGGGGTCGAACAATGGTTTTATTAAGGAACAAGACCCAAACGGGATCAACTATGACAGTTGTGACTGTATCCCTCTAAGCATGCCTATTTAATTCACAACTGAACTCGGATCTGCAGGCTTAACCCTTTAAGAATATCTTTGATTTATCATATTCTTTGTTACTTAATTCATCGTTTGGCTTCCAGACACAATTCAAAAAGAATGCATATCATACTTATCGTATATCAATGTTGAGCTTTAGGCTCCATTACATATGAATGCAAGTCATGTCATCATATAGTCGCATCAATATCATTCATCTCATCATACTTAATGTTATGTATGAAGCCAATGAGGCAATTATGGAAGTATAGTTCTTACAACTAAAAATCTTCACAGTATTATATGCATGTCCATATATATATGTGTGTGCATATAAAGGCAACTTGATTCATAGAAGTACATAGGTACTCATGCTGATCACATAATGAGTCAAACTACTCATCATATCATGGTAGCATCAATTATAAAATATTGAATTACGTAACCCATTGATAATTCTCAATGGCGTGCCTTGTTACCATTTGCCGTGAACAGCTATCCCATATTATCATAACTTGCATCAAAACTTAATTATTTAAAGCAATACTCATGCATTTATAATCTATATAGTAGTAATATGCGTAGGTTCTCTTGCAATTTAAAGGTCAACACTTGTTCATATTTAGTCCATTGATTCACCTTAATGGTCTATCAGATTATAGACAACAAGGTATATACTTTAACATAATCATTTATATATATATTTGAATCCTCTTACTTGTGTTTTATACTCTGGTAAGTTATGTGAGCTTATTTCATCTTAGTCGTTAACACACTACAAATGCTCTTATGCTAATTGTAATATTTTATAGGCATGAGCAAACAGGTAAGCAAGTTATTACATATTACTGCTAATCGTTAATTCTTTTTGTGACCTTAAGTATAACCAAGCTTTTACGGTTTCATATTTTAACATAAAAGGCGATGTCCCATTTCTTTTAACTTGGACATGTACCCTTGCGACTATTCTCTTATTATTACTAGGTTATATCATAGTATTTTAGACAGAACCATTCCTAGACCTAGTGCATAACTTATGCCAATTTTATAAGACACATTGAATAGCATATTATTTAAGTTACTAAGTTGCCTCATGCTCTTTTTAGTTTTATGCTCTTTAAGCCTAAGCATACCTTTTAATAACATAATTCATATTAACATTGCAATGCGCAAGTCCCTCTAATTTAGAGTTCAAGTGAACCATCATTACTTAACTCAATGTGTTTAGTTACCTTAAACTTTGCACTCTTTATATATGTAGAAAGGTTCCTCAATTAAGTGATCATGATTTATACACCTCACAAGTGACTTTGGGTAACTTACATCTTAATTCAATCTTCTTCCTATTATAATAGCATTTATGTCTTTTAGTTTCTATAATAATTCATGTTATAGTCATGCCTTTATAATTGTATCTTTATAAACTTTAGCATTAGAGAGAAAGAGACTTTCATAATCTATTACTCTAATCAAGTAACATATTAACCTTCACTTAATAACCATTTATCCTTAGTCTTACTTATTACTAGTTAATTCACCTCAATTCTAGATCATTTAATGATTTTATAGACCATATAATACTGTTTTCATTATCAAATTACATGGTTTAATCTTAGGGTGAGAATATACTTGAATGAGTGAAAGATTACAGATGAAGCATGGTTGGCCAAGCATTTCATACAGAGAAATGATGGTTGGCCGTGTATCCCATGAAAAGAATGGATGCTTGGCCATGCATTTCAAAAGACAAAAGCATAGTTGGCCATGTATTTTGAGAGATAAAAGCATAATTGGCCATTTATTTCATGAAGAAAGTGGTGATTGGTCGTGCATTTCATGAGGGGATTAGCTAATTGGCCGTGCACATGAAGGAGAAAGGCCATGCTTGGTCGTGCATTTCAAAGGGAACAAACATACTTGGCCGTGCATAGTGAAGAAGAAAATCACAAGTGGCCACATATGGTGAAGAAGAAAAGCACAAGTGGCCAAGCATGGAGAAGAAGAAAAGCACAAGTGGTTGTGCTGGGGAAGAAGAAAAGCATAAGTGGCCATGCATGGTGAAGAAGAAAAGCACAAGTGGCAACGCATGGAGAAGAAGAAAAGCACAAGTGGCTGTGCATGGTGAAGAAGAAAAGCACAAGTGGCCATGCATGGAGAAGAAGAAAAGCACAAGTGGTCATGCATGGTGAAGATAACCAGAAACCATAAATCTCGATTATGCAAACATAAATTTAAATCACAAACCTCACAATCCTACATACTTAAATGATCATTTAAGTCTCAAATCATCTTATACTCATCAAAACTTACTAGATTGAGCCCTTAATCTTATTAAGAATACACATACACAAAAAAGGGAATATATATATATATATACAGTAACAGATGAAAACAATTCTTGTACCTTTTATTCAAGCTTTATCTCCTTTAACATCCATTGACCCATTCTTGAGATTATCCTTCCCTCTTACACAAGAAGATAACAATCATAAACCCTAAATTCAGAAGTGAAATACAAACCAAAAAGAAAGTAAGAGAGGAAAGCATCACCTTAAGGATGCTAGCTCTCAAAACCCTAGGTTTCCTCTTCTTTATCCCAAACCATTGAGAGACAGAGAGAGAGAGAGAGAGAGAGAGAGGGAGAGATCCATCAAAAATGCCGATCTCCATCTCTCCCAAAAACCCTTAATTTTTTGAGTGGGATAAATATCTCACAAAGAGAAATTCCCAAAATGCCCTTATACATTTTAACCTTTAAAACTTATTTTCTTAACATTTAACCACAAACATCTTATTTAATTCAATTGCATCATTCCTTAGTATTTTAGCTACACTATAATACTCATGTGCATAATTACCAAGATACCATTTATATGACTTAACTTTATTAATGCAAAATAATCTAATTTTGCCTTATTAAAACTTAATACTGATTAATTAACTATAATCCGGTTAGGGCTATGATTGGGTCCTCACAATTTATTTCTTGAATAATCTAAAAATTCATATTTTTTTGTTTAAATTATATTTAAAAAATGTAGACACTAAACTTTCATTTATATGACTTTTTGTTGCTCTAGTGTCTATTAATATTTTTAACATTTTCCATTCTCCTCCGATATCTAATTTTATTTCAATATAATATTATTTTGATCTTAGGAATGATCTTAAATTTATACTTCTTTTAGACTGAAAATACATTTTTCCTTCTTCATGTAGGATTATTGATTTATTTTTAAATTGAGGTATATGATTTTCTTTAGTAGATTTTCCTGAACATATTAATAATTTTTCTCCTATATGTTGTATTCGAGGAGTAATTCTATGTTTTATTTCTTTATCTTAAATCAAAATCTAGTTCATCTACCATAGTCATAATGGTTATAGTTAATTATCTTGGTGGTATATATTCAACTAAATCAAAAAATGTATCATCAAAGTCTACTTGTAGTTTTATATTATTCTCTATAACTTTTTATGATGACTAGTTATAAAATTGTATATTGTTCTATATGTTACTGAATATAATTTTGATCCATTTGTCATTTCTATTCTATTTAATTTATGATATAAATTTAATGCTTAATCTATATTTTTGTCTTGTAAACTTACTGAAAAGTTTGGTATTACTGTAAATTTTTATTTTTTATAAACTAAATTTTCTGATACTGCTCCTAGTAGAGCATCTACTGGATCGTTTAATATTCTATCATCCATGCAAAATAATCTTATTGAACAATCTATTCTTTGTCTAAAGTGTACCTTAATTATTATTTGTATTGCTCCCAAATGTAAATTTTTATATCTATTTTTATCTGAATATTTTGATAATGCTTTGTTTATTTCATCTTTGTTAATTAATGGTATTACTGTATTTCATTTAGTATGATAAATACTATAGTTGATTCATAATGTATAGCTATATATGTTGCTTTACAAAATCGGTTAAACCATTATTTTTTAAATATATCTTCTACAATGACATTTAATTTTTGATTATTCAACTGACTAAATTTTTCTTCATCAAACATTTTATTATTGTTGGAAATTATCGGTTACATGCATCTCATACATAAGCGAAATTTAAAATTTTAAACCACTATATCTAATCTTGCCATGAATTTACAATATACATATTAATGATAATAAGAAAAATCACCTTTGATTTTTGTTGAACAGTTGATTTTACTTCTCACCGGGTTGTCGCAAACCACAGTGTCCAAAATCGAACACCTCCAATGAGTAATCCACACTAGAAAAGGATTAAAAGAACCAATAATTGGGAGGAACAAGGGCTGGCCGAAATCCCTAATGCTAGCTAGGGAAGGTGGCAGCTAGGGTTGAGAGAAAAGAGAGAGAGTGTTTTCTTAATTGTTCACACTTACTTAACCCTAATTCCACATCTCTTGGATTTTTATAGTTAGGTTAAAAATCAAACTTCATAATAGGATTGAGCTCTTTAAAATTGCTGGAGAATTATTAATTGGGCTTCTTTAATTATTTATAATTATTTGGGCTCAATTAAATTCAATTTAAGCCATTTCACAAAAGGCTATGCACAAAACCCACAAACTAGGCCCTTTGTACATATACTTGGATTTAATTACCCAAATGAATTCCAAATCCAACCAAATTAAATATGTAAGCTCCACAACACTTATGTAACATATTTAATTTATTTTGGTCCAAGAAGTAGGCCTCTAAGGCCTTCTGCTTTGGAGTTGGCATGTGGCCCTTCTTTTGGAGGGCTTCTGTGCCAACTTCACTTCTTTGGGCCTTTATAATTTCTCCAATGGGCCTATTAATTATTATATCAGCCCTATAAAACTTATAGTTCAATAATAATCAATTATGAAATACATTATTTCAATTAGGTCAAATTTTACAGAAAATTTCAAAAAAGTTCTGCAAACAATTTTACTTGATCATAATTAATTAAACTCTTTAATTAATTATTATCTTATTCACTTCTTTATCCCCATAATAATATCAAATATTATTATCCTTGTCATTTTATCATTTTATCCTTTTTCTCTATATGTGTGTGACCTATTGGGTTCCTGTCCATATTGGCAGTATAATATGTAATTGTGAGTTCTATTCAAAACGCACATAATTTAAACTTCTTTAAATCATTTTATCAATCCCTATTGATATTCTTGATAAACTATTATACAAATCATGAGTGGCCTCTAGCTAGGCATCATGACTACCCAAATGTTAGAAAAGTCAAGTGGTTTGACTATACCCTTCCATAGAAACAGTTATCGTACAATTACTTCTTCCACCACTCATATCTCAATTAGATTCTGAGTATGGATTTCTGTCAACTCATATAGATCTAATTATGTATGTTCTATTAATTTAACCATTGTTCCCAAAATGCCTTCCATGGATCTCTATCCATCTTGGCATATTACTCTGGCTAGAGATTCTCTGAATAAGATAATTATAGAATCATGCAAGATAACTTTCCTTATTAAATCTGGGATGGTGAATCCTTTGCCAATCACTCAACTATCTTTAAGTAGGTCAGGATATACCCAATCTCCTAACTATGTTCACTCCTAGTTAGAAGTAATCAGTTATGGAGTCACAATATATCACTTGCTACTTAAGATAACTTTGGTGATCTCAAGTCTAAGGATACTTGCACAACCATTATGAAGAGATTTCTCACTAGCATAGATTTAATATCCATGTGAGGATTCTCTTTGTAGGTCTCCAATGAACTTGTTCTTCTAACAAGCATCCACATGTTAGCTTTGATTATCTTCCACAATCATAGTTATAAGAACCATTGCTTGAACCATTCAGGAAGCATAACATGTGCTAGTATGTTCGAATTAACAATGTCCTATCTTGTTAATTCTATGACTAGGGATATTTAGATATTAACACAATTGCATGTAATAGACACCTCATATCATGAACACTTTTCATGATTGCCTTTGCACTGTGTTTATAATATCAAGGACTTCATTTATTAATTTAAGATTTACAAACTCATGTATTTAAACATAGCATTAATAAATGAATAATGCCTTTTATTAAAAATATAAATTCATACATATGAAATTCATCCCTTTTACATGGGCTCTAGGGCATACTCTCTAACAATCTCCCACTTGCACTAGAGCTAATCACTCATATGTCTCAAACTCATGCTATTTATATGGTGATCATGCTTTATCTGGGAAAGTGCTTTAGTGAGGGAATCCACCACATTATCATCTTTAGGGACCCTTTCTATTTTCACATCATTTCTAGCTACTATTTCCCTTATGAGATGGTAGCATCTGAGAACATGCTTGGATCGCTGATGAGACCTTGGTTCCTTTGCTTGCGCAATGGCTCCATTGCTGTCACAATATAAAGGAATCAGATCAACAATGTTAGGCACCACTCCTAGTTCGTATATGAACTTTTTGATCCAGACTGCTTCTTTGGCTGCTTTCAAAGAAGCAATGTACTCAGCTTCTGTCGTGGAATTAGCAGTTGTTTCTTGTTTGGAACTCTTCCAACTAACTGCTCCTCCTCCCATTATGAACACATATCAAAACTATGATTTACAATCATCTTTATCAGATTGGAAGCTGGCATCTGTATACCCATTTACTTCCAAACTGCCCTTTCCATATACCAAGAATATATCCTTGGTACCAAGAATATATCCTTGGTCCTTTTCAAGTACTTAAGGATATTCTTGACAGCTGCCCAGTGTTCCTCTCCAAAATTGGATTGGAATCTGATTGTGATACTCAAAGCAAATGCTACATCTGGATGTGTACATAACATAGCATACATGATAAAACCAATTGCAGATGCATATGGTATTTTATTCATGCTCTCTCTATCCTCTAGTGTCTACAGACACATAGACTTAGAAAGGTGTTTTCCATGTACCATGGGTATAAACCCTTTCTTTGAGAGATCCATATTGAACCGCTTCAATACTTTATCTATATATGTACTTTGAGAAAGACCTAGCAACCTATTGGATCTATCTCTATAGATCCTTATTCCCAGAATATAGGATGCTTCTCTAAGGTCTTTCATGGAGAATTACTTGGATAACCATATTTTAATAGATTGGAAAAGAGAAATGTCGCTTCCCATGATCAATATGTCATCTACATATAAAACTAGGAAGACAATTGCACTTCCACTGACCCTTTTATACACACAAGGTTCATCTTTATTTTGTGAGAAACCAAACTCTTTGATTGTCTCATTGAATCGTATGTTTAAGCTCCTAGAGGCTTGCTTCAATCCATAAATGGATCTTTGAAGCTTGTATACATTTTCGCCATTTCTAGATATAAACCCTTCTGGTTGTGTCATATACACATCCTCAGTCAGATTTCCATTTAGGAAAGCTGTCTTCACATCCATTTGCCAAATCTCATAATCATAATGAGCTGCAATGGCTAAAAGTATTCTTATAGACTTAAGCATCGCTACAGGAGAAAACGTTTTGTCATAGTCAATACCTTCTTTTTGACGATAGCCCTTTACTACTAAGCGAGCTTTATAGGTAACTATATTACCTTCCATGTCGGTCTTCTTTTGAAGACCCATTTGCACCCTATGGGTTTTATCCCTTCAGGTGGTTGAGTTAAAGTCCATACTTTATTCTCATACATGGAGTCTATTTCAGACTGCATAGCCTTAAGCCATAAATCACGTTCTGAACTGTTCAAAACTTTTTGATAGCTTGTAGACTCATTGTCCTCTACTACAGCTATGCCTCTATCCGAATCAACGTGAAATCCATATCTTACAAGGATAAAACGCATCCTAGTAGATCTTTTAAGATTTTGTGTATAATCAGGTTCAACTATAATCTCATCATTATGAAATTTAATCTCGGGTTCAATCGGTTGATCCACTTTTATTTGTGGATCTTGAACTTCGCCAAGTTCAATTTTACTCCCGCTATCCTTTCGTAGGAGAAATTCTCTTTCCAAGAACACATCATGCCTTGAAACAAATACCTTTTGTTCTAAGGAATGATAGAAATAATATCCAAACGTTTCTTTTGGATATCCCACAAATAAACATTTGTCAAACTTAACATCTAGTTTGTCTGACATTGTCCTCTTCACATAAGCAGGACAACCCCATACTTTCATATGAGAAAGCGTGGGTTTCTTGTTATTTCTAGTAACATCAACCGATTTACTAGGAACTCTGTTTAACACATAAACAACAGTTTCTAGTGCATATCCCCAAAAAGACTTAGGCAATTCTGCTCGGTTCATCATTGATCGAACCATATCTAATAGTATTCGATTTCTCCTTTCAGATACACCATTGTGTTGTGGTGTATATGGTGGAGTGCATTGAGATAAAATCCCATTATCTCTAAGATAATCTTGAAATTTTTGGCTTAAGTATTCTCCACCTCAATCTGATCTAAGTGTTTTAATACTCTTGTCAAGTTATTTCTCTACTTTATTTCTGAATTCTTTGAACTTTTCAAATGCTTCTGATTTATATTTCATTAGATAGATGTATCCAAACCTGGAATAATCCTCTATGAAAGTAATGAAGTAGGAGTAACCTCCTCTGGCATGTGTAGTCATTGGACCACATACATCTGAATGTATTAAGTCCAAAACTATTTTAGCTCGTTCTCCTTTACCAATAAAGGGAGCTTTTGTCATTTTTCCTAATAAACAAGATTCACATGTATCAAATGATTCATAATCAAATGATCCCAAATCACCTGACTTATGTAATTTGGTCATGTGTTTCTCATTTATATGGCCTAAACGACAATGCCATAAGTATGAGGTATTTAGATTATCATGTTTCAATCTATTGGTATCCATATTATGCACTTCTTTAATTAAATCAAGAACAAATATACCATTCTCAATGATAGCTTTTGCATAAAACATATTGTTCTTAAAAATGTAACAACACTTGTCCTTTAAAGAAATGTTATAATCATTTAATAAACAACTGAAAGAAATAATACTCTTGGATAAAGCTGGAACATAATAACAATTATTTAATTCCAGTACTAACCCACTTGGAAGAGGCAAATGGTAAGTCCTCATAACTGTTGTAGAGATGTTCTGTTCAGTAGCTGACTACAAACATATCTCTGCCTTTCCAACTCTTCTAAAGCTTCTAAACCCCTATAGATCATTACACAAGTGAGATCCACATCCGATATCTAATACCCAATATTGTTTTGAAGCAATAGAATAAGTATTAATTTCAATCATATGAATACCTGAAGTAGAAGCATCAGCTTGCTTCTTCCCTTGAGAGAATCTAGATAGGCCTTGCAGTTACGCTTCCAGTGACCATCCTTTCCATAATAGAAGCAAGTTCCTTTGGGATTGTCTTTCTTGGCAACCTTCTTCTTAGAGATCCCACCATTCTTTGGCTGCGCCTTGGTTATCTTCTTCTTCTTCATCTTCATCTTCTTCTTTTGCTTCTTGCCTTTAGCAGAAGTGACAACCATGAAACTTTTTGGATCCTTCTTAAAGGATCCATCAGCTATTTTGAGCATGTTGAATAACTTAGGAATGGTAACTTAAATCTTGTTCATGTTGAAGTTAAGCACGAAAGGTGCATAACTTGGAGCGAACGAGTACAATATTAAATCTATGTATAAATCATTATCTATTACATAGCCAAGTCTACTCAAATGATCAATATACCCATACATCTTTAATGCATGAGTAGCAGTTGAAGTGCCTTCCACCATTTTGCAGCTAAATAGAGCTCGAGCAATCTCATATTGCTTAGTTTTAGCCTGAGAAGAATAAAGCTCCTCAAGATGCAAAATTATGGTTCTTGCATCCATCATCTCATGCTGCTTCTGAAGCTCCGAGGACATAGCACCTAGCATCAGACATGCTGCTGCTTCACTATCCTCCATGTATTTTCGATAAGTGCCTTTGATCTCATCAATGGCATTATCTGATGGAAGTGGTGGTGGATCTTTATCCAAGACATAATGGATCTTTTCAGCTCTGATAACAATTCTCACTTGCCTGATCCAGTCAGAATAGTTGCTGCCAACCAGCTTGTTATCTAAGATTGATCGTATATTAATGTTTGATGTGCTTATGATGATGACCTAGATGTTAAAAAGAAAACATACGAGAGTATGTTCATATATACGTATGCATTAATTAGGTCTTTAATTAATCCATTTACTCCCACTATTTTATTGCGAATTAATAGCCCTCACTATTTAATTCGAGAAAACCCGATGGTTTTCCTAGTGGGCTAATATCCAATCCTTGATATGTAATTTGACATTGACTGTGGTCAACAAGCCAAACTCCATACCCTTGAAAGGTAGGTATCTCTATACCAATTGTGTCTCTACACAACTATTGGATCATTAGGTTATCAACTCTTGATACATGCATATCATATATGCATTCCCTAATCTTGCTTCTAGAACCATTAGCCTTAACTGTGGTCAACAAACTAATGGGCTAGCTAAGATGACCCATTTAATTAGATTTGAACATATTCAATATAATGTGAGCTTTACTGTGGTCAACAATCCCACACTATAAAGAACTCTGGTTCTCCTCAAATTAATGGAAGGCTTATATACCTTAGTATTTGTTTGAGGGTTTTAGTTAATTAAGTCTCATCATACATGGTTGGCATACATTGGTATGCATCCTATATCTATCACATAAATATAAGCATACAAATATGGTATAGTTATGGACTTTACTACATTGTTTTCTTGAGCCAAAAGGGAAATCAAAAGGTTACACCTAGGTAGTATGCATGATTCAAACAAGTAAAAATAATTACATTATCTTAAAACTTGTTGGATCTCCATTCGGCCCATCTTACTCCTTGATAGTGGTCTCCATCTCTATCTCTAATTCTAATATAAGTAATGTAATTACATATTACAATTTGAAAAAAAAAATACAAACCAAAAACAAGTGGCCGGGACATGAAAGTCCTCATTGGGCCAAAACATGCATAATGCTCAATCACATTAGGCCGTGTCCATAACTATCTATCATGCCAATCATACACCCTTATATGCATTTCTAATGCATAAAGTAAAACATATAATGGATTACTAACTTTGTTTCAACTGTTGAAACAAACTTTTGAGTTATTTTAATAATGTGATCAAATTAGAAAACTTTTTCCATTTTGGAAACTTTCATTTTAGAAAACCTTTTTGCATGTATGTGTTCTTGCCTTAGTTATCAATCCAATTGATTATTAATTAATTATCAATTGGTTATTTAATTAATTAATTAATCACATTAAATAATTAAAAAATCAATTTTGGGCTTATAACAAGGGTAGGCCGAAATCCTCACAACAAAACCCTAAAGTGTGTTCATACACAAACTAGTTTTGTGTCTATTGGACTATTTGGGCCTTTTGAAATGAGCCAAGCCCACTCCAACCCTTAAAACCCATTAATAAACTTAATTATAGTTTATAATATTTAATTTAAATAAGCTCCTTGGGCCCACCAAGTCATTCACTAATTTAAACCAAGTCCGTAAACATAATTAAGCCCATTAAGTGATTTTAATGAATTAAAATTAATCCAATTAATTTGAGGCCCATTTTAATTAATCCAATTAATTAAAAATACTTTAATATATCAGATATATCAGATTTAGAAAATTAAAAATCGTTCTAAACAAGAACACACCAAGAACACCAATTTATCGAACTTTTTAACTAAACTAGTTTTCATGTAAAACTTGTTCGATTTTAATTTCATTTGATCCTATGGCTTAATATCACATATTAAACACATAAATTATCATCAAAATGATCTTAGGGTGGTCTATAAAAAATTAATTTAGAACAGGCACTAAAATTAAAATCCATTCACTCCAAAACCATGATCTATTTCTCAAAAGAATCGTTTTTGTTTTAATTTTATTTATCTGATCACACACATATCCGGAAATCAATATTTCTCATTCATGAACAATAAAATATGATATTTTAATGATCATGAAATAAATAACTCAAAAATAAAACTTATTCCATAGAAAAATATAGAATTGTATATTCATGGCAAAACCTAGCTCTGATACCATGTTGGGAATTATCAGTTACATACATCTCATATATAAGCGAAATTTTAAATTTTTAACCAATATATCTGATCTTGCCATGAATTTACAATATACATATTAATGAGAATAAGAAAAATTACCTTTGATTTTTTTGAACAATTGATTTTACTTCTCACCGGGTTGTCGCAAACTACAATGTCAAAAATCGAACACCTCCAATGAATAATCCACACTAGAGAAGGATTGAAAGAACCAACAATTGGGAGAAAAAAGGGCTGGATGAAATCCCTAGATGCTAGCTAGGGAAGGTGGCAGCTATGGTTGAGAGAAAAGAGAGAGAGTGTTTTCTTAATTGTTCACACTTACTTAACCCTAATTCCACATCTCTTGGATTTTTATAGTTAGGTTAAAAATCCAACATTATAATGGGATTGGGCTCTTTAAAATTATTGGAGAATTATTAATTGGGCTTCTGAAATTATTTATAATTATTTGGGCTCAATTAAATCTAATTTAAGCCCTTTCATAAAAGGCTATGCACAAAACCCACAAACTAGGCCCTTTGTACATATACTTGGATTTAATTACCCAAATGAATTCCAAATTCAACAAAATTAAATATATAGGCTCCACAACACTTATGTAACATATTTAATTTATTTTGGTCCAAGAAGTAGGCCTCTAAGGCCTTTTGTTTTGGAGTTGGCATGTGGCCCTTCTTCTAGAGGGCTTCTGTGCCAACTTCACTTCTTTGGGCCTTTATAATTCCTCCAATGGACCTATTAATTATTATATCATCCCTATAACACTTATAGTTCAATAGTAATCAATTATGAAATACATTATTTCAATTAGGTCCAATTTTACAAAACATTTCAAAAAAGTTCTGCGAACAATTTTATTTGATAATAATTAATTAAACTCTTTAATTAATTGTTATCTTATTCACTTCTATATTTCCATAATAATATCAAATATTATTATCCTTGTCATTTTACCATTTTATCCTTTTTCTCTATATGTGTGTGACCTATTGGGTTCCTATCCATATTGGCAGTATAATAAGTAATTGTGAGTTCTATTCAAAACTCACATGATTTAAACTTCTTTAAATCATTTTATCAATCCCTATTGATATTCTTGATACACTATTATACAAATCATGATTGACATCTAGCTAGGCATCATGACTACCCAAATTTCAGGAAAGTCAAGTGGTTTGACTATACCCTTCCATAGAAACAGTTACCTTACAATTACTCCTTCCACCACTCTTATCTCAATTAGATTCTGAGTTTGGATTTCTGTCAACTCATATAGATCTAATTATGTATGTTCTATTAATTTAACCATTGTTCCCAAAATGCCCTCCATGGATCTCTATCCATCTTGGCATATTACTCTGGCCAGAGATTTTCTGAACAAGGCAATTATAGAATCATGCGAGATAACTTCCCTTATTAAATTTGGGATGATGAATCCTTTGTCAATCACTCAACTATCTTCAAGTAGGTCATGATATACCCAATCTCCTAACTACGTTCACTCCCATTTGTAAGTAATCAGTTATGGAGTCAAAATATACCACTTGTTACTTAAGAAAACTTTGGCGATCTCAAGTCTAAGGATACTTGCATAACCGCTATGAATAGATTCCTTACTGACATAGATTTAATATCTATGTGAGGATTCTCTTTGCAGGTCTCCAATGAACTTGTTCTTCTAACAAGCATCCACATATTAGCTTTGATTATCTTTCATAATCACAGTTATGAGAACCACTGCTTGAACCATTTAGGAAGTATAACATGTGCTAGTCTGTTCGAATTAACAATGTCCTATCTTTTTAATTCTATGACTAGGGATATTTAGATATTAACATATTTGCATGCAATAGACACCTCATATCATGAACACTTTCATGATTACCTTTGCACTGTGTTTATAATATCAAGGACTTCATTTATTAATTTAAGATTTACAAAGTCATGTATTTAGACATAGCATTAATAAATGAATAATTCCTTTTAATAAAAATATAAATTCATACATATGAAATGCATCTCTTTTACATAGGCTCTAGGGCATACTCTCTAACAATTATAACTAAATATATTATTGTTACATATTATTTCTTGATCTTCATTATCTGAACTCATTATTCCCCTTCATTTTTTTATTAGATTTAGACTCAGTTTCTATTTCTGATTCAATTTCTATATTATTATTTTCTAATTCATAATTTTGATCATCTGAACTATATTGATTCTATCTCATATTTACTTTCATTTTCAGATACGTCACTATTTTCTATAGTTCATAATTTTGTTATATTAAATCCTCATATATTCTATATGCTTTATGATTTTCTCTATTTTTCTTTTTAGGACATTCATTTGCATAATCTCTTTTTTCTTTACATATCCAATAAGTACATTTCTTAGGATTTTTCTTACTAAATCTTTTATTTTTTTAAATATTCCTTTATTAAATTTACTTCTCTTAAATGGTATACATTTTTTTAAATCTAGGTTTATAATATTTTTTGTTTATTTTTCTATATCTTCTATACCTCTTGTTTTTATCATAACATCCCAATGGGTTGGTTCAGCTATTATTGGATAGCATAATCATCATTTAATTGCTCTTCTTACTTTTCTATTTTTATATGTCTGATTACACATTTTATTTATTCTTTTTAATATATATGTTTGATAAGATCCTAATGTTCCTTCTAATATTTCATTATTATTTTAAATTTCATTAAACAATTTTAATCCCCATGAGATAATTTATATACATAAGATTGTTTTAATAATTTTATTTGTGGTGCTTTTAATTAGGGATGAACATGGACCGGTTAAACAGTCTATGAGCAAAAAAATTAACCAATCCATTAATATCGATTTTTAAAAATTACTAATCATTAATCGGTCTATTATATTCGGTTAACCAGTCCATCAATTTTGATTTTTCGATTTGGTTAATCAATATTTTTAGGTTAACCATTAAAATTTATAAAATTATATAAAAAAGTTAGACAAAATTTTCAATTTCAAATGTGTAAGTAATTTAATATAAAAATTATGAAACAAACATGATTTACTAGCCAAAATTCTTGTTTTATAAAGTAATAGCTAATATTATAAAATAGATTGATATTTACTGAAAATTATTATTTTTGATTATAAGTCAAATAAAATTTTGGATAATATTAAATGTTATAACATAAACTATAAAAAATATAAGAAAATATAATTAAATGCTATTAAGTAAAATATGAACATCAATATATGATAAAAAATAACATATATAAAAGTTAATTGGATATTATATATAAATATTAATATATAATTAAAGATAATGACATAATATAAATTTAGTTTAAAGTATTATATAAATTTTATAAGAAAATATAAAAAAATAAGGTATAAAAATAAAAATGTAATTTAAATATATTTTAAGGTATTATTTTATGTAAATTTTAAAGAGAAATAGAAATAATTGAAGATATAAAATAAATAAATAAATAAATAACTGCACACACACACACACATAAATAAATAAATAAATAAATATATATATATATATATATATATATATATATATATATATATATATATATATATATATATATATATATATATATATATATATATATATATATATATATATATATATACTGGCTAACCGTGAACTAATGGTTAATTGGTACTTAAAAACCTAAACCGTAACCATTAACAAAAAATGTAAAAATTAAAAACTATAACCGAATTCATCAAATCCGTTAACCATAAAAATCGATTCGATTTCAGATCGATTTTGCAGTTAACCATATTTTTTATTTTTTTTGCTTACCCCTACTTTTAATATATTTTTTTAGCAATATTATAACAATATTTATTAAATTCACAAGTATATTATTTTAGATAGCACAAATTACATATTATTAACTTTTGTATTTTCCATAAATATTCTTATCCTAGTTTATTAGTTGCTTCTGATGGCTTAAGCCAATGATCTCCAAAAAATTTCTCCTTTTATTACAATAAATCTATGTAATAATTATTTTATTGTGTTTGTTGCTGTAAACGTTTCATTATTTGGTCCATATTTTATATTTTATCTGTCTTCTGGTCTAATTGCATTCCACCATAATTCTATGTTTCCTTTTAAAGTACTTATTAAGAAATTACATGTTTTTTTGTAAATCATATCCATATAATTCATTTTTATCCATTTTTTTATTTTTTTGTACATCTTCTACACAATCTAAATCTAATCATATTCCATTTAGATATATTGGTTCTATTTCAGATTTTATTGTAAATTTAGAATTATTATATATTGGTCTTTGTCTAGGAATTTTTCTTTTATATTTTTCATATTCTCTTATACCTATATTTTCTTTTAATATTTCTTCTTCTGTTTCATTTATTACTCCAGAATATTCTTTCGTTTCTATTTTTACTTGAGTACATGTTGGATTTACAGTCATTTTAAAATTTTTAAATTTCATAAGTTAAATCTAATAAATATATCATTTCCAGCTATTTCATTTTCTTCTTATAATCTTAATCCTTCTTTTAATGTTAACATATGTGTTTTAATAGTTACTCCTTGTTTCTTCTAATGTTAACATATGTATTTTAATTAGGGATAAGCATGGACCGGTTAACCAGTCCATTAATAATTTTCTTAAATCAGTTCATTACTATCGGTTAACCGCTATATCGGTTTCGATTTTTCGGATTGGTTTATCGGTTAAGCACTAAAAAATTTAATATATAAATTTAATAAATTATACAATTTATAATATTATTTTTAATATTTAAAAATACTTTAAAAATGAAAAAAAATACTAATTAAATACAATATCCATTAAAATAATCAAAATAGAAATAAAATTTTCATAATTAATTATAAAAATTAGAAATATTCAATATAAAACTAATAATAGAATGCTAATTATGCATATAATTTTAATGTTTATTTACTAAAAATATATATTTTACAAAATTATATATCATAATATTTATAAATTACACAAAAATTAAAAAATATAAGTGTAAAATTTAAAATATAATTCATAATATATATATATATATATATATATGTGATTTTGGTTTTGGATCGGTTACGCACCAATTAAAGTAAAAATCATAAACCTAAAATTTCGATTCGGTTAACCTAAAATTCAGTTCAGTTTCAGACCAGTTTTTTAGTTAACCATGCTCACCCCTAGTTTTAATAGTTACTCCTTTTTGTGCAGTTTCTTTTAATTTTTCTTTTTCTTTTTTTTTAATTTTTTCTACTCTTATTTTTAATTCTCTTACTTTTTCTTTAAGTTCTTTTAATATGTCAAATATTTTATCCATTTATTTTCTATATTTGGTTTTTTAAAGGTTGTGGCAAGGAGATTCATGCTTCCTCCACCATAATTATCTTTTCCATATAAAGTACTTGTAAAGCTATATGGTTTATTGCTTATTTTTCTTATATTTTTATTTATAATTTTTAAGTTATTATTTAGTTGATAAAAATGTTCGTCATATGTATATCCACCTATATTTCTTATTTCTTCCATTAAGTTTATCCTTTATATTCCATTTTAATTGCTATATATTCTAATAATCCTTCTATTTGATTTAACTTATTTAATATTCTAGTTTCCAAATTTAATTCGCTTAATATTCTGTATTTTATTAATTCTAAATTTTCTATTTGATTTAATTAATTTTTTTTATCTTTTCTACATTTGGACTTAATTATAATCTAATATCTTGCATTAATTTTCTATTGGTCATATTAGTATTATCCATTTTTTTTGTAATTGTTTAATTAGTTCTATGTCTTCTTTACTTAAATTTTCTAATAAAGATTTTTCCATTTTGGACTAAATTGAAACTTTTCCTTAACTTTTATTGGGTTTGTCTTATTATAAAATTTGTATTTTTGAAAACAAAGGTTAAAAAAGTTGTATGGGTGAAAACTTTTCTCAAAAAGTTGTATACAATATATATATATATATATATATATATATATATATATATATATATATATATATATATATATCACAACTATTCTAGAAGCAATAATTATTGTAGGTTTGGCCCATATTTTTTTTGCAAAAAAATGAATTGAGATCATGCATAATTTCTCTCATAAATTTTTCACCAATTAACATATTATTTTTTATTATTTTTAAAATTAATCAAGTGTCAAATTACTCTCTAAATATATTAAAAAGTATTAGAAAATCAAGCAAATAGCGGGATAGTAAGATATTTTTAATAATTTTTTAGAGTAAATGACATTTTTAATAATTCTGTGGATGTTTTTTATATTTTTAAAAAATTTAGGGGCTATGGCATTCGATTAATTCAAGTGGTAATATGATAAGGGGTGATAGTTTGGAGAGAAAGTATATATTAACTCAAATGTATTTATGTTTATACCCCATTTACAAAAATGAAAAAAAGTTATATTTTGGTCCTTGAATTATTATTTTTTTGTTAGATTAGAAGCTCATTCATTTAATTGTTTTAACCTTATGTTTCCCAATTTTTTTTATCAATGCTATAATTTGTAAAATAAATTTGAAAAGCAATGAAATGAAAATTATATACTAATTATATCTACAAATTAATCTTAAAATAATTATTTATCAAAAAAATAAAAAGCAAATAGACATTTCATCAAATTTTATTCACATCAGAGTGGAAAGAGAATTTATAGTTTTATACATTAATTTTCCTATTGTCTGATAAAATTATAGCTTTTTAGGAAATTATAATTATAATTATAATTTTTCCTGTCACTTTCATCATGGGAAATGGTGTGATGAACTATTGATAATTCAAGCATAAGCATATTGGGTCTAAGTATTAACACTTGTTAATTTATTCTTAAAAAAGTTGAAATATTTAAATATTTCCCCCCTCTCTCTCTCTCTCTCTCTATATATATATATATATATATATATATAGTGAGATGCTTATTGTGTCTTTATTCAAAACATATTATACTCATAAAGTTAATCATTAAAATTGCACATGTCATTAAAATTAGAAAATAACATTAAAGTTTCAGAGTATATCTTTACAAAGTTTAGTAATTATTAAATTGCAAACTAAAAGGAATTACATATATAAAATTCACTACAAGAAAAATGCAATTTAGCAACGGAAAATAGTAACAAAAAATTGGTATTTTTCGTTGCTAAAAACAAATAGCAACAGAAATTTCCGTTGCTAATCCGATGGTTGCTATTTTTAGCAATGAAATTTATATTTCCGTTGCTAAATTTAGCAACGGACTTGATATTCCGTTGCTAAATTCAACCAACTTATTTTCGGTGAATTGGTAAATTTTAGCAATGAAAAATTATACCGTTGCTAATTTTAGCAACGAAAAATGCAATTTCGTTGCTACAATTAACAACGAAAAATGTAATTTTGTTGCTACTTTTAGCAATGAAAAAAAAATTTCATTGCTAATTTAATTCAATTCCACAGCTAATTTTAGCAATCAAAAGTCAATTCGCAATGATACATAAATTTCCATCGATAATTGACGTTACTAAATTTAGCCATTGAAATCATCAAAATTTTGAGGATTTGAATAAGATTCTAATTTCAATCTAAATTGATCAATCATAAAAAAATACAATGCAGTTAACTTAATTATAACATAGTATAATCCATAATCTGAATAAGAAGCTATAGAAACATAACATAAACTCAGCATTGATACCTAAATAATACAGTAGAATCCATAGAAACCAATACATAGAAACACAACTTAAAATCAGTACCAATTCCTAAATATTACAACTATAAACTATCTAGTTGGTGAAGGAGGATGATCTGGCTGTTGAGAGGTGTTGTCCTTGTTTTTCAGATCTTTCACCTCATTATTTAGTTGGATTACAGTATCGAGCAACATGTTGACAGTATTCTCAAGCTGAATGACTCTTTCAAAAGGTTCAAAATGCCCACTACAAGCTGCTGTGGATGATGCAGAGGAATGCGAATAGGATGTATTTGCAATAGATCCTAAGCCAAAAATCCTTCCTCGGTTATTCTTACCACCAACTACATCAAGAAATATCCGACTCTCATCCACATTTTCAGAGTTTTGTCGCTGTTGAGTGAGAGTCTCTTGTAGTTGCTCCTATAATTACAATAGTTACAATGAATTAACTGTATTTCATTAAATAATTAATATACAAATATAAATTTAACGTACATTGAGTTGTTTGCAATGGGCGTTAACAAATGTCTGACTATCATGCTTTTTTGTATGGGTGTACATAAAAACTTCAAGATATGTTGGCCTCTTACCCAAGGACTTTTCCTGCATAACCAATTAAACTAAAGTTTATAAAAAATTCAGCAGAATTTCCTTTAAATTTATGACATTTACCTCTTGTGAAATGAAAAATTTAGCTAAAAAATGCATCATTATCAAACATTATCATTATCCAACAGTTATCAAATATTATCATTATCAAACATTATCATTATCCAACATTATCAAACATTATTATTATCCAATAGTTATCAAACATTATCATGATCAAACATTATCATTATCCAATATTATCATTGCCCAACATTTTCAAACATTATCATTATCCAATATTATCATTGCCCAACATTTTCAAACATTATCATTGTCCAACATTATCAAACATTATCATTAACTCATGTGACATAGAAATTTACATATATTAAACCATCATTATCCAACAGTATCAAACATTATTCTAAATTAATACATTGAAACATTATTCTAAATTTCCTAAAATTCAAATACTTACTAGTTTATCTGCATGCTCATGAAGGCTCAAAGTTCCTCCAGTGTGCAACGCTAAATTCTCTTCATCCGAACATCCCCGTCTGTTTGAAGAATTTCTCTTTGAAATGGCAATTGCTTCAGGTGATGCCCAGTATTCCTGCCAACGACCTCATATTTCTTTAGAAATAAAAGAAGGTAGTTCACTACTCTTGTGTAATTTAGCAACAAATTCTTTATATCTTTGACGAGCACGCTTTTCCTAAACTTGATAAATGACACCATTAAATTTTGAATCCCCAAAAATTTTTTTCTGAAAAAGAACATAATTTAATTAATGTAAAATACAATATATATGCCATTAATCTATGAAATTAGTTATTTCATCACAAATAATGCAATTTGTTTTCTTACCTCAAACTCTTAATAGTAAAAATCTCTTGTCTGCAGAGAGAGATTCTTCCATACATAACCCTTAATTTCTATCATCTCTTTGAACTTGGATCTAATTTTTCTTAAGCAAATACTTGATGGAATAAACCTGTTAATATAAACAAAATTAGATAAATTTTAAATTAGATATCCATAGAACATATATAAACTAATGTTATCTTTTAATACAAAATTAGATCAATACTCACATATCATTGATAATCTTAATGTAAATTCTTTCATCAACTCCCTTAGCACCAGGTTGGAAGCCTTATTCTTCATCCTCAGCATCTACCATCGGTTCATTTGTCGATATAGATCCAAAGTTCGGTGCAGGAATAGCGTGTGCTGATATATTTGGATTGTTGGATGCTGAATCACTTGGTAGATTAGGAGAGCTATTGGGGTTTGTAGTAGGTAAAGATGATGCTTGATATGGCTGTTGAGGATCTGACTATAGACCTAAACTTGTAGACCCTATAGGTTGAGATAGGTACACTTATGGACTGTCATCTTTATCCGAAGTTAATCTAAGCCTGTGCGGCAACAAATTATTTTTTCTTTTGGGTGCCATGTTTCATACCTGAAAATCAAATAAATAGATCATTCTTCTTGTAATAGAACAATACAATTACATCATATATAATAATAATTCATTGATGCAATAATAACATATTTGGATTATGATATAATAAAATAAAACATACTCAAATTAGTCGCTTTCATCACTTAATTACACATCAAAATCATCCTTTATTTCAGAATATTCGGAATTAAAATCTGGCTCATCTTCAGAATTTGGCCCATATATGGATTCGTCATCATCTCCGGATAAAATTTCCACAAATTCATTATTTGGATCATTTAAAGGTTCATTCTCAAAACATGCATTTATTTCATAGGCACCCGATTCTTCTTCCTGACACGCTTCACTTTCATTTGTCTTGCTTTCTCCTTTTGTCTGTCCTTCAAAAATACCTCTTGGTTTTACTTTGCAGACTACCAACCAATCTGACTTATCCCGTCTTAAACTAGGATAAGGGACATAATACACCTGCGTTACTTGCATTTGCATTGCCAACATGAATGGTTCAAATTGTTTAAATCTTCTTCGTTGGTTGATTTTAATGAGATTATATCGGTTATGTACTTTTGTTCCAACATTAGGAGTAGGATCAAATCATTGACACATAAAAAGTACACAACATTTTATCGGCAATGCGGAGTATTCAATTTCAAGTATCTCAATAATTTTGCCAAAATAATCTATTAGTTCCCCTTATGTGGAAACCCTGCTATTTACTGTTGCCATGCTATACCCATAATTTTTTGTATGGAATTTGTATCCATTAACAAAATAGACTAGATATGATTTAATAGTTCGCAAAGGTCCTTTCATAAGATCACATATGAGCCTATTTTCTATTCTATTTTTATTAACCTACATAATTTAAAAAGGAATCCTAATCAATAAATATAATAATTTGTAAGTTTAACAATACTTTATTAAAATATTCCTCACATTACAAGTTAAAAACTTACATAATTTGCAAACCAAAGTAAAAAGTTTCTTTCCACTTCTTTCTTGATGTCATCCTGTGATTTTCCTGGCATTAGCTCACTTAACAATTCCTCGTATTCACTAAAAACATTAAAAATTATCTCAGCTATAAACTTTAATTACTGAGACTAAGAACTTAACCAATTTAAAATATAACTTAAACTTACTGCACGAAAGGTTGAATTTCTTGGCAATTTAATAAAATGTAACCATGGACAGCCTCAATTTCTTTATCTATCAACATTCTTCTTGTTGAATGTCCATGTGTTCGGCCAGGATATGTAAAAATAGATAAGTTATCATTATCAATCCATGCACCCCCATTGCCATTACGAGGAACTTTTCTTTCTCGAGTGATCACATACGGTTCAAAATAATGTGAACAAAATGTACTTGCTTCCTCTACTAAATACGCATTGCATATAGAGCCTTCAACTCTGGCCTTATTTTTAACATTTTTCTTCAAGTGATGCAAATTCCTACATCACAAATAGGATAATTATATTCACTCATTTGGTATAAATTTATGTCAGTTTTAGCTCAAAAGGGTATTTAATTACCTCTCAAATGGATACATCCATCGGTATTGAACTGGACTTGCAAGTTTAGCCTCGTGTATTAAATGTATGGGTAGATGCTCCATACAATCAAAAAAGCTGGGAGGAAAAATACCCTCTAATTTGCACAAGGTAACCGGTATGTCCATTTCTAGTCTTTCCATATCAGACATTTGAATTTCAGATGAAGTTAAGCTTTTGAAAAATAAACTTAATTATGTTATAGCTTCCTAAACATTGTTCGGTAGGATCTCCCAAAATGCAATTGGAATTAGTATCTGCATAAATACATGACAATCATGACTTTTTATTCCAAATAATTTGTACTTCCTCATATCAACACACCTTTCCAAGTTCAAAACATATCCATATGGAAATTTAAGCCTTTTCAACCATTCACACAAAATTTACTTTTGTTTTTTGTCCAAAGTGTAAGAGGCTTTTGGATATTTACCTACATTTGGATCTATATTTAACTCACTTCTTCTATAAAAAATTTTCAAATTAGCTCTTGATTTTGTATTATCCTTTGTCCTCCTTTCAATGTTCATGATTGTGTTGAAAATATTTTCAAAAATATTTTTTTTCAATATGCATCACATCTAGATTATATCTTATCGAATTAGTTTTCCAATATGGTAAATCCCAAAATATACTCCGTTTTCTCCAATTGAAGTTATGACTTATGGTCCCTAACTCATCAATCTCCCATAATATATCTTCACCGGATTTAGTTGGGGGTGGAGGTTTATGTACCATCCTATTCTTGATGAACTTTTGTTTATTGCGCCTAAATGGGTGATTTAGAGGAAGAAATTTCCTGTGGTTGTCAAACCATGATGTTTTACCCCTGTTAGGAAGATGAAATGCATCAGAATCATTGCCACAGTAAGGGTAAGCCAATTTTCCTGTTGTGCTCCATCTAGACAACATAGCATAGGTAAAAAAATCACTAATAGTCCACATCAATGTTGCTTTCATCTGAAATTTTTTTAAGGGACACATCGTATGTTTCAAAACCAAATTCCCACAGATGATTCAATTCAGATATTTTCTCATAGTTTGACCATAATTCTTGGTTAGCTGACTCTAGCAAGTCAAAAAATATTTTTGGATTTGGGTTTGGTTTCTCTTCAATATTCTGCATATTTTATTGAAAAGTATAACCAGCTACATCATAAACCATTTGTGCATAAAGATTTTCATTTACATCCATATTATTTGGTCGAATACCAGTTCCCTCTGCAAATCCATCTATATTTACTCGTGAATATACTTGATTACTCCTAGAGGTGCTACAAATTATTGGCTCCCCATACTGTGTCCATTCAAAATAATTTATAACAAACCTTTTTTTTAACAAATGTAGATGCACTTCATCAGTAGAGAGGAAACGAATATGTTTGCACTTTTTACATGGACATCTGATTTTTGGACCATCCATATATGCAGGCTGTAAACTTGCATATTCAATGAATGATTGAATGCCCTCGGCAAACTCAATATTAATGCAACCATCTGGCATTAATCGCCTATACATCCAAGATCTATCAACATTACTCATACTTGTGTACATAGATAACAATCAAATTAAAAGAGTCATATGCATATGTATAAGAAAACAGAACTAAAAGGCTGAGTCCCAAAAAAGTGAGAGCATAATTAAGCATAGCACTAAGACTAGAAAACTAAACAAAGTATAAAACTGTCAAAGTAAAATAACAACCTAAAACCTGATAGCAAAGAGAGCCCCCCAAATAACAACAACCCACGAAGAGCACCAGCACATATTAGAAACCAAGACAAATATTAGCCTTTGCAAAAATAGCTAGCTGGAGAAAGAAAAAACGGACATAATTTTAGTGAAATGCTAAAATGACTAATTGTAAAGAGCAATAGAAAATAAAAAGCTAAAGAGCAAATAAAGAAACATTTCTGTCAAAACATGATCTCGACATTAAATAATCCTCTCGTCCAACCACATATGGTTTCTCAATCTGGATTTTTTAGCCTATAAAACATTATTTTTCCCATTTCCTTTTACTTTTAGCAAACAATTATGGCCTCTAGGTGTTTTATACCAATCAAAGTTGGAAATTCTTGTCCCTTCTATATAAAAAAATAGAAACATAATGATAAATAAATAAATAAATAAAAACTTGATAAGGCATTCTTTTTCCTTTCAAAAGAAATATAATTTTTTAGTTACATGTCATCCTTATCCTATAGAAAGTAATATTCCAGGATAAGGAAAATAATATTCTTAGATTATTTTTCTTTTTCAGTCACCTCAAAATATAAGGTTTGCTATATTTATCCTAATATTAATGTTTAAAATATCTATAATGTTTCTATTTAATTTTTTCAAGTAAAATACAAAATAATGTGTTATTTAATTATAAATATGTGTAATATTAATTAATTTATCCAATAACATGAAATTTGTTCGAATACTATAATTCCAATGGTAAGTTAACTAAATGGATATAAACAAACTTGACATTATTCATCAATAGAAAATTGCAATGGCAATGAAACAAACATATACTAATTTTATTATTAGAATTTAACAATAATCTCCATGATTTAAAAATTCTCATAGTCTAAATAGAGAAAAATGCATAACTAAGAAAAAAAAAAGTTAAAAAGAGCAAATTTAGATACAAAAGCTCGTAGTCTACAATTCACTTTTCGTTTCCCTTCATAATATTATTAGAGTAATGAAAATGAACTCATGCCAATATATCTATCTTTGGCATTGGCTAGACATAAAGAGCATTCTGATTAAGATTGGAAAACAAACTAGAGATCCTCAATCACTATAATAAGCTATAAGAAATGTTCTCAATCAATTTTGATAACTATAGCAACTAGACCAAATGATTAATATATGACCAGAGAAAGAATAACATCTTCGCAATTAATAGCCTTATGGTCATATAGAAAAAATCTTATGATATATGGGTTCTACATATTAGACAACCAAATATCAAGGAAAGCAAGATAGAATATGAACTAACCTATAGTTTATAATAAGGGATGTGCTAACAAAAAAAATCTGTTGCAAGGTGATTATTGGCAAACTTTTACTTTTCATAGAGTAATATCCTTAATCAAAATCAACAGCCAATCATTTCATTAAAAAATTGGATTAAGATCCGGCATTATTATGAATCAAATTATTGAAACTGATATAAATACTAAAAGATTTTACTTTCCATTCTTTCATTTATTTATACTTGACAACATTTTCTCTCTGATTTTCTCAGAAGCCAAATAGAACCCATGAGAAGAATTACATATATTCAAGAAAACAAGAAGCTAAATACATATTCATAACCAATCAAGGCAACAAACTATAGCAATATAACTAAAAAAATGAACATAAAGAGAGAAGAAAACAGATGTTATTACTTTCAGTGCTTCTTCTCTATTCAGCTGGAACAGCCAAACCAAAGGCAATGAGATCAAATATAAAAATTGTAATTAGTAGCAGTTTTGATGCCTTGGCTACTTAATTAGCTTCTTCATAGACCGTATATATCTCTTTCTCTTCTAATTTTTATTGTGTAGATATGGAACAGAAGGAGAAATAGTAAAATATAAAGAAAAAGTGTAAAAGGAGAGAAATATTTTACCTAAAGATAAAGATATTACAACTATTTGAAATGAGTATTTTACCTTACATTTAAAGATTTCAGAATAAGAATACAATATTGGATAATTTATTATGGGTCTCCCCTACGCTACTCCACAAAGAGGATAGTGGAAGATAGAATTTCAACCTTTGATGAATATCAATATGCATTTATCTATAAAGAAAATAGTGGAATTTAAATATTCAACTTCTTGAATTTTTTTGCCTAAACTACTACTGAAATTAAGCTCATTTAGCTTGAATTTTGCATTGCATTTCCAAGAAAGGATGAAATGGTGCAGTAGAGTGAAAGAGAGAGAGAGGGTCCATCGATGTTCCTTTCTAACTGTTAAAGAAGTTACCCCTCTTTTGAAATGACCAAAAATAAAATTGAAAAGAAAGTTATATTGTAAAGATTAAAAAAATACAAAAAATGAATTATTATCAATTTCCTACCTTACTTTATATATGACTATGAGTAATGCTAATCGGTGAATAAACATACTTATGGATTATCCATCCTTTTATAATCCAACACAACAAGGTCCAAGATGCCTAAATTATAGAGGCTACATTGGGCCCTAAAATCTATGAATTTAATAAATTTAGCCCAAAACATAAGTTTTTAGTTCCATCTGAAGTCACGCTTGCAGGCATAAACTATTGACTGCTGGTTCAAGTGACCACTGATAATAACCTCTGCATAGATATTTAGAAATCTAAAACTAAAATGGCTAATCAATTAAATAGCTTATAATTATATCCGTATATAAAAACAACTTTATACTCTACATATCAAGCTATTGTATTTACCACGTCATGAGCAAATTAAAGGGAAACGTGGGCTATCCAATTCTCATCCAATATTTCTAAACGTGAGGGAAACTGCTAACTGCATGAGATTGAATTATCCAGAGTATTTGATTAGTAATAATTTCAATCACTGTGTAGTTCTCTTACACTTTACTTCACGTTATTCCCATATTGTTTTAGAAAATCACGCAGTATTAGGAGATTAAAATAAACATGGGACTTAGAAGCGACAGCCCCACCAAAAAAATAAATTATAGAGTAATAAAGCATAAATGCTGTCAAAGCATCAAATATTATGATTCAATAAACCCGACTGTTAGGTGAATAAATGAAGGAAAATAGATTAAAGCAGGCAGCATGTATACATAAGTGGCTATACACAATATACATAAACATGTTTTTATTAGTTATTTCAATAAAGCATTTAGACAACATAGCCTTACTAAAAGCAGAAGAAAGAAACCCATGAACCAGAACAAAAAATAGAACAGAACCCATCAACAATTACTGAGTATTGAAATCAAAAAATAAAGAGAAAAAGGAAGGACTAACCTTGAATCCGAAGGAGTGGAAGAATCAAATAGAGAGCGAAAAAGAGAGCTGGGAGGCGAGAAGCGCAAAAAGAACAAAAAAAAAAGAAGAAAGGGGCAACATTTATACCTAGGATTTTCCAAAAATAGCAACGAAAATTCCGTTGCAAATTTGCAACTGAATAAATTTTCGTTGCTATTTTTGGAAAATTATTCCTAGGGCAGAGTAAAATAGCAACGGAAAATTATTTTGATGTTATTTTAGTAACGAAATAAAATTTTCGTTGCTATTTTTGAACCCAAATTTTTTTCACTTCTTTGGGACCAAATTACCAACATAAATTACTTTCTGTTGCTATTTTTTGACACACATTTAGCAACAGAAATAAAATTCCATTGCAACTTAGCAACAAAATCAAATTCCGTTGCTAAAATAACAACGAAAACTTTTTTCCATTTCTATTTTAGCAATGGATTTCATTTTCCGTTGCTAAATTTCATTCCAAATTTAGCCACCATCTAATGTCGCCATTTTTAGCAATGGTAATAGATTTTCGTTGCTATTTTCGTGGCCACATTGTGGCGCTAAAATTTCCCTCTCTTTTTAGTAATGGAATACCAGCATTTTTGATTCCGTTGTTAAATAAAAAAATTAACCTAATTTAGAAAAGAAATTTAATATTTGTTGCTAATTAGCAATAGAAATCAAATTCCTTTGCTATTTTTCCGTTGCTATTTGCATATTTTCTTATAGTGATTTTAAAAATCTTTTAAAAAATTGACTCTTATAAAGAATGTGTTTAAAAAATACTTTTTAATAGGCCTTGTAAAATTGATCTAAATCCAAAACTCCATTCAAATCCATAAAAAAAAAAATCTAAACCCAATCCAACCCAAAAAATACCTATTGGGCCAACTTAAAAATTACCCACTTTTCATGACCCGTTTAGGTCTGGCCCTGATGCACAATTGACCTCCTCTAAGATCCCTAATTCTGCCCCCTTCTAATCCAGTTCTCTTTCTCTCTCACTCTCAAAATCATGATTTACTCTGCCCTTTCCACCCTAATCACCTTTCTCCCTCTCCACTGTCTAATCGTCGGTAGCCTCTAACTTTTTAGCTCTCCTTGGCCGGCTGTCGTCCACAGCCTCCGTCGCCAACCAAACTTTGATTCTTAATAGCTGTTATTTTATAGTTTTTAATCTTGTTTGTTCAATTATTTTCTTCTTTCAAAGTAATCTTTTATGCCTATTTTCACTTATTTCTATCTTCTTCTTTAATTTTTTCTTTCATGTAGGCATTGGTTTTGATTTTAAAATTTGAAACTTTTATATGATCCTAATTCTGAAACAGGCAGGGTATTCTGATTCATGCCCAACATAATGGTGGAGGCTCCGTTTTCAAGTCCCATACCCACTATCGAAAGGGTCCTACTCGCTTCAGATCCTTTACTTTCAATGAGCGAAATGGTCACCTAAAAGTAGTGGTCACTAATATGATTCATGAAATAGGGTAAATGTGCATCACTTTTCATCACCCACTTTGTTACAAGTACGAGAAGGAGCTTTTTGTTGTAATTGAAGGAATATTGGGCAATTTGTATACTATGGAAAGAAAGCAAATTTAATGTTAGAAATGTTTTGCCTTTGAGATTGATTCCTAAGGGTGCATTTGGGGATGATTTTGTTTTTGGTTTTTGGTTTTTTTTTCTTAAAATAAAATAAAAACATGTTCGGCAAATTTATTTCCATTTTCATTTCTACAAAAATTTAAGAAGTGATTTTGGTAACAAAAACAAAAATTAAAAATCTTTAAAATGTGATTTTTATGGTTTTATTTTTATCAATAATTTAATTACTTCATCCTTATTATCACCATCACTACCACCACCATACCGCTGCCATTACCACATCATCATCACTACTACTACCGCCACCATCACACCGTCGCCACCACCACAATATTGCCGCTACCACCACCACACCTTTGCCACCATCGTACCACACTGCCGCCACCACCACCATATCATCGCCACCACACCACCACCGCCACAACCGCCACCACCACTACTGCTGCCACTGCCGCTGCCATCTTTACCATCACCATTGCCACCATACTATTATTGCCACCACCACCATATTGTCACTGTCGACGCCACCACTGCCGCTACCATCTTTGCCACCATCACCACCACCACACTGCTACTGGCACCACCACCATTACCACACCATTGCCACCACCACTACCACCACCATCGCTACCGCCACTACTGCTACTGCCATCGCCATCATCACTATAACCACCACCGTACTGCCATCTTTACTACTGTCATCGACACCACCACCAGACTATCATTGCTGCTACCACTGCAGTTGCCACCACCATACTCTACTGTCGTCGCCACCGTTGCTTCTATCATCGCTACCACCACTACCACCATATGATGGTTTTTTTAATGTAATAGATTTTAAATTTTAAATTTTATTAAATATTTATTATTTAATATTAATAACTAGATTATATATATGTATAATATGTATTAATGGATATTAGAATATTTTGTAAAAAACAAATAGAAAAATAGTTTTTGAAAAACAAATAACAAAAACTAAAAACAGTTTATAGATTTTAAAAAACAAATACCAAACACACCTTAAGGGAGTTATTGTTTGCAATGTTGAGCATCACGTGGGTGATAGAGGGTCTTTTGCTAGAGCTTATGGCGATTATGTTATTGATATTAGTCATAAACCTGATAATGGAACTACCAGGTGAGGAAATTTGTTATTTTTTTTAATTTTTATCTCTTTGAGTTTTAATGATAGATTTCTTTTTCTTAGGAAAAAAGAAAAAGAAAAAGCTATGTTTTTTTTAATTTCATATGGTTTTTCTTCATATAGTTTTAAAAATATGATACCGATGATTGATCAAAATATTTTTTGACTAAAGATATGAGCCTCAATTAATTAATAAAAATTTTATAATAATTTGCATTAAATCCATGGGACAACCCAAATTCGCACAATTCATTTGGATATTGACCTATTGGTGATCCATATTTTTTTATCCATTTATGACCCGCCCAAAATGATTCATTCATTAATGACCCAACCTAAACTCGCCCAACTCGCCCATTTGCCACCTCTTAATGGGTATGATAATTGGTGTGGTCATATTGTTTTCTATCAAAGCTAAAATGAAAGTAAGGAAAGCAATAACGTTGTAATACATATAAGCAATTATGACTCTTAATTAAAAGACATTTGCTTTTCAAATTTCTAATGCCATTCAACATTGCAATGTATGGGAAAATGTATTTTTAACTATATCTAAATATTTAATATGCTTAAGCATTTGGCCAACTTGGTGCCAAAGTGCTGTAGATCATTTTATGATTTAATTAATAGATCCTACCGAGCAGTTCTGGATCCAGTAGATTGGATATAAACCATAATTTTTTGAATAACCTAACCTAAAACCTTGATTTCTTTTTTATTTTATCACTATTTGAATGATATGTGTAAACAATTTAAAATCTTATTTCATGTTCTAAATAATTTAATGCTATGAAAAATAATCTTATTTTTTCTTTGGATCCATTAATTTATTAATAAAAAATTATATATATATATTAAAAATTATTTTCAATAAAAAATGGATTAAATGGGTTACGACCCATTTGGGCCATAAGGTAACCCATATGAGCCAAATATGTGATCTATTTGGGCCAACATGCATTAAACCCATAGATCGATCTAAATCCATCCAACCTATTTAGGTGTTGCACCATTTATGATTCATATTTTTATCCATTTATGATCGAACCTAAACCCACCCAACCTGCCCTATTTGCCACCTCTACTTTCTAACGAACCAAAAATTTTTTTTGGTTTTTTTTTGCAAATTTTCGTCACTTAAATGATCAATGAGTATAAGAAATGGAGAAAAATTACAAATACTGTAAATTATTTTCCAAATAATTATAAAATATCTATATAGTTTTATAATTATTATCTAGTCCACAACATTTTCACAGATGATATGGTATCAAAACCTTGTTAAAAATAATTGAAAAGTAAAATAAAAAGTTTAATAATTAATACCTCTTTTAAAAAAATAAACTATGGAAAAGAAAATAATTTAATTGACATAAAAATATAATTTTAAAAGATTAAAAAAATATGGAAAACCTAATCTATTTAAAAATAAAAGTTTAAAAACTTAAATTGAGGAAATAAGAGATGTCTAATGAAATGTCAAAAATCACTCTAGTTTAGTATTTACAATGTGCTTTTTGGCTAAACTAAAAGGTATAAATTAGATTTAGCACACGGGCCGGTCGAATAGATTTGAGTCACTTCATATCAGTTATTTTTTATTTTGGATTTTTAGAGTCATTTTAGGTGATTTCGGATTGCATCTCAAAATACAATTAGAACTACAAATTGAATTGAAATTGAAAATCGAGTTGTAAGTAATTCAAAACACGTGGTTCAAATTTTAGTGTAATTAGGTCAATTTTGAAATAAAAATTCGATTATATCAATTTGATTTGGTTTTTAGTATCCAAAAATTGCTAGAATTGAATAAATTGAACTATTAGTATAATTATATTGTATTGTGATAAATATCAAGTAGATGGATGATTATTGAATTATACAACTTTTTCAATTCTAGTAGAAGTCTTCCTCTCGAGCTTTGTAATTATAAATGCCCCTGTACTTATTGTTTAGCATGTAGAAAAATTAATAGAAAAAAAAATTCTCCACTCATATTTTTTTATCTTTAATTTCATTATCTTTTTTTTTTTCATTAACAATGCGCTATCAGTATAATAAAACTTCTATCGCAAATAGTAATTATTGAAAGTTTGTGATTTACTACAATCGAACTCGAAGAAATCAATAATTCTAGTTTATAAGATTAAATGATCAGTCATCTCAAAAATTAATTTGTATTATTTTATAAATATATAATGCTTTTATTTTGCACTAAAAATTAAAAAGTTTATATTTGTTGATTTGTTACATCTGTCCATTTTGTAAAGTAGGGTTTGCATCTTTATATTTTAATGACAAAACTCTACATCAGCCAGTAACCTTAAGTTTTTGATTGGTGCTACATGAGTCTATATCCTTGCTAATAATATTAATAATTGTATGATTTTATTTTTTTAAATAAAGTAAGCGATATATATATATAAATAATCGAACATTTTTAATTGAAAATAAAAATTGTAAATTCTCTAATAACATACTAATTTTAATTATTTTTTTTATAATTTGTCACTTTATATATAGTCTAATTTTAAATTTCTTTTATCAAGTAGTGTATTTAAAATATCAAATCTTATGAAATTTGAATTTTTTGCTCTTGATATTTTTGGAAGAATTATCTATCATGGGTACTTGATGTTGAAATTTATTTAAATGCTATGAATCTTGGAGATTCTATTAAAGAAGGAAATAGCACACCCTTGCAACATCACATAAAAGTAATAATTTTCCTTCAACATTTTTTACATAAAAAATTAAAAATTAAATACTTTATTTATTAGAACACATTAATCATTTGGAATATTCTAAAGGAGAGATATGAATACCAAAAAATGGTGATCCTTTATTGACCTCGATATAATTGGATACACTTAATTTTGCAAGATTTTAAAACTATAAGTGAGTATAATTCGGTCTTATTTAAAATTAGCTCTCATTTGAAATTACGTAGAGAGAAAATTAATGATAAAGATATGTTAGAAAAAATATATTCAACTTTTCATACTTTAAACATGCTCTTACAATAGTAATACTGAGAGTGTAAATTTCAGAAATACTGTAATGCCCTAAAATACACTAACAATATTTTGGTGTGTTTAGGGCAAATTAGCAAGTGAACAATAAAGGTTAAGTACATCAAAGTATAGTAAGGGACAATCAATATTAGTTTGAAAGATTTGACCAATTCCATAATTATTTTTATTAGCATGTGTATGCATAAATACATGTAAGAACGAGATTAATATGTTAATAAAGTTAATATTTTATATAAAAGGTGATTGAAAATAATATAGGGATAAAATTAAAATTAACTAGGGATTATAAAAGGTTGTCCAATAGAAATCCAACATGTGTTCCATATAGAAAGGCAAGAAAATTGCATATAAGAGGAGACAAATAGTTGGCTAGCCATTAAGGGAAAATAATATAGAAAATAAAAAATTTCTCACTAAAAATTTTGCCTTTAAGAATCCATGAAATGGAAAGATAGAAAAGATTAAGAGGAGTAAAGGAAGATGAAGAGGAAAAGCAAAATGGTCAATTTGAGGTATGGTAACTTACTTGATTTCATTTGTATGTGTTTAGTTCATATGAAATAATGTATGAATTAATTTAAATGTGAAATGGGTGATGGAATGCTAAATTGGAGTTCATTTGCATAAGAACTATTAATTTTGTCTTATAGAATGGTTTGGTAGAAATATATTACATGTGTCATTGAATAAGTTTTTTTTTTGCCATATATTGAACTATAGAACTCTAAATGGAGTGATTCTAATTGGAATTAAATTATAAGACATAAATTTATAGCTTTGTAGAAGAAATTGAGTCCTAATTCTGCTTTTAAGATTCTTTAAAACTTGATTGAAAGTGATGAACTGATGTTGCCCTTATTTTAGAGCAACTTCTATTTTTTGGTGTATATCTTATGATTTAAAAGTTAAAAACATCTTATTTTAGATGATATAGAAACTATAGATGTAGAAAAATATTTTTCTAAAAGACCATTTTGCTTAAAAATCTCATTTGCTATGTCTTATTGCCTGTATAAAGTGAACCTAGGAATCTATCCTTAGGAAAATTTGGGAATGATGACCTATATGGCTATATCAAAATCAATACAGCCATGTATCATACATTTTGTATCTTAAATTTCATTCGAGATGACTTATATGGCTGTCTTAAAATCAAAACAACCATGTAGTATCTTGTTTAAGCCAAATGGTGAGTTTTACTGACCAAAAAGTTACCGAAACCCGAACCTTTCTGATGTTAATGAAACTCGATGAACACATATACTAAGATAAAATATGACTAAACATACAAGATCTATGTAATTATTCATTGAAATATAGAATTGAACCAAACACATGCAAGTTGTATTAAAGTTGTATAAGTGGTATTTGTACATATAAATTTGAACATGTATTTTATGATTATAATTGAATGTATTATGATATATTAGGGTATCAAAGGTATGAAGTGATTGTTTGTAATGTAGTGTGTGAGAATATATCTATTGTATGATATGAATAAGTGTATACAAGTAATGAAAGTATGTAATTAATACTTATGCATCATCATCCATTATGAGTATTTGATATGTATGCAAGAGTGTGTATATTGAAATGTGATAGAGGTGGAGTGTAATTGTGAGGCCCCAACACATACCATAAAAGAATATGCTCATTCTTAAATGGTATCAATCTTGAAACATGCATTGTTAGTTAATAAGTTGTAAGATGGGATATAAAGGAAATTATTTTTAAAGGATAGGGGTACTATGGTAATTTCATTAAAGGCATGCACTTGTATAATTAGTGATATATGGTGTAGGGATTAAATTGATGAGATAAAAAGAGAATTTTAATTGGTAATTAAAAAGGGTAAAGAGTGATTGAAAGAAAATTTGTCAAAAAAAAAAAAATTAGAACCAATAAAATGGTGACCAGTGGATGCAATTTTGGCCATGTATATAACTCACTCACATCCATAAGGAGTGACTCGCTCTCACTCCCATGGGGTAGAACTCATTCAGTCACTCATTGGCTCACTCACTCCCATGGGGTGGGAGTGAGTGAATTGGAGAAAAGTGGCTAATTGATGATTGTTAGATTTCTTTATTCAATAATAGCTATCTAAGTATGGACATGTAAGGATAAATAGCCTAGAAAGTTCAAGAAACCACATATTTTTTCACCTCCTTTCTTTGGCTAAATTGAGGCCTCCATTTCTCCTTCATCAATTTCATCTTCATAACCTAATTTTACCTAAATTTCAACCTAAATTTTATCATACCTAAATTAGGACAACTATCTCACCATAGTTCAAAGGAATAATTAGGATATATTTAAGGTATGGAAACTTTTAATTTCATTGTGTGTGTTTATCTTTATTTAATGATTGAAAATGCTATATTGGTGTTGTAAATGATGTGGAAGTATTATTGTGATATTTGATCATACTTGGTTGATAAAATATATCAAGTATGGTTGAGATGGAAAAATTTCTACTTTAGGTTTCATTTGACCTATCAAGGTTGTTTTGAGAATAAGTTGAGTTGTAGACCTCTAAATTAGTGATTAAAATTGGAATATAAATTAAACACATAGAAATAAAATTCTTAAGAAGAGGTTGAAGCTTGATTTTATCTCTAAAAATAATGAAATTTAGCTTGAAATGAAACAATGGCTACTGACTTGTTAAGTAAAATAGTTTGGACTTTTTTAAAGATATCTCTTATTATAGATGTTCAAATAACTTGATTTTTATGTCACTAGAAACTTAAGACATAGATTAACATTTTGTTAGAAGATCATATTTTTAGAAAACCATGTCTAGGCTACCAAGATCCAACATAGGCCCTAGGAGAATCCATAGGTATTGTTATGGTAATAAGGTCTAATTATGTTTAATTAGATGATGTATTATAAGCTAAGACTAAGAGGACTAATTATTTTTATGGAAGAGGGAAAAATAATTATTTTATAATAAGACATATATGTATATATTGGAACAAAATATTATTTAAATGGGTCAATTACAATAAAAGAAAGGTAGTTATGGTGAATTTATGAAATGAGAAGGAAAAGGATTTACAGAGCAATTATCTTATGGGCCATGGATGAAGTCATCACCCACTTAAAAACCCTATAAAAATTTGGTATAAGGAGGGGGAATGGAGGTGAGGGCTAGATTCTAAAGGAAAAAGAAATGAAACCCTCATCTCTTCATTTTACTCACTTTCTTCTCTCTTTAAGAAAAATATGGAATTTTCACTTTCTCTCTCCTTTCTTCTAAAAACTAACTTCTTTACCCCAAATAACACTCCTGAATTTCTATTATTATACATGAAAGGAAAGCATGACGAAAGATGTCTTCAAGAAGAAAAGCAAGCAAGGATTTTTTATGAAAGCTATGGAGTTGTATGTCAGGTTTGGGAACCTCTACCCCATTGCATATGATTAATTTGTGTGATGATTTAGAGGTAATGTGTAAAGGGTCCATTAGTGGGATAAAGATATGGATTATAAGTACGAGATATGATATCTATACTTTGCATGTGTTTTAGTTTATGAAGATTAAGATGGCAATTTTGTTAGAATAGGAGTTTAAAGCTCTGTTTTACAGAAATTTATGAAATTTAAATGATTTAACAATATAACTTGAGATTAATAGAGAGTTAAAGTTAAAAAGATTCATAGATTGAATAAAAATGGAAAGTTTACTCCAGAATTTCGTAGCTTATCATGATGAGTGTACTGGTCTATTTTGTAAAGAACCCAGACATTTAAAGTTTAATTAGACATATTTTAAGTTGATTTAGAAATGGAAAGGCATGTGTAAACATAGTATTATAAGTAATTTGTATAGAAAATAACTTCGGTTGAAGTGTTGAATTACAAGTAAGATGATTTATAGGTGTGTAGTTGGATTTTGCGAGCTGAAGAGATAAACTCCTCGATACTATCACGTTCACGATAATGCACAACTCCTTTTTCCTTCACTTCTTTCTTGTTCCTTCATTTCTACTTACCTTTTTTTGTCGCTATCGTTATGATCAGTTGCACTCGCAATAGATCCTTACAGGCTTAAGAATATGATATATGCCCCTTTAAATTTGAGATATTTGTTTAAGGTAAAATCAAGTGACTTAAGAGGAGATTTAACAATAAAAAATTGGCATACAGTGTTTTATATAAATAGTAAAAAATGGTAGTACTATATTGTAAAATCATCAATGGACCTAAGTATTATGTTCTTATGATATGCAAATGAGTAATCGTAATCTTAATTGTGTAATTGAAATAAAATAAGTATGCATATATGTTCACAACTTGATGTTACCATATGAATGTATATAATTATAGTATTGTACATTTACAGATATTTGTATAATTACATGAGAATGTATACTTATATATATGTGTGTGTGTGTGTACATATATGTGTATATATGTGTGTGTACATGTACACATATATGTACACACACACACATACACACACATATATATAAATACACACACACACACACACACATGTACACATATATGTACACACACACACATACACACACATATATATAAATACACACACACACACACACATATATACACATATATGTACACACACGCACATATACACATATATGTGCACACACACACATACACGCACATATATATAAATATAAATATATATGTATATGTATATGTATATGTATATGTATATGTATATGTATATGTATATGTATATGTATATGTATATGTATATGTATATGTATATGTATATGTATATGTATATGTGTGTGTGTGTGTGTGTGTGTATATGTATATATGTATGTATGCATGTATGTATGTATATGTGTGTGTATACACACACATATACATACATACATGCATACATACATACGTATATATACATAGATATATGTGTGTGTGTGTGTACATTTATACATATATGTGTGTATATAAATATATAGATATATAGAAGTACATATATGTATATACATACATACACATGTGTGTGTGTATTTATATTTATATAAGTATATGTATAGTTATGAATATTGCATGAACATGTATGAATGGGTGTCAACCTTGCAATGAGGGTGACATGTATATTTGAATAACTTTATTGGTCATACTGTCTTGATCATATATGCTTAACATGCCAATCTATTATGGACATTGTGATGTTATGTTTTAAAAATAAATATGCATAGAAATTGTACTTAGTGAATTGTAAAGGTATGCATTATGAAATGATAACATGCATATATATTTATTTTCATATATTCTTAGTTCTTATGAATTTATCATACAAGTATGATAGACAAGTGCATATGCAATCATGAAGATATAAGCATACTTAATATGTGTTTTCTAAATCAAAATGTATGCTTGATAGAAAATTGAGATACAGATATGCATACACATATCACTTAAGTAAAGAATCTCAAAATAGTATGGTGATTGGTATCACTTTCATATGCATATAATGAGTTACATGCTTTCGTATTGATTACAAGTACATTTTTTTACTCATACTTGAAAATATTATCTTGTTCACATAATGATTATATACCAACATGTGTAAAGTATCATATATATATATATATATTTCCAATCATATATATGATTGGAAAGAGAAAATTAAAGAATGGTAAAGTAAAGAGATTATTATACCTGCATTTGTATCTAGGTTGTGGATATATTGGTATGCCTATAAAGGTATAATGTAACTGCCACAATTCAATCCCATTTGGGTCTTAATATAGTAATGATCCCATTTTGGTTGTTAGCTGACTTAGTTTGAATTCGTTTGACTGGTTCACAGTATAGTTTTGATCCTATTTGGATCCATAGTCTGATGCCTTCTGGTATTTTTATTGTACCTTCGGGTACTACAGTATAGCCCATTATTCACTTCTTTAGAAAAGTGTAGGCTTATCATAGGGTACAAGAAAAACAATATGAGAAGTAACATGATAGGAATAAATTTAATATTACCTTTATGTGAATCCATGCATAGCATAAGGAAAATATAAATTTGAATGAAGTTATATTATATAAACATGCAGATGTAGTATTTAATATCACATATATGTATTATTGTAGTAAATTTATAAAGTTTTTTACACTCAAGACCATACATTATGTACATACATACTCATGCCATTATTGATGTGTTGACATCAGTTTTATATGTAAGCACATGTCCTTTGTGATTATATATATTGCATATTGATATTGATTAATGATATGTAAATTATGACTCATTGTGTGTGTGTGTGTATATATATATATATATATATATTTTTTTTTTTACATACATACATACATACATATATATATATATGAACGTATAGTTTGTGTAAATGATTATTTGATTCATAGGTAGGAAATGAACTAGTGTTTCAAAGTAATAGTAAACTAGAACTGCACTTAAGAATTGAAAGGAAGGCCTTAAATATGATGATAGCTTTAAGTCTATATAAGGACTATAAGTTATATGCATACGAACTTGCGCATTAATGATGTCTTATCAATAATCATATTAGCAAATATATATGTTCTCTATAGTAGATGTTACTTGCTTGATGCTATTGAATAATGCATGTGACACTTTGTACATATAAGAACTTTAAAATCACGAGCTTGTAGCTTATGTATACATATGGGCTTGAATTCATGAATTTTGTGCAAGCTATTTTGTAATGTATTAATCACTTAGAAATGTATTCTAGAGAAAAAGGATTGGCATAACATAATATTATTATTATTTCTATTGTTAGATGCAGTTAACACATATAATAGTAAGAAAAATATTTATATGTCATAAAAAGGACTAGTTAAAAAAATATGCATAAGAACATAGTTAATTAACTTAGTCTTTTGATAAATTAATGAGGTTATCTATGAGATTATCTTGGTAGTTACACGTATTCAAGAAAGAAGAGTAAATCTATGTGATTAATCAATAATAAACTATAGGAAGAAAAACAATCTATTTGATATATATTAATATTTCTAAGAATAAATATAATATAATTATGTGGAAGGTTAATAAGTATATCAAATTGGATATAAGAATAAAATGTGATAGAATAGTTATTTGAAGATTTTATGATCATATTACTATTGTTTAAAATGATTAGTTGGTATGCCTAAAAATGTGCTTTTAAGTGTATGTGATTATTTTGATGACTTTCAAAAGAGGTTTTTCACATGTTTTATGTTTTCCACTAAGATTTATAGCTTAGCACGAGTGTTTATCCATATGAGTTGTCAAGATAGGACTCTTTCTCAAGGATATTATCTACAACAGGATAACCAACATTAGCCATAGAAGAGATCTAAAGTATATAGTCTTCATTTTAGTTTTCTTTGGTTTATGAAGTTTTTATTTTGTACTGGATGAATTATAAAGTAAAGATGTACAATAAATGGAAATGTTGCAATGTTTCAAAAGAGGCACTTATGTAAGTGAAGTTTTAATAGTAAAGTTTATATGTTATACTTTAACTTCTTAGAAGATTTTTGTACAATGTAGAAAAGTAAAGAATAGATTAGTAAATTATTGTTATTTGTGATATATGTTTAATGATAGAAACATGATTTTAGAGAAGGTGTTACATAGGCACTCAAAAACCCAACATAGGTCAACCTAAATCTGCAGCCCTATTCTGTCCCACTTTTTTCATTTCATATTATGCCTTGTTTTTGCATGCTTCACTCTGAACATCATCGAAACCCATCCAAACCTTTACCAATATTAATGAAATTTTACTAGCACCTAGAAATATATGAATTATGATCTACCGTGTGTTAATTGGGTGATTAAACCTTAAAATTTAAGATTAAACATAATTCATACTAAAGTAGATATTTATGCATATAAATGACTTATATGCACAATTATGGTTTATATGTACATAGTATAACTAAATAAGCTTACATAGTATGTTATAAATATAATCAAGTATTAATTTGGCATGTTTCATATTTTAAATGATGTATATGCTTATTCAAATATGATATTATAGTAAATAAACATGATAAAGGTGATAATGTAAGAGTTAATCTTATGCTTTTGTATAAGACTTGGTTGTAGATAGATAGGCTTGCCTATAATGGTATTTGTTGCTGCTATAGTCTTAGCCCCATTTGGGTATATACTTTATCCTCATTTGGGACCATAGTCTCAGCCCCATTTGGGTTTACAAATTTGATACCTTCGGATATCCAGAAGATTGATACCTATGGATATCCACAAGATTGATACCTTTGGATATTGATAATATCCATTATCCGCACCCACAGAACTTAAGCTGGCAATTATAAAAAATGATATAAAGGTAAATTGTATGTTAATAGAAGATATATTATATGATTGGATCTATAATATGAAATTGTTATGACAACATTTCATTTGATTAAATGTTATAATTGCTTTGTTTTTTTAATGCAAATAAAGTATACCATATTTATACTTGTATGTTTGAAAATTACCACTGTGGGTGGTTGTTCAAATATTAATTATTCCCCATTAAGCTTTATACCTTAGCACATGTATCTATCTTTGTAGGCACTCAAGTTAAGACTCTTCCATAAGGAAGTGATTTGCAGTAGGAAAGCCAACACGAGACCTAGAAAGAAATTATAAGTATGACTCTTTTATTTTTTCTTTGTTTATATTTATGGTATTTTGTTTATAAATAAATGTTGTAATGAAAAAATTTGCTAGGTAAACCTAAATTTTGTAAAGTATAATAGTACATATATTGAAAATGGTTGAGTATGTAAAAATACTCATGACATGTTTAATTTTAAGCCTTGGGATCTATACATGAAAATTATGATATGAAAATTTGATGTATTCTTCAATAATAGATACAAGAGATATGTAATCAAGCTATGTTTACCCTTAAAATGGTATTAAAAAGGTAACAATATAATACACTTAGAGGGTGCCTTACAGTAATTAACATGATTGAATATACGAGTGAAGTGTATATTGAATGTACAAATGTTTAAAATATAAAGTTAAATAATGAGTGAAGCATTAATTTTGTGCTTAAATTGGATATAGTCATGGATATATGTATGGAATAGTGAATTGACACCTTTTGGTATCTAATGTTGGCACCATAATGGTATATAATAATCTAATACCTTTTTGGTATCTAGTGTTAGCACCATAATGGTATTTAATGATCCAATACCTTATTGGTATCTGGTATTGGCATTGTAATGGTATCTAGTGATTTGATTTCTATTTGGTATTCAATATTTCCATTATCCATGCCTATATTGAGTTTATGTTACAAAAGTGGATATGATTATATATTAGTAAGCCATTAAAACATTAGTACATGTTATTGCAAAATTGGATGATTGTTTGGTTAATGTATATGTAATAGTATAATGGAGTGAAAACAATAGATTGTTTTCAATTTTTTTTGTTATTAATGGAAAGAAAGAAATGAACATTTAGAATTATGTGGTTTTAATTCCCACCATTGGGATATGTAGGAACCTTGGAATACCAATTCCAAGTTTGAACCAAATCCTAAATGAATTGATAAGTGTTTAATTGTAGTGACAACTTAAGGAATGTAAACCTAACAAAGGTTTATGAGTGTCCATGCTTTAGATATAAGTGAATAAAGTGACTTAGTAATGGTAAACAAAAGTGACTATACAATCGATATGAATGTATAATTAAATGTAATAATAGTTACATGCAAGATATAAGAGTAAGTGTAAGATATGTTTGGTGATAAGGCCAGAAATTAAAGAGAACATTTGTGAGAAAGGTGTAGACTATTGATGTATCTTTTAAGTTGTAATTATTAATTGTAATTTGGATATATAACATAGATTGTAAGAAGTGATAAATAAACTTCAACCTTCTATTATAATTTAATAATTTATGATGTGATGTATTGATAAGTTTGCTAGATCAATAATTATAAGAGTAAGGTAACAAACCCAATGCCTTTTAAGATATATGGGGGTGTTACAAATACTCTGAATTAATTTCTTATTTGCTTGTGGCTGAGAAAAACAATAAGTTCTTATTGAAAAACCACCAATCTTGCCTAATTGGTTCATCTCTAATAAGTGTGAATTATATATAGTTTTTGATATGTTTTTAGTTTCATTATTTAATTATTTTGGTTTTATTTAGGTTAGATTAGAGTTAATTTGTTAAAGTTTATGTTTTTGAGGTTAATTTCATGTTTTGTTTGATTTTCGGGATAAAATTGATATAAAAGGGCTTAAATTGCAAAAAGGGCAAAGTTTAGGGTCAAAAGTGCAAATATTGGATGTTGATGCAAGAAAACGAGACGTTCAGTCCAGAAGCTATTCACATGACCACGTGAAATCAATGAAGAATTCTACCCGTGGCCTCGAGAAGACATAGAACCTGGAAGACATGGCCACGTGAAGGGTTAAGTTATTTCCAAACGTGGCCATGTGAAAGAGGAATTGAAGGAACCATTGAGGACACGTGACCACATGTAAGGGAAGGCATAATTCACACGTGGCCACGTGTGAAGGAAGTCTTATGAACACGTGTTCAACTACAAAGGAAAGGATGTGGCCACGTGATTCCTACTGCCACTTCGCGAAGGATTTTTGAGCTTCCTATTTTAGCAGAGTTCACTTCCTATTCTATGTTTGGAGTTCAAGAAGGAATCTACTACGATTTTACCTTATAAATAACAGTCAAAAACATCAAAGAAAAGGAGGAATTAGAGATCAACTAGAGAGATCAACTATAGAATTAAGCATTATTCTCTGTTTTTACGTTACTTAGTTTTACTGTTTTTCTTCAAACTTTGTTTTTATTTTAAGAATGTCTTGTGAGTAGTTTTCTTTAACTTTTGCTAAATGATACTTGAATCGTTAACTTGTATTGTTATGACTTGAGTTTGTTCTTCACTTCAATGCAAGTTGGTTATTTCTTAGTTCTTAAACATAGTCTTGTCTTTACTCAATTTTAAGTTTATTTTTAACTTGTTTAAGCATTGGTTAATTAATTGATTTGAGTTGATTATTGACTTGCATGCTCTTAGGTTAATTTATTTGGATTAATACATGATTATAATCTGAATAAGCTATAATTGTGTGTTGATTTGAGTAAGTTAAGATTGAGAAAAGGGTAACTAAGAATAGGTGGAAGTTAAATCTCTTGAGAAAGGCTTTAATAGACATCTAGGATACTTAATTCAGTTCTTTATGCTAAGTGTTAAGTTTATCTGAATAAGAAAATTTTGATGCTTGGAATGATAATCTTGAATAAAGTTATCTGGTTTTATTAAACTGAATTTTCCATAATCACTTGTATGTTTTCTTTTATTTAAGTCATAGCAATACTTGTTAAGGTGGATAGTCCTTTAGTGAAAGTTGCTTTTAATATTGATTTTTACCTCATTCAAATTGCTTATTTTTATTAGATCTTTATTTATTTTTAACTCTTTATTTTGTTTTAGTTTGTTTTAGTTTTGAAACTTCAATCATCATAACTTTGGGATTTCTTTTCTTTCTTTTACACACAAAAATTGGTTTTGAAATTGAAATAGCACATACAAGCACAAGTTTCCCTTGGGTTCGATATTTTGGGTCATAATCTTATTTCCCTATATTACTAGCCGATCTAGTACACTTGATAGAATCCGATCAAGTTTTTGGCGCTGTTGCCGGGGAATACATTGGCATTTGTTTATTTATTTTGATTTTAAAGTTATTTTTGTGTGTTTTTCTTCTCTTCTTCATCTATTTTCTTATTTTCTTTTTGGGTAACTAGTGGTTTATGGTGAGAGACAACCCCATCCTATCATTAGACCCTGAAATTGAAAGGAACTTTCATAGGATTAGAAGGTTAAGAGGCAACATGAATGACCCAGAAATAGAATAACCTATGAATGATCCACCACCTAGGATCGAAGAGCAACACATACCCCACCAAACTCCCGGGAATGGGTATAGACCTAGAACCATTAGGGATTATGCTATCCCTAGGTGGAATAAAGAACATAGAACTATTAGGATTCCTCACCACCAACCCTTTGAGATTAAACCCACTACCATCACTATGGTACAAAGAAACTAATTTTTGAGTTCGGACATAGAGGATCCTGTACAACATTTGGATATGTTCTTAGAAGTGAGTGACATTGTGCAAATTCCTAATGTATCGACTGATGCAATTAGGTTGAAACTCTTCCCATTTACCTTCATAGGAAAAGCTAGGGATTGGCTACAAATGCTACCAAATCAATCCATCCATTCTTGGCAACAAATGCAAGAAAAATTTCTTTGCAAGTTCTTCCCACCTGCTAAGACTGCCCTTATTAGGAAACAAATTAGTGACTTCCAGCAATTTTATGAGGAGCCATTCCATGAAGCATAGGAAAGATTTAGGAGACTTTTAAAAAGTTGTCCACATCATGAAGTTCCTATTTTTCAGCTAATGCACATTTTCTATGCAGGTGTCCATCCATCAACAAGATGTTTGCTAGATGCAGCCTCAAATGGTAGTTTCATGAACCAAATTCTCGAAGATGCATTTTTGCTTCTTGATGAGATGGCCACCAATTATGCTCAATGGGAAACCTCTAGAGCAACTCAAAAGAAATAGGAAGTTCGTAATATTGATAAAGTAGCCATGTTGAAAGCTCAATTAGAATTAATGGAAAAAAGACATTTAAAAGAAATAAATGAGCTTAAAGCTAAAAATGTTTCTATGCTATCTAATGAAGTTGATTCTTATGCAGGAATTTCAGGACCTTTGGGAATGAAGAATAATGAAGGAATGGTAGAAGAAGTAAATGCCTTGAATCCGTATAGCAACACTTATAATCCGGGATGGAGAAGTCATCCAAATTTTTCATGGAGGGAAGGTAATTAAGGTTCTTCTTCTAACCCTAATCATAGACCTCAATTTAACCATAATCAACCTTCCAATAATCAACTTCCATACCAAAACCAAGCTCTACCACATTACCCAAACCAATACCCATCACAATCATACCACCAACCACCCGATTTTCAAAAATCTCAACCTCCCCCTCCTCAAGAAAAGAAATCGAACATTGAAGAAATGATTGCAAACTTTATGGCCTCCCAAAATTCAATTTTAGCTAGCCAAGATGCTAGATGAAAATCGCAATATATTTGGATGAGGAACTAAGAGGCATCCATTAGTAATCTAGAAAACTAAATGGGGCAACTTGCTAGTTCTTTATCTAACCGAACTCAAGGGACATTTCCATCCAATATAGACTGAAATCCAAAGGAGGAAGCGAAAGCAATCACATTAAGGAATGGAAAAGAGCTAGAGAAGACTGAAATTGGTAAGAATTCTTTCCCAAGGGTGGACCCGATAATAGAGGTAAGTAATTCTAACTTAGAAAATACTGAAAAAGTGTCTCCTACGGTTTAGAAGGGTAAAGGTAAGGAAAAACTTGTTTCTACTGTTCTTGACGAATCTCAATTACCATTTCCTGTTCTAGCTAGAAAAGAGAAACAAAATGAACAATTGAGTAGATTTTTAGACATGTTTAAGAAGCTACATATAAATTTACCATTTGCTGAAGCTTTGTTACATATGCCTAAATATGCTAAATTTATGAAAGAATTGTGCACTAATAAGAAAAAGCTAGAAGGCATAGGAACGGTTCAACTATTCGGTAATTGTAGTGCCATATTAACCAATAAAATTCCTAAAAAATTAGAAGATCCTGGTAGTTTTACATTACCTTGTGAACTAGGAGGAAATTTTGTTAGGCATGCTTTATGTGATTTGGGTGTTAGTATTAACTTGATACCTTATTTAATTTGCAGGAAATTCTAGGTGATTTAAAGGAAACTCGAATGACGCTTCAATTGGCGGATAGATCGGTGAAAAGGCCAAAAGGAATCATTGAGGACTTATTGGTGAAAGTCGAAAATTTTATCTTTCCGGTTGATTTTGTGGTCATGGACATGAAAAAAAGATAGAAAGGTACCATTAATTGTGGGGAGGCCATTCTTGAACACAGTAAGAGCACTAATCGATGTTCATGGACAAACGGTCACTTTAAGATTCAATGAGGAGGAAATGATTTTCAATGTTAATAAAATTTTAAAACACCACTCGTATGATTTTGAAGAATCCATTTACTTTGTTGATGAAGTTCAAGAATGTGCCAACACAAAATAAGAAGATATCATTCTCAATGATGAACTTCAAAGTTGCTTAATGCATCCTAAGACAATGGAAGAGTTGGATACAAAGAAGAAAGAGTTGATACAAAATCTGGAACAAGAGCATAGTGAAGATAAGGAAATGGAGGATGAACCATCCCCTCCTAAGGGAGATTCTGAGCTCAAAACACTTCCATCTCATTTGAAATATGTATTTTTAAGTGATAATGTTGATCCGGTAATTATTTCATCTTCATTAACAATTTGGAAGAAGAAATGCTCATCGGAGTCCTCAAAAAGCACAAAAAAGCAATTGATTGGGCAACATTCGACTTGAAAGGAATTAGCCCCAGCTATTGTACACATCGTATACCCATGGAGGATGATTTTAAACAGGTGGTGCAACCTCAACAAAGGCTCAACCCAGCTATGCAAGAGGTAGTGAAAAAAGAGGTATTGAAACTACTTGATGCATGTATTATCTATCCTATCTCTGATAGTAATTGGGTAAGTCCTGTTCAATGTGTGCCTAAAAAGGAGGAATGACTATAGTGATCAATGAAAATAATGAATTAATTCCTACACGCATGGTAACGGGATGAAGGGTATGTATTGACTATAGGAGGCTAAATAATGCCACTAGAAAAGACCATTTTTCATTGCCCTTTATTGACCAAATGTTAGAAAGATTGGCAGGAAATAAATTTTATTGTTTCTTAGATGGATATTCGGGGTACATGCAAATACTTATAGCCCCAGAAGACCAAGAAAAGACCACATTCACATGTCCATATGGAACATTTGCATATAAGAGAATGCCTTTTGGTCTTTGTAATGCACCTGCCACATTTCAACGTTGTATGATGGCCATATTTCATGACTTTATTGAAAAATTTATGGAAGTTTTCATGGATGATTTCACTATTTATGGTCATGATTTTGAATCTTGTTTGCATAATCTAGCATTGGTTTTGAAAAGGTGTCAAGAAACTAATCTTGTGTTAAATTGGAGAAAATGTCATTTTATGGTTAGAGAAGGCATTGTTTTAGGGCATAAAATTTATGAAAAAGGCATTGAGGTTGATAAAGCAAAAGTTGATGTAATAGAAAAATTACCTCCACCGACTAGTGTAAAGGGCATTAGAAGTTTCCTTGGTCATGTTGGGTTTTATCGTCGGTTTATCAAGGACTTTTCTAAAATTGCCAAACCACTTTCTAATTTATTGCTTAAAGATGATGCATTTAACTTTGATGCTGAGTGTTTGCAGGCTTTTAACTTATTGAAGCAAAAATTAGTTAGTGCACCGGTCATTGCATCACCCGATTGGAGCTTACCATTTGAAATTATGTGTGATGCAAATTATTCAGTTGGAGTAGTCTTAGGACAGCATAAGGAGAAGATTTTCTACACCATCTATTATGCAAGCCATACACTCACCAGAGCCTAAGTAAATTACACTACTATGGAGAAGGAGCTCTTGGCAATAGCCTTTTCATTTGAAAAATTCAGGTCTTACCTCTTAGGATCAAAAATTACAGTGTGGTCGGACAATGCTGCATTAAGACATCTTTTTGCCAAGAAGGATTCCAAACCAAGACTTATCCGATGGGTATTACTACTCCAAGAGTTTGATGTTGAAATCAAAGATAAGAAAGGAGCAAAAAATTTTGTAGCTGACCATCCATCTAGATTAGATCATGCTAGCATCGAAAAGGGAGAATTTTATGACTTATTTCCCGATGACCTTATTTGTGCTTGTTATACTTATGAAAAATCAGTTCCATGGTATGCTAATATAGCCAATTTTCTTGCAGGTGGTTATCTTCCTAAGGAGTTTACTTGGCAACAAAAGAAAAAGCTCATAGCGGATGCCAAGCATTACCTTTGGGACGATCCATATCTTATCAAGATATGCCCGAATCAAGTACTAAGAAGGTGTGTACCGGAATTGGAATAGAAATCTATCATGCAACAATGCCATGGAGGTGAAGTTGGGGGACATCACGAGCCAAATAGAACAGTTCAAAAGATACTCCAATTAGGTTTTTTTTTTCTGGCCTACGTTGTTTGAAGATGTAAGATCTTTTATAACAACTTGTGATAGATGCCAACGAGTAGGAAATATATCGAAAAGAGATGAGATGCCTATGAACAATGTGCTAGAAATATAAATCTTTGATGTATGGGGCATTGATTTTATGGGACCTTTTCCAAATTCATTTGGGTTTGAGTATATCTTGGTAGTAGTGAATTATGTGAGTAAATGGGTAGAGGCAATAGCTACTAGAACATATGATGCAAAAATTGTGCTTGAATTCATTAGGGAGAATATTTTCAAAAGATTCGGAGCACCTAGAGCTATTATAAGTGATGGAGGAAAACATTTTGTCAATCATTAATTCAAGACCTTGCTTAAGAAATTTGGTGTTAAGCACAAAATCACAACCCCATACCACCCTCAAGCCAATGGATAAGTGGAAGTATCTAATAGGGAGTTGAAATCAATCTTAGAGAAAATAGTAAATAACTATAGAAAAGATTGGTCTCTTAGGTTAGATGAGGCTTTATGGGCTTATCGAACTGCATTTAAAACTCCTATAGATATGTCTCCCTTTAGAATTGTTTTTGGAAAAGCATGTCACCTTCCAGTCGAATTAGAACATAAAGCTTATTGGGATACAAAATTTCTTAACTTTGATTTGAGAAATGCAGGAGAAAGAAGAAAATTACAGCTCAATGAACTCGATGAAATTCGATAATGGTCATATAACAATGCTGCGCTTTATAAAGAAAAGACCAAACAATGGCACGACAAGCATTTGAGGGTAAAAGATTTTATTCCGAGAATGTTAGTTCTTCTTTATAATAGTTGTCTTCATTTGTTTCCAGGAAAACTTAAATCGAAGTGGCTTGGACCATATCAAGTGATGTCAAGTAGTAATTTTGGTGTAGTGACCATCAAAAGCTTAAAGGATGGACGTGAATTTACAGTCAATGGTCATCGACTCAAACCATACCAAATCGGACAACAAGAGGTTGCTGAAGCAACCATGGTTCTTCAAGATACTTAAAAAATGGTTTGGAGAGTCTAGCTGGAAACTCTAAAAACTCAGAACTTTAAATTTCTATCTTTTTTATGTTTTCAGTCAAATTTTGTGTTTGCTGCATTTTTGTGTGTTTTGATTCATGAAAAAAAGTACATTAACAAGGTTTTAAAATGAAGACATGTTTTTCCTGGAAAAGAATTGGTGTTTTCAAAGCTTGAAATGGCAAAATTAGCGTATTTGTTTCAAAAATGCAAAGGAGGTAGAAAAATGCATGTACATGTGACCACGTATGGCTTTCCTTTAGCCATCATGTGGCCACGAGTTGCTGCACTATCCAAGATTAGTTAAGACACGTGACCATGTGTATTTCACAAGAGAACTTCACGTGGCCACGCTTGAAGTTACTGTCCTATCTTCTAAACATCACGTGGCCATGTATATTTCAAGAGAAACAATCACATGGCCACGGCTTAAGTCACTGGCCTTCCATTTTTAATTCACGTGACCACGTAAAATTCAAGAGTAACCTTCACGTGGCCACGCATGCACAAAGAACAAAGGCACACATGACCACGTGTGGTTCTTCCCATGAACTTCACGTGGCCATATCTCACACTTCTGCCTTATAAACACTTCATGCGATTTTGTTTGCTTCTTCTTCATTTCGTTTTTACTCTCAAACCGTGCCTACGTCTCACTAACACAAATTTCACTTGTGACCACGGATTTTTCACTCATCACCGATCATCACCATCTCCGACCACCATTTGCTCTCTCTCTTTGTCATTTTTTTCTCTCTCCTACCTATCATCTCTTCTTTTTCCACACATTGTCCACTAAACTAGGGTTTTTCACAACTCACACACACTACTTCAATTTGGTGCTGTATTTCGGTTTAGTTCTTATCTTCAAGTAAGTATCTACTCTCCTTGCTTCTTATTTGTCATTTCCATATCATTCATTTCAATGTTTTGTGCCTTATTGCTTATGAATGTTTGGTTTTGAGGTTACTTTGAACTTAACATTTTGTTGTCATGTTAATTCCTTTTGTCTCTTTGGATGTTTATGAGTCTTACATGCATGTCATAGATGCTTGGTATGCAATTGGATAATGAACAATCTTTGTTATGATCTTTAAATTGATACTCAAACTTGTGCCCACAACATGCTCGATGAAATGCACCAATGAGTTTTTCTTTCAAAACATTTAACTTTTTCTCTTTGAATAGCATGTTTATGATTTGCATTGATGTTGTACAACCTAGTTCACTTCCTGCAAGATTGATTCATGACTTTATTCGTGCATAATAGGCATTATTTTGACATATTCTTTGTGCTCAACCGTTGAATACATGTTATGCCTATCATTTTGATCTTCACCTATATACAGTGCATTATTGCTATGAATTTTTCATTTCATCTAAGTGTGCTTCGGTTCATTCAATGCATGATTCATGTGCTTGCACCTTAGTATATTTTGGGTTATGAATTGACACTTACATTATGTTTTCCTTTCTTTTTAGTGGCACCTCGAAGGACCAAATATCCTGATGTAGCAAGTTCTTCCGATGTACGATTCCGTCATATGTGGACAAGGCTAAGATCAATAAATTTGACTACTTCAGCAAGTGTACCTATGTCCAGCCCGCTTATCTAAGTCAATTGTTTCTCAATGTTTCGGTTGGAAATCTGTGGGATCATGATATAGAACCATTGATCCAAAATATTGGCTGGCAGCAGTTCATTGCAAAGAAATCGAAAGTATATCCAGATATGGCACGAGATTTTCTGTATTATTTTGAATGCTACTTTAAGAGATATACGGAGGATGGCACAGTCGGTTTTAAGTTTGGTAAGAAAGGATATTCCTTGACTTTCAGTCAGTTTTTTGAAATTTTAGTATTTGTGCCAAATGCCCCAACTGAATTGGAAGATGCATCCCCTGTGGAGAATTGGGAACGAATCAAGGATATTGAATTAGATAAGCCATGGGTAGGGGGACAATGCAAGGTCCATGCTTTACGGAATCATGCATTAAGAATCATTCACCGATTTTTGGCAAAGAGTATGTACAATAATTTGAAGAATGCAAGCACTATTAGTTTGTCTCAAGCAATGCTTCTCCGATGCATGATAGATGGCATAACAATCAATGGAGCGGGAATTATAGTAGCTCGAATTAAAGAATTGCAGAAAATGCCTAGACATATGGATCTATTTCCATTGGATGGATAGCTATAGTGATGGCAATTGCAGTTGAACATCCGGGTTATGGAGACTCACTTCTAGGAGAATTACTTTGCATTGATAACAAGATGCTCAAGCGGATGAAAATTTTGATTCTTAGGCCTCGAGCTCATTGGGCAACCCAGGAGGAATACCTAAGAGAGAACAATATTCAGATTGAGGAGCAGCAGGAGGAACCAAATGAGGAGTATATTGCCACAGCTGTGCCTTCCCCCATCAATGAACCTACAACACCTGAATGGGAAGGTCCATTTAATCAATTAAGTAGCCATTTGGATGCTCAACAAATTATGATAGATCAAATTCAAGGAAGATTGGACATGCTTCGGGATACGGTGATGGCGAGCAATAGGACTGTTGAGCATTTTATCCACCACTTTTGGCAGCGGTTTCCTCCACCTCTGCCTCCACCGGAATAGATCATCATTTGCTGTGGACAGTAAAATTTTAAAGAGGGGGTAGCCTACTTTCAGGGAGTTTTTCTTTAACTTTTCTTTTTCTTTTTCATGAATTGGGTTTTGTTTTGTGTGTTGTGTTTTGTTTTCTTTTATTTTGTTTTTTTTGTAAGTTTGTTTGTTTTCTTAAGTATGTAAAACTTATTGAAGACTTATGTAGTTCACCTTTTCACTTAGTTTGCATGATAACTTAGTTTGCCCTAGTTGACTTTAAAACTTTGAACAAATTGAGCTTGGATATGGAATATAAATGTTTTTGAGCCTTTGCTTAGCAAGAGAACATTTATGTTGTTTAATAAATCTTTAGATAGGTTAATCTTCAGCTTGATAAATATTTGTTAGTTTCCAAATTCTTGAAAGCACTTAGACCAATTTTTGACTTAAAGAAAAATCAATACAATGCAGTAGTGAAGTAAGGAAATTTAGAGCACTAGAACCTTCCTCATCACCCTTCAAAGCATATGAATAACTCAAACAACTTAGAAAATGATCTAGGCAAATTTTTTTTTTATAAACTCTCTTAAAGACTTGCTATCCTACCTTGATGAAATTGTCCTTTGTTAAGCCATTTTGAGCCTAATGAGGTATGCTTAAGGCGTACCATTAATATTTTCTTGTTATACCTAATGTTTTAACCATATAACTTAAAAAGCTTTTATCTCACCTTTTGGAATTGGCCACTTTAGGATTAAATGGATATGTAAGGAGATTAAAAGTTCTGTTGGGTTTAGCAAGAAAGTCTTATCAAGTGAGAAAATTACCTTGTGTACCTTGAGATTATTAGAAGTAACTTGTAAATGCTAGTTTCTTAAAAAAAATATAGAAAAATGTTTAAAGTTTGAGAAAAGAAAAAAAAAGAGAAAGAAAAAGAGAGCTAGCAAATATAAAAAAATATAAGTGTGGGGTAGTACAAGGAAAAATTAATGGAAAAAAAACATAATGACTTCTTGGTAAAGGGCATATTATCTCTTAAAAGAAAGTTTGAAAGTGAGGCAAGAATGAGCAAAATATGTTGTTGAAGTTATTGGGGTTTAGTAATCTATTTTATCTTAGAGTGGCTATTCATTTTGATTATCTTTTATCCATTCTTTGTTAACCAATACCTCAGCCCCGTTACAATCCTTGAAAGACCTAAGTGATTTTAAGTTTGTTTTGAGTTGTTTAGCGGAGATGACCTACAGGTTTCGGTGCTAAAGGAGAGGCCTATTGTGTTTCTAGAGTTTCAAGCGGGAAATCGGGTGCATGCTTATGCATTCATTTATTCTATACTTCATTATCTAGTTGTGTTGATGTTTTGATTTTCAAAATTGCTTAAAATGATTTGGTCTTGAACACACTCAAGGAAGCTAACTCATGTTGTCTTGTTCGAAATTGATCTATTAGGAGATTATATTAAGTGCTTTTGTTAGATGCTAAGTTTGGTTTTGAAATTGCATATCTTTGTACAAGTTTGATGGTTTTGAAGGTGGAATTGTTCTAATTTGCTTGAGGGCAAGCATGGTTTAAGTGTGGGGTATTTGATAAGTGTGAATTATAAATAGTTTTTGATATGTTTTTAGTTTTTTTATTTAGTTATTTTGGTTTTATTTAGGTTAGATTAGAGTTAATTTGTTAAAGTTTATGTTTTTGAGGATAATTTCATGTTTTGTTTGATTTTTAAGATAAAATTGATATAAAAGGACTTAAATTGCAAAAAGGGCAAAGTTTAGGGTTAAAAGTGCAAATATTGGAAGTTGAAGCAAGAAAACGAGATGTTCAGTCCAGAAGCTTTTCATGTGACTAGGTGAAATTAGTGAAGAGTTCTACCCATGGCCATGTGAAGACATAGAACCTGGAAGACATGGCCACGTGAAGGGTTAAGTTATTTCCAAACATGGCCACGTGAAAGAGGAATTGAAGGAACCATTGAGGACACGTGACCACGTGTGAGGGAAGACATAATTCACACATGGCCACGTGTGAAGGAAGTCTTATGAACACATGACCACGTGTTCAACTACAAAGGAAAGGATGTGGCCACATGATTCCTACTCCCACTTCGCGAAGGATTTTCGAGCTTCCTGTTTTAGCAGAGTTCACTTCCTATTCTATGTCTGGAGTTCAAGAAGGAATCTACTATGATTTTGCCTTATAAATAGCAGTAAAAAACATCAGAGAAAAGGAGGAATTAGAGATCAACTAGAGAGATCAACTATAGAATTAAGCATTATTCTCTGTTTTTATGTTACTTAGTTTTACTATTTTTCTTCAAACTTTGTTTTTATTTTAAGAATGTCTTGTGAGTAGTTTTCTTTAACTTTTGCTAAAGGATATTTGAATCCTTAACTTGTATTGTTATGACTTGAGTTTGTTCTTCACTTCAATGCAAGTTGGTTATTTCTTAGTTCTTAAACATAGTCTTGTCTTTACTCAATTTTAAGTTTATTTTTAACTTGATTAAGCATTGGTTAATTAATTGATTTGAGTTGATTATTGACTTGCATGCTCTTAGGTTAATTTATTTGGATTAATACATGATTATAATCTGAATAAGCTATAATTGTGTGTTGATTTGAGTAAGTTAAGATTGAGAAAAGGATAACTAAGAATAGTTGGAAGTTAAATCTCTCGAGAAAGGCTTTAATATACATCTAGGAGACTTAATTCAGTTCTTTATGCTAAGTGTTAAGTTTATCTGAATAAGAAAATTTTGATGCTTGGAATGATAATCTTGAATAAAGTTATTTGGTTTTATTAAACTGAATTCTCCATAATCACTTGTATGTTTTCTTTTATTTAAGTCATAGCAATTCTTATTAAGGTGGATAGTCCTTTAGTGAATGTATTTTTTAATATTGATTTTTACCTCATTCAAATTGCTTATTTTTATTAGATCTTTATTTATTTTTAACTCTTTATTTTGTTTTAGTTTTGAAACTTCAATCATCACAACTTTGGGATTTCTTTTCTTTCTTTTACACACAAAAATTGGTTTTGAAATTAAAATAGCACATACAAGCACAAGTTTCCCTTGGGTTTGATATTTTGGGTTATAATCTTATTTCCCTATATTACTAGCCGATCTAGTACACTTGCTAGAATCCAGTCAATCTCCATTTCTTAAAGTGAATGTGATATTTTCTTAGTATAATGGGCAAGGTTGTGGTAAAAGAGGTCATGGCATAAAATTTTTTTCAACTGGTACTAATCCTTCACCATGTCTAGAAAACAAAGGTGTTAAGAACAAATAGGTCAAAAGTGAGGAAAATTATGAAAAAAGACACAAAACAATGGCAATATTTGCTATACACATGGAGCAAAAGGTTAATGGTCTTAAATATGTTGCACTCTAGAACATCTGTTGATATCTATAATGCATCACTAAAGGGTAAAGAAAAAAATGTTGAAATGAATTAATTTGAACCAATTAATGTTGCTTATGATAATGAACATTTAGATGTTAATTTTGATGTATCTGATTGTTTTGAGTATGATAGTGGCAAAATTGACCACTTGATTAAAGATGGAAATGTTCATTATTAGAATGGATTGATTTTTAAAACCATTTCATGTTTATTTGATTAGGTTAGTTTCAAACAAATAATGGATTGATTTTTGGAGCCATTCATGTTTATTTGATTAGGTTAGTTTCATGTTTATTTGATTAGGTCTTTTATTATCTTAAAACTCAATGTTTTATAAAGACCGTATTTTACACATCTTTATTTTATTATTTTACAATTATAATAGTTATTTTTTTTGTTATGCATGTTTCTTGCTTATTATTCTTAAAATAGTGCCCTTTTTTGTTAATAGACTATGCAAAATAAATTAACATATGTTTAATGGATAATAGTATAACTCACATAATTCTCCGTGATAAAAATACTTTCTGCAATTAACATTACTTGAAATTAATCTTAATATGATTTTTAGTTCTGCAAATGTAATTAAAGGCTCTAAAGAAGTTCATATATTCTTTCAAATGGAAAAAAAATGATATATCAATGATGTATTGTATTTAAGTAAATCCTAAAGAAATCTATTACATTTAAAGATATACATTGCAATGAATATCATATTGAAACCAAAATTGAGGGGGATGTCAAATACCTATATATTACCTCTACAAAATTAAACCAAAAGTTCATACTAGAGAAACTTCCAGGTTTCTCAACATGATTGTATTTTACAAAAATAAAAATAGTTGAATCAAATTATATGCATCGAAAGTGCTAAGACCTAAAATTTTAATAATTTGGCATGATTACCTTAGTCATAGTTTTTCAACTATAATGCTACGTATTATTGAAAGTACAAATGAACATAGACTAAAAGATTAGAATTTTTTTTTGTATAATAATTACTTTTATAATTTTTGTGCTTAAGATAAATTGATACCTTCACCATCTAACTTACCTTTGGAGTCTCCTAATTTTCTAGAAAGAATATATGGAGATATTTATAGTCCAATCCATACATCTTGTAGACCATTTTGATATTTTATAATTCTAATTGATACTTCTAGATGGTCACATGTATGTTTACTTTTATCTTATAATGTTGTTTTTGCTAAATTTCTTGCTCAAATTATAAAGTTATGGTTAATTTTTCTTAATCATATTGTTAAAATAATTTTTTTAGATAATGCAAGTAAATTTAATTCGAAAACATTTTATGATTTTTGTATGTTAATAAGAATTAATGTTGAACATTTATTGCATATGTTCACACTTAAAATTTTTTAACTTAATCTTTTATTAAACATTTAAATCAATTGTTAGACCTATACTCATGAAATTTGAACTTTTTGCATTTACCGAAGGATATTCCATAGTTCATGATACATCTTTATTTTGTATTTGACAATTTGTGTTGGAATTTATCGGTTACATGCATCGCATACATGAGCGAAATTTTAAAATTTTTAACCAATATTACTAATCTTGCCATGAATATACAATATAACTATATGAGAATGAGAAAAATCACTTTTGATTTTTGTTGAATAGTTGATTTTACTTCGCACCGGGTTGTCGCAAACCACAGTATCCAAAATCGAACACCTCAAATGAGTAATCCATACTAGAGAAGGATAAATTGAACCAACAATTGGTGTGTAACTAGGAGTGGCCGAAAAATCCTAGAGCTAGCAAGGGAGTGGCACAAAAGGGAGAGAGAGAATAGAAGAATAAGACTTTTTTATGTGTTTAATCACTTAACCCTAATTCCTCATTAGTTGGACTTTTATAGTCAGGTTAAAATTCCAACTTCTAATGAGATTAGACTCTTTAAAATTGCTGGAGAATTATTAATTGGGCCTCTGGAATTAATTATAATCATTTGGGCTTAATTAAATCCAAATTAAACCTTTTCATAAAAGACTATGCACAAAACCCAAAAACTAGGCCCTTTGTGCAACTAATTGGATTTAAATACCCAAATGGATTCCAAATCCAACCAAATTAAATATGTAGGTTCCATAACACTTATGTATCATATATAAATTAATTTGGTCCAAGAAATAGGCAATTAAGGCCTTCTGTTTGGAGTTGGCATGTGGCCCTCTACAGAAGGGCTTCCACACCAGCTCCATTCCTCTGGCCCCTTTATAACTCCTCCAATGGACTTATTAATTATTATATCAGTCCAATAACACTTATATTAGTCCTATAATACTTATAAGATAATAATAATTAATCATGAAATACATTATTTCAATTAGGTCTAATTTACAGAACATTTCTCAAAAGTTTCGCGCACAATTTTACTTGATCATAATTAATTAAACTCTTTAATTAATTATTATCTTATTCATTTCTCTACCCTCATAATAATATCAAATATTATTATCCTTGTCATTTTACCATTTTATCCTTTACTCTATATGTGTGTGACCTATTAGGTTCCTGTCCATGTTGGCAGTATAATATGTAATTGTGAATTCTATCCAAAACTCACATGATTTAAACTCCTTCAAATAATTTTATCAATCCCCATTGATATTTTTGATACATCATTATACAAGTCATGATTTGCCTCTAGCTAGGTATCATGACTACCCAAATGTTAGGAAAGGGTTGTGGTTTGACTATACCCTTCCATAGAAATAGTTACCGTGCAATTACTCCTTTCACCATTCTTATCTCAATTAGATTCTGAGTATGGATTTCTGTCAACTCATATAAATCTAATTATGTATGTTCTATTAATTTAACCATTGTTCCCAAAATGCCCTCTATGGATCTCTATCCATCTTGGCATTTTACTCTGGCCAGAGATTCTCTGAACAAGGTAATTATAGAATCATGCGAGATAACTTCCCTTATTAAATCTGGGATGGTGAATCCTTTGTCAATCACTCAATTATCTTCAAGTAGGTCATGATATACCCAATCTCCTAACTATGTTCACTCCTAGTTGGAAGTAATCAGTTATGGAGTCAAAGTATACCACTTGCTACTTAAGATATCTTTGGTGATCTCAAGTCTAAGGATACTTGCACAACCGCTATGAAGAGATTCCTCTCTGACATAGATTTAATATCCATGTAAGGATTCTCTTTGCAGGTCTCCAATGAACTTGTTCTTCTAACAAGCATCCACATGTTAGCTTTAATTATCTTCCATAATCACAATTATGAGAACCACTACTTGAACCATTCAAGAAGCATAACATATGCTAGTCTGTCCGAATTAACAATGTCCTATCTTGTTAATTCTATGACTAGGGATATTTAGATATTAACACATTTGCATGCAATAGACATCTCACATCATGAACACCTTCATGATTACCTTTGCACTGTGTTTATAATATCTAGGACTTCATTCATTAATTTAAGATTTACAAACTCATGTATTTAAACATAGCATTAATAAATGAATGATGCCTTTTATTAAGAATATACATTTTATACATATGAAAAACATCCCTATTACATGGGTTCTAGGGCATACTCTTTAACAATTTGCATACAAAAAGTTTTCATATTTGCAACTTATTTTTGATCAATAACCTAATATATCTCATCTTAAAACTTTTAGTTGTGCTATATATGTTCTTATTGCTCCCCCTCAGTGAACTTAAATAGACCTTCAACATTGTCTAAGTATCTATATAGGGTTTTATTCCATTTTTATTATTATATACCTTTAAACTTTTAAATTGTAACCTTTTTAGAATAAGATATTTAGATTGTCAATTTGATAAATATGTTTTTCCACCACTAGGAAAAGATAAAGATAAAAGGGTTAAAAGCTCATGAAATTAGTTAGAATAATGCCACTAAATCATACATCCCAACTATTAATATGCCTACATGACTAATTATCCCATACATCCCAACTATTAATATGCGTACATGACTAATTATCTCGTAGGATGTCATATTATTAGTTGTTTACAATTCCATATACATATATTTAAATACATCCTCATATGTCTAATAACCATAATACAAAATATTTCATAATACTATTAGAAAATCTCCCTACATAAACTCTTATCAATCTTATGTTGGTCTTTCCTGATGCAGAGGATGTTCCTAAGCAAAAATCTTATCTACTGAACCTACATGGCTAAAATAATCCATGCTAAGCTATAAATCTTAGTGGAGAAATAATTTATGAAGGATGACCACTCTTAGCAATCATCGGCATACAAAATTAATATGCATCAGATGAAACATACTATATAAATATCAATGATAATAAATGTGTAATTCTAACAACATCTCAAACATATGAGCATTAAGGCAACCAAGATAAGCAACTATCACAATATACATAATTCATATGGTTGATTAATATACTATGAACATTTAAACTTGATATAAAATTTTTATAGTTAGAACCAATCATATAGTACAACAATAACATTTGAGCAAATCATGTTCTAATTCAAATACTGTAGTCATTACTATAATTTGAATTTTTTAGCCTGCTTATGTTCTAAATGTAGATAATGGGAACGGTAGATACACTTAGGTATCAAAATGGTGGATATCCAAAGATATCAAATCGATGGACCTAAACAGGGCCAAACTATACATTAGACAAATCAAGCAATCCAAACGGGGTCGGCTAATGATCCAAATGGGATCAACTATACTCTAGACCTATTTGGGCTAAATGGTGGCAGCTGCAATTATCTCTATAGGTGCCTATCTATCCATAATTAAACTCTACTAGCAGGCAATACTGTGATTTAACTCAATTTGTATGGCGAGCTTGTATTTATTTTATTAACTAGTACATGCTTAATAATCATGTAAATGATATACAATCTCTAGTACATAAGTATATATGTATGGCTTATAGCATAATTCAAACAATTCACTCATATAAGAAATCAATGAAAAATCATACCATCTCTAGTGTATATAGATGTATACACAGTCTCACTTAACAATTCGATTATGTACATTACTATATTATTGTGACTAATCTTTTGGCATAAAACATATAAGCATGACATAGTTATCGTATAATGCTATATTCATGTTACCACAAATAGGTAAATAATAACTTACCTTAGCTCGCAATCACTATACATATGCTTAATCATATAGTTATACTTATAGTTTATAATGTGACATAGTTTTATATATTCCATGAGCATATCTCTCTTAATGTATTATATTTACATTATAAATGCACTTAAGATATTTAAGATAATTTCTGTATAGAGATAAAAAATGATGTTCTAAAGATGCTTTCATTCATTTAAATGCTTAAAAATGTTCCGAAAATGCATATAACAATTGTGGTAAATTGTTGCAACAATTTTGCATTAAGATAGATTTTCAAGCTTATTTTAAGGCTATTTTTAACCTACCAAAATCCATTTCTAACTAAAGTGATCTTCTCCAAAAATGATCAAATTTGTTTCTAGTTTCAAGAACATTAAAAATCACAACAATATCATTTTTTAAATTTAAAGATATTACAAAAACATACAAAACTATTCTTGGAAAGAGTGCTGCCAACAGTTCCAAATTCAACCCACAATTTGACATATTTAGAACTAGAATTAAACTATGATTTCTTTAAAAAATTGTATACATATAAGTACATTTTAACCAAAAATTTGACTCATAACATTTCAACCAATGTACAACAACTTATGCACAAAACACTGCAAACCATACACTATAATAGACAACAGATTAGTTCTAACTTCAATTAGAAACATGTTTAGATTTCTTCTACAAAATTATTGATAAATGAATTAGGTTTAATTAACAACTAGAATTAAGTCAATTGAAGGTCTATATCTTGAGATATTCTAAAATTTGAGAAGCTAATTTCAACAATTCTTTACATGCATTGCCATTAACAAATCCTATCTTAAAAATTAAACCTCATTCTCTTAGGTTCATTAACTCATGCCATAATCCCCATCTTTATAAAATTTCTAGCATTCTATTATAATAAAAACTATCAAAAAAAACCCATTCCCATACCTTGTCCAAATCACCAAATTCAAGCTTCAATCTTGAAGTACGTCTTTCCCTTTATTCTTTCTACTACTCTATTTTTCAACTACAAAAAACCATTCTTATAAGCATTGATTTCTAGCATTCATCCTCCATCAAAATACCATGCAACATGAGAATGAATAAGAAGAAAAGATGGGAAAAGTCTTAAACCATTACTTTTAAGAAAAATTTCTCAACCAACAACATGTACTAAACTTTTCTTGTGAATTAAAGAGAGAGATCATGCAAGATCCTTATATGAAGAGAGAAAGAGAGAGAGAGAGTGTGTGTGTGTAACACCCTAATCCACTAACCATAGATTATCATCAATCATCATCAATTATCATTAATCATCATCATACCTAATAGAGATCAGACAGAAATACTAATAAATAATAATAATACAGGTCATGATTACATGCCACAATAAATTAAATCAAACTTATAAATAAGAAGGCCTAACATAATTGGCCAACAGCACATAATGAAATCCTCAAAGGCAAATTTCGTCCACCCCATCTTCTCTTCATTGGTTGTTTAGGCACTAGCTACCGATCCACTAGAGCTTACCCTGAAACCTACATGGATAAATAAACCCGTGCTAAGCTATAAAGCTTAGAGGGGAACAAAACTCTATAGATAACTCCTTTCCATAATTCATTCCATTTCTTATAACTTTCACAATAACACGGGATAGCATATAAGTCTATTTTATTGATCAATTCACAACGAACATTTTTGGAACGTTCTCAAAATTATTAAGAATATTATATTTACTTATTTAGAGCAGTCTGTAAATTATCTTATTTTGAAACCTGTCAATTACTATCACCATCTTACTTTTTCTTTTTCTTTAAACTTGCTTTATTCATTCCTTTCCTAATCCTTACTAGTTGTCATATTTAGAAATTCGGTTGTTGATAGTACAAAACTTTAACTTAATGTATTAGTCATATTTTTACATAAGTTATGCATTCTGCATTAATCCTTGCACACGGGGGTGCTTATGCAATGTAACAATCATAGAGTTGTTGTCAGGCATGATTTCGTCATATATCATTATACAATTTTCATTTTAGGTTCATACAACTTATCCTGTAATGCTATCTTATCATTTTAATTTAAACATGATACAACAACATAATATATCAAGGTTTGCACTTGTTTTCTATCAGAATCATACATATGAATATACATGTGTAAGTATTCATATACATACTAACAGGTTTGCATGCCATTTCTACGAATAGGTATTACATATCATAATTAATAGATAAAGTCTTCATACCATGTGTAAACATGTCATAACTTTCACATAAGAGATGTGAGATATCAAAATCATATCATAATGAATATAACATTTCATTTCCTAGAGATAGTTTTATAATATATTTAATAGTTCCAAAGCATATGAAACTCATTGTGTATGTTGTAGCAAAACAGTTCTTATTATAACATTATATGCATTCTATCAAAGCATGGCAATTTAAATCTCATAGATATACATTCCAATAATTTCATTTCGCTGAAATGATTTATAGTCAAAGAAAGCATGATAAATAATTTAATAGGCCTTTCATCATATTTACCTTACATAAATGAAGAAATTGATGCATGATTTACTTTATCTTAGTACATTTTATCATCTTTAATTGCCTGCCTAAGTACTAGTTTACAGGGGTGGATAACGAAAGTAATGGATACCCGAAGGTATCAAACTATGGATATCCGAAGATATCAAGCAATGGACCCAAACGGGGTCAAATAATGGTTCTAGCAAGGAACAAAAGATAGATCCAAATGGGGTCAAACAATGGTTCCATTAAGGAACAAGACCCAAACGGGATTAACTATGGCAGCTGCGACTATATCCCTTTAGCCATGCCTATCTAATCCACAATTGAACTAAGACCCGCAGGCTTAACCACTTAAGAACATCTTTAATTTAACATATCCTTCTTTACTTAGCAAATCGTTTGGCTTAAAGCCACTTTACCTAAAATAATGCATTATCATTCATATCATGCATCAATATTAAGCTTTAAGTTTCATTACAAATTGATGCAAGTCATGTCATCACATAGTTGCATCAACATCATTCATACACACCGTAGTAGTTTACATGATAATGCAAACATACTAAAACATTACTTCCATCGATTTATCTCGTCATACTTATAATTATGCATGAAGCCAATGAGGCAATTATGAAAGTGTAGTTCTTGCAACTAAAAAGCTTCATAATATCGTATGCATGTCTATATATATGTGTGTGTGTGTGCATATAAAGGCAACTTGAATCATAGTAGTATATACTCTTATAGGTACTCATATCTGGTCATATAATAAGTCAAACTACTCATCATAATATGATAGCATCAATTATACAACATTGAATTACATAATTCATTGATAATCCCAATGACGTACCATGTTACAATTTGCCATGAGAAGCTCTCCCATATCATCATAACTCACATCAAAATATAATTATTTAAAGTAATACTCATGCATTTATGATTCATATAGTAGTAATATGCGTAGGTTCTCTTACAATATTAAAGGTCAACACTTGTTCATATTTAGTCCCTTGATTCACTTCAATGGTCTATCAGATTATAGACAACAAGTTATATACTTTAACATAATCATATAAATATTTCAATCCTCGTACTTATATTTTATACCTAGGTAGATTATGTGAGGTTATTTCATCTTAGTCGTTAGCACACTATGGATACTCATGTGCTGATCATAATGTAGTATAGGCACGAGGAAACAGGTGAGCAAGTTATTACACATTACTGCTAATCATTAATTTTTCTTGTGACTCTGAGCATAATCAAGCCTCTACGGTTTCATAATTTAACATAAATTGTGATGTCCCACTTCTTTTAACTTGGACATGTAACCTTGCAACTATACTCTTATCATCTCTAGGTTATATCATAGTGTTTTCATATCATTGTAGAGCAATATCAATGTGCAATATTTTTGGGCAATGCCAAATCACATGTGTATTAACATTATAATACCATCAAATTCAAGTAATCCTTTTCATGTATTCTAACATTAGCATTCATTTACTAACTTTATTCTCATATAATTTTTCATTTAATCTTGATTAGTGTCACAACTTATCCTTATTTTATGCTTAAAATGCTTTAAAATCACTTAAAAAGGTTTTAGATCAGCTTTGGTGATGTTATAAGGCTTAAAAATCATGTTTGGGTGAAGTAGAGAAGTGTCACGAGTCGTGAGGGGTGTCACTACTCGTAAAAGGGAGCAAACTTCACGACTCTTCAAGAGTAGCATATGTCACGAGTAGTGACAGGAGTCAAGAGTTGTGAATAGTTATGGACGGTTTTTTGAGTTTGACTTGTAAGCGGTTTTTGAAATACTAAAAGACTTTTTTTTTAGCAAAAATGGTCGTCTAAAAAATTGTTTCACTATGTTTCTAGTTTCTAAAACACCAAAAATCATCTTGATATCATTTCTATATTTTTAGATATTTACAAAAAACCGAGGTTTGCTCCTAGTGACTGGGCAGCAAACTGTTCCAGAATTCAAACAGAAATATTGTAAGAGACAAATTTAGAACTGGGTTTCTTCATATGAAATATAGGTATGGAAGTCTATTTTCAAACTCATAAATAATCTTTCAATTTGGTGTTTTCTAGCTCAACTTATAAGCAAAACAGTCCAAATAGGTCTATTAGTCATGAAGAAACGTTTGACTCGTGAAGAGACTCACAAGTGAAGCAAGTAGGCTAAACTTCACGACTCATGAAGGGGTTCATGAGTGAAGCAAGAAGAATCATTTTTATGACTTGTGAAAGGGCTCATGAGTGAAGCAAAAAGGTTGAATTTCACGACTCGTGAAGGGATTCATGACTCTTGAAGGGATTCACGAGTCAGAGACCAAGGAAGAACAACACATTCACGAGTGACCCAGGGGCAAATAGTTCACGACTCGTGAAGGCATTCACGAGTCGGACAACAATGCAAGATTCGTGAAGGCATTCATGAGTCGGACAACAATGCATGACTTGTGAAGGCATTCATGAGTCAATAGGTAACGGAGGCCAGAATCATGAGTCGTGAGAGAAAATAGGGCAAAAGTTCATGACTCGTGAAGGAGTTCATGACTCGGCATCTTAAAGTAACAATTTTCCATTTTCATCCCAATTTACGTATCCAGAAAACCTAACCCTAATTTCTTTAATTTTATCTACAGGCAACACTTATCAATAACACTCCCATTAACAAAATCATCATAATAGTCCCATACCTTATTGAAGCTTCAACTCTTTCTTTGATTCTCTTGATCTATCTCCTTTGCTCATAATTTCTTCCTTCTCCTTCACTTGATCTATCTACTTCTCTCACTTCTCCTTACACATGGTGATAACAATAAGATCTTGTAATCCCTCACCAAAACATCACAAATTAAAAGAAAAGAAGAAGAAATCTTTAAGGGAAACATTACCTTTGATGTTAGCTTACAAACCCTAGCTTCCTTCTCCAACCCGTAACCAAGATAGAGAGAGAGAGAGAGAAATGCCCATCCCTTCAACTCTCCAAGAATCCCAAATAAATGAGTGGGGAAAATATCTTCCCAAGGAAATTTCCACTATACCCTTATGCACAATTAAAGCCCCATTATTTCAATTTCTTCTAACTTAACCCCAAGACTTTCTAATTCACTTCAATTGTATCCTTTTCTTTAATTATAATTTAACTTAACTCATATACTTACATGCTGAAATTACCAAAATACCCTTCTTGTGACTTAATCTCGATAATTGCAAAATAATCCAATTTTGCATTAATTAACGGTAGTCCTCCTTAATTAACTAATTTTAAGTGCTAGAGTGGGCTTGGCTCATTCCAAAGGCACATATAGTCTAAAAGACACAAAAATAGTTTGTGTGTGAACACACTTTTGGATTTAAATTGTAGGTTTTAACCTACCTATTATTTTAAGCCCAAAATTGATTCCTTAATTATTTAATGTGATTAATTAATTAAATAAACAATTAATAATCAATTGGATTGATAATTAATGTAAGAACACATGCATGCAAACATGTTGCCTAAAATGGAAAGTTTCCAAAATGGAAAAAAGTTTCCTAATTTGATCAAATTATTAAAATAACTCAAAAGTACGTTTCAAGAGTTGAAACACAGTTTGTATTCCATTATATGGTTTTACTTTATTCATTAGAAATGCATTTAAGGGTGTATGATTGGCATGATGGATAGTTATGGGCAAAGCCCAATGCATAATGCATGTTTTTGTCTAATGAGTACTTTCATGTCCCGGCCACTTGTTTTTGATTTGTATTTTCTTTTCAAATTGTAATATGTAATTAGATTACTTAGATTATAGTTAGAAATAGATATGGAGACCACTATCAAGGAGCAAGATGGGTTGAATGGAGATCCAATAAGATTGAAAATAATGTAATTATTTATATTTGTTTGAATCATGCATATTACCTAGGTTTGACCTTTTGATTTCCCTCTTGGCTTGGGGAGGTCAATATAGTAAAGTCCATAAATATGCCATATTTGTGTTCTTATATTTATGCGATAGATATAGAATGCATACCAATGTATGCCAACCATCTATGATGATCCTCAAACTAATACTAAGGTATATAAGCCTTCCATTAATTGAAGGAGAACCAGAGTTCTTTATAGTATGGGTTGTTGACCACAGTCAAGCTCACATTATATTGAATATGTTTGAATCTAATTAAATGGATCATCTTAGCTAGCCCATTAGCTTGTTGACCACAATCAAAACTAATGGTTCTAGAGGCAAGATTAGGGAATGCATATATGATATGCATATATCAAGAGTTGATAATCTAATGATCCAATAGTTATGTAAAGACATAGTTGGTATAGAGATACCTACCTTTTAAGGGTATGAAGTTTGACTTGTTGACCACAGTCAAGGTCAAATTTCATATTAAGGATTGGATATTGACCCACTAAGAAAACAATCAGGTTTTCTCGGATTATATAGTGAGGGCTATGGATTTGCAATAAAATAGTGTGAGTAAATGGATTAATTAAAGACATAATTAATGCATACATATATATATAAACATACTCTCATATGTTTTTTCTCTTTCACATCTAGGTCATCATCATGAGCACATCAAACATAAACCTACGATTAATCTTGGATAACAAGCTGGTGGGCAACAATTATTCTAACTGGATCAGACAAGTGAGAATTGTTCTCAGAGCTAAAAAGATCCATTATGTCTTGGATAAAGATCCACCACCAATTCCATCAGATGATGCCATTAATGATATCAAGGGTATTTGTCGTAAATACATGGAGAATTATGAAGTACCAGCATATCTAATGCTGGGTGCTATGTCCTTAGAGCTTTAAAAGCAACATGAGATGATGGATGATAGAACCATCATTTTGCATCTAGAGGAACTTTATTCTTCTCAAGTTAAAACTGAGGATTATGACTCAAGCTCTGTTTAGCTACAAAATGGTGGAAGGCACTTTGGCTGCTACTCATGTATTAAAGATGTATGGGTACATTGAGCATTTGAGTATATTTGGCTATGCAATGGATAATGATCTATACATAGATTTAATATTGTACTCGTTGGCTCCAAGTTTTGCACCTTTTGTGCTTAACTTCAATATGAACAAGATCCAAGTAACTATTCCTGAGTTAATCAATATGCTCAAAACAGCTGATGGATCCTCCAAGAAGGATTCAAAAAGTTTCATGGTTGTCACTTATACTAAAGGAAAGAAGCAGAAGTAGAAGAAAAAAAAGAAGATGACCAAGGCACAGCCAAAGCATGATGGGATTTCCAAGAAGAAGGTTGCCAAAAAGGAGAATCCTAAAGGAATTTGCTTCCACTGTGAGAAAGATGGTCATTGGAAGTGTAACTGCAGGGCCTATCTAGATTCTCTCAAGGAGAAGAAGCAAGGTGATGCATCTACTTCGGGTATTCATATGATTGAAATAAGTACTTATCTATTGCTTCAAAACAATCTTGGGTATTTGATACCGGATGTAGATCTCATTTGCATAATGATCTACAGGGGCTTAAAAGTAGTGAAAGAGTTGAAAAGGTAGAAATATGTCTACAATCAACTACTGGAAAAAACATCTCTAGAAAAGTTGTGGGGACTTATCATTTGCCTCTTCTAAGTGGATTAATACTGGAGTTAAATAATTGTTATTATGTTCCAGTTTATCTAAAAGTATTATTTTTTTCAGTTGTTTATTAAACGATTATGATAGTTCTTTGAAGAATAAATGTTGTTACATTTTTAAGAACAATATATTTTATGATAAAGCTATCATTGAGAATGGTATATTTGTTCTTGATTTAATTAAAGAAGTCCATAATATGGATACCAAAAGAATGAAACAAGATAATATAAACACCTCATATTTATGGCATTGTCATTTAGGCTATATAAATGAGAAACACATGACCAAAGAATTATTTGATACATATGAATCTTGTTTATTAGGAAAGATGATAAAAGCTCCCTTTATTGGTAAAGGAGAATGAGCTAGAATGACTTTGGACTTAATACATTCAGATGTATGTATTCTAACGACTACACATGTCAGAGAGGTTACTCCTATTTTATTACTTTCATAGATGATTACTTTAGGTTTGGATATATCTATCTAATGAAATATAAATTAGAAGCATTTGAAAAGTTCAAGGAATTGAAAAATGAATTAGAGAAGCAACTTGACAAAAGTATTAAGACACTTAGATCATATCAAGGTTGAGAATACTTAAGCCAAAAATTTCAAGATTATCTTAGAGATAATGGGATTTTATCTCAATGGACTCCACCATATACACCATAAGATAATGATGTATCTGAGAGGAGAAATCGAACACTATTAGATATGGTTCAATCCATGATGAGCCAAGCAGACTTGCCTAAGTCCTTTTGGGGATATACATTAGAAATTGTTATTTATGTGTTAAAAAGAGTTCTTAGTAAATCAGTTGATGTTACTCCATATGATATATGGAATAAAAAGAAACCCACACTTTATCATATGAAGTTATGGGGTTGTCCTGCTTATTTAAAGAGGAAAATGTCAGACAAATTAGATGTTAAGTCTGACAAATGCTTATTTGTAAGATATCAAAAAAATGTTTGGATTTTATTTCTACCATCCTTTAGAACAAAAAGTGTTTGTTTCAAGGTATGCTATTTTTTTAGAATGAGAGTTTCTCCTTCGAGAGGACAGTGGGAGTAAAATTGAACTTGGTGAAGTTTAAGACTCGCAAATAGAAGTAGATCAACCGATTGAACCTGGAACTAAATCTCATAATGATGAGATTACTATTGAACCTAATTATACACAAAATCCTATAAGATCTACTAGATGCATTCTATCCCTATGAGTTACAGATTTCACATTGATTCAGATAGAGGTATAACTGTAGTAGAGGACAGTGAGCTTGTTGGGAATTAATCGGTTACATACATCATATGTATAAGCAGAATTTAAAATTTTTAACCAATATATCCGATATTGCTATGAATTTACAATATAAATATTAATGAGAATATGAAAAATCATCTTTGATTTTTTTTTGAACAGTTATTTTTCCTTCTCACCGGGTTGTCGCAAACTATAGTGTCCAAAATTGAACACTTTCAATCGTAATCCACACTAGAGAAGGATCAAATAAACCAAGAACTATGGAATTACAAGGCTAGCTAAAATTCCTTGATGCTAGAAAGGAGTGAGGGTGTCGGCTAGGGTTAGAGAAGAAGTGGAGAAGTTCTTTCCTTATAAAACTCACTTAACCCTAATTCCCTTTATCTTGGATTTTTATAGTTTGGTTAAAAATCTAACTTCATAATGGGATTGGACTCTTTAAAATTGTTGGAGAAATATTAAATGGGCTTATGGAATTATTAATAATTTATTTGGGCTCAATTAAATTCAATTCAAGTCCATTTATAAAGGACTATGCACCAAACCCATAAACTAAGCCTTTTATGCATACTTTTGGATTTAATCACCCAAATTAATTTCAAATCTATCCAAATTAAATATGTAGGCTCCAAACACTTGTGAAATATATTTAATTGATTTTAGTCTAAGAATTAGGCCTCTAAGGCCTTCTATACGGAGATCGCGTGAAACCCCTCTTCTGGTGGGTTTCTATGCCAAAACCAATTCTTCTAGACCTTTTATATTTCTCTAATGGATCTATTAACTATTATATCAACCCTATAGCACTTATAGTCCAATAATAATTAATTATGAAATACAATATTTCAATTAGATCCATTTTGCAGAACATTTCTATAAAGTTCTGCGAACATCTCAACTTGATCATAATTAATTAAACTCTTTAATTAATTATTCTCTTATTCATTTCTCTTCTCCCATAATAATATCAAATACTATTATACTTGTCATTTTACCATTTTATCCTTTACTCTATATGTGTGTGACCTATTGGCTTCCTAACTATATTGGTAATATAATATGTAATTATGAGTTTTATTCAAAACTCATATGATTTAAATTTCTTTAAATCATTTTATCAATCCTTTATTGATATTTATGATACACTATTATACAAATTATGAGCAGCCTCTAGCTAGGCATCATGACTACCAAAATGTTAGGAAAGTCATGTGGTTTGACTATACCCTTTTATAGAAATAGTTACTGTGCAATTACTCTTTTCACCACTCTTATCTCAATTAGATTCTGAGTATGGATTTATATCAACTCATATAAATCTAATTATGTATGTTTATTTACACTTTTATGATTGTCTTTGGATTGTGTTTATAATATCTAGGACTTAATTAATTAATTTAAGATATACAAACTCATGTATTTAAACATAGCATTAATAAATGAATGATGCATTTTATTAAGAATATGAATTCATATATATGAAATACATCCCTTTTACATGGGCTCTAGGGCATACCATCTAACAATCTCCTATTTAAACTAGAGCCAATCACTCATATATCTTAAACCGATGTTATTTATATGGTGATCATGCTTAATCTGGGAAAGTGCTTTAGTGAGTGGATCTGCCACATTATCATCTGTGGGGACCTTTTCTATTTTCACATCATTTTTAGCTATTATTTCCCTTATGAGATGGTGGCATTTGAGAACATGCTTGGATCTCTGATGAGACCGTGGTTCCTTTGCTTGTGCAATGGCTCTATTATTGTGACAATATAAAGGAATTGGATAACCAATGCTAGGCACCACTTCTAGTTCAGATATGAACATTTTGATCCATACTGCTTCTTTGGCTGCTTTCGAAGCAGCAATGTACTCAGCTTCTATCGTGCAATTAGTAATTGTTTCTTGTTTGGAACTCTTCCAACTAACTGCTCCTCCTCCCATCATGAACACAAAACTAGACTGTGATTTACAATCATCTTTGTCAGATTGGAAGCTGGTATCAGTATACCCCTTTACTTCCAAAATGCCATCCCCATATACCAAGAATATATCCTTAGTCCTTGTCAAGTACTTAAGGCTATTCTTGACAGCTGTCCAGTGTTCCTCTCCAAAATCGGATCGAAATCTGCTTGTGACACTTAAAGCAAATGCTACATTTGGACTTGTACATAACATAGCATACATGATAGAACCAATTACAAATGCATATGGTATTCTATTCATGCTCTCTCTATCCTTTAGTATCTGCGGACACATAGACTTAGAAAGGTATTTCCTATATACCATGGGTATAAACCCTTTCTTAGAGAGATCCATATTGAACCTCTTCAATACTTTATATAAATGTGTACTTTAAGAAAGACCTATCAACCTATTGGATCTATCTTTATAGATCCTTATTCCCAGAATATAAGATGCTTCTTCAAGGTCTTTCAAGGAGAATTTCTTGGATAACCATATTTTAACAGATTGGAGAAGAGAAATGTCGTTTCCCATGATCAATATGTCATCCACATATAGAATTAGGAAGACAATTACACTCACACTGATCCTTTTATACACATAAGGTTCATCTTCATTATGTGAGAAAGCAAACTCTTTGATTGTCTCATTGAATCATATGTTTCAGCTCCTAGAAGCTTGCTTTAATCCATAAATGGATCTTTGAAGCTTGGATACCTTTTTGCCATCTCCTCATGTGAACCCTTCTGGTTGTGTCATATACACATCCTCAGTTAGATTTCCATTTAGAAAAGCTATCTTCACATCCATTTACCAAATCTCATAATCATAATGAGCTATAATGGCTAAAAGTATTCTTATAGACTTAAGCATTGCTACAGGAGAAAAGGTTTCATCATAGTCAATTTCTTCTTTTTGATGATAGTCTTTTGCTACTAAGCGAGCTTTATAGGTAACTATATTACCTTTCATATCGGTCTTCTTTTTAAAGACCCATTTTCACCCTATGGGTTTTATCCCTTTAGGTGGTTGAGCAAAAGTTCTTACTTTGTTCTCATACATGGAGTCAATTTCAGACTGCATGGCCTTAAGCCATAAATCACGTTCTGAACTGTTCGAAACTTTTTGATAGCTTGTAGGCTCATTGTTCTCTACTACAGTTATGCCTCTATCTGAATTAATGTGAAATCCATATCTCACAGGGATAGAATGAATCCTAGTAGATCTTCTAGGATTTTGTGTATAATTAGGTTCAACTGTAATCTCATCATTATGAAATTCAGTATCGGGTTCAATCGATTGATCTACTTCTATATGTGGGTCTGGAACTTCACCAAGTTCAATTTTACTACTACTGTCTTCTCGTAGGAGAAACTCTCTTTCTAAGAAGATAGCATGCCTTGAAACAAACATCTTTTATTCTAAGGGATGGTAGAAATAATATCCAAATGTTTCTTTTGGATATCCCACAAATAAATATTTGTCAGACTTAACATCTAGTTTGTCTAACATTGTCCTTTTTACATAAGCAGAACAACCCTATAACTTCATATGAGAAAGTGTGGGTTTCTTGTTATTCCATATCTCATATGGAGTAACATCAATGATTTACTAAGAACTCTATTTAACACATAAACAAAGGTTTCTAATACATATCCCCAACAGGACTGAGGCAAGTTTGCTCGGCTCATCATGGATCGAACCATATCTAATAGTGTTCGATTTCTCCTCTAAGATACCCTATTATGTTATGGTGTATATGTTATAGTCCATTGAGATAAAATCCCATTACCTCTAAGATAATCTTGAAATTCTTGACTTAAGTATTCTCCACCTCGATCTCATCTAAGTTTCTTAATAATTTTGCCAAGTTGCTTCTTTACTTCATTTCAGAATTCTTTGAACATTTCAAATGCTCCTAGTTTATAAATCATTAGATAGATATATCCAAACTTGGAGTAATCATCTATTAAAGAAATGAAGTAGGAGTAAACTCCTCAGGCATGTGTAGTCATTAGACCATATACATTTGAATGTATTAAGTCCAAAACCATTCTAGCTCGTTCTCCTTTACCAATAAAGGAAGCTTTTATCAGTTTTCCTAATAAACAAGATTCACATGTATTAAATGATTCATAATCAAATGATCCCAAATCACCTAACTTGTGTAATTTGGTCATGCATTTCTCATTTATATGGCCTAAATGACAATGCCATAAATATAAGGTGTTTAGAATACCTTGTTTCATTCTCTTGGTATCCACATTATGCACTTCTTTAATTAAATCAAGAACAAATATCCCATTCTCAATGATAGCTTTAGCATAAAATATATTGTTCTTAAAAATGTAACAACATTTGTCCTTTAAAGAAATTTCATAATTGTTCAATAAACAACTGAAAGAAATAATACTTTTAGATAATGCTGGAACATAATAACAATTATTTAACTCCAGTATTAATCCACTTAGAAGAGGAAAATGATAAGTTCCCACAACTATTGTAGAGATGTTTTGTCCAGTAGTTGACTGTAGACATATTTATGCCTTTCTAACTCTTCTACTGCTTTTAAGCCCTTGTAGATCATTACACAAATGAGATGCACATTCGGTATCTAATACCCAAGATTGTTTTAAAGCAATAAAATAAGTATTTATTTCATTCATATGAATACCTGAAGTAGAAGCATCAGCTTGCTTCTTCTCCTTGAGAGAATCTAGATTGGCCTTGCAGTTACGCTTTCAATGACCATATTTTCCACAATAGAAGCAAGTTCCTTTAGGATTCTCTTTCTTGACAATCTTCTTCTTAGAAACCCAACCATGCTTTAGCTTGCCTTGGCCATCTTATTTTTCTTCTGTTTCTTGCCTTTGGCAGAAGTGACAACTATGACACTTTTTGAATCCTTCTTAAAGGATCCATCAGCTATTTTAATCATGTTGATTAACTTAGAAATGGTTACTTGGATCTTGTTCATGTTGATGTTAAGAATGAAAGGTGCAAATCTTGGAGCCAACAAGTACAATATTAAATCTATGTATAGATCATTATCCATTACATAGCCAAGTATACTCAAATGCTCAGTATACCCATACATCTTTAATGCATGAGTAGCAGCCGAAGTGCCTTCCACCATTTTGCAGCTAAATAGAGCTCGAGCAATCTCATATTACTTAGTTCTAGCCTGAGAAGAATAAAGCTCCTCTAGATGCAAAATGATGGTTCTAGCATCCATCATCTCATGTTGCTTCTGAAGCTCCGAGGATATAGCACCCAACATCAGACATGCCACTGCTTCACTATCCTCCATGTATTTTCGATAAGTGCCCTTGATCTCATCAATGGTATCATCTAATGGAAGTGGTGGTGGATCTTTATCCAAGACATAATGAATCTTTTTAGCTCTAAGAACAATTCTCACTTGTCTGATCCAGTCAGAGTAATTGCTTCCAACCAGCTTGTTATCCAAGATTGATCATATGTTTATGTTTGATGTGCTCATGATGATGACCTAGATGTGAAAAAGAAAACATATGAGAGTATGTTCATATATGTGTATGCATTAATTAGGTCTTTAATTAATCCATTTACTCCCACTATTTTATTACGAATCAATAGCCCTCATTATTTAATTTGAGAAAACCTGATGGTTTTCTTAGTGGGCCAATATCCAATCCTTGATATAAAATTTGACCTTGACTGTGGTCAACAAAATCAAACCTCATACCCTTGAAAGGTAGGTATCTTTATACCAATTGTATCACTACACAACCGTTAGATCATTAGGTTATCAGCTCTTGATACATGCATATCATATATGCATTCCCTAATCTTGCCTTTAGAACTATTAGCCTTGATTGTGGTCAACAAGCTAATGGGCTAGCTAAGATAACCCATTTAATTAGATTCGAACATATTTGATATAATGTGAGCTTGACTGTGGTCAACAACCCATACTATAAAGAACTTTGGTTCTCCTTTAATTAATGGAAGGCTTATATACCTTACTATTAGTTTTAGGGATTTTAGTTAATTAAGTCTCATCATACATGGTTGGCATACATTGTTATGCATCCTATATCTATCACATAAATAGAAGCATACAAATATGACATAGTTATGGACTTTACTACATTGGTCTCCCCAAGTCAAAAGGGAAATCAAAAGGTCATACCTAGGCAATATGTGTGATTCAAACAAGTAAAAATAATTACATTATCTTCAATCTTGTTGGATCTCCATCCGGCCCATCTTGCTCCTTGATAGTGGTCTCTATTTCTATCTCTAATTCTAATCTAAGTAATCTAATTACATATTACAATTTGAAAAAGAAATACAAACCAAAAACAAGTGGCCGGGACATGAAAGTCCTCATTGGGCCAAAACATATATTATGCTTAATCACATTGGGCCTATAACATAACTATCCATCATGCCAATCATACATCCTTATATGCATTTCTAATGCATAAATTAAAACCATATAAAGGAATACAATCTATGTTTCAACTCTTGAAACTTACTTTTGAGTTATTTTATAATGTGATCAAATTAGAAAACTTTTTCCATTTTGGAAACTTTCCATTTTAAGAAACCTTTTTGCATGCATGTGTTATTACCTTAATTATCAATCCAATTGATTATTAATTGATTATTTAATTAATTAATCACATTAAATAATTAGAGAATCAATTTTGTGCTTAAAATAATGGGTAGGCCAAAACCTACCATTTAAACCCTAAAGTATGTTCACACACAAACTAGTTTTGTGTCTATTGGACCATTTAGGCCTTTTGGAATGAGCCAAGCTCACTCCAGCCCTTAAAACCCATTAATAAACTAAATTAAAATCCATAATTTTTAATTTAAATCAGCTCCTTAGGCCCACCAAGTCATTCACTAATTTAAATCAAACCCGTAAATATAATTAGGCCCATTAAGTGGCTTTAATGAATTAAAATTAATCTAATTAATTTAAGGCCCATTTTAACTAATCCAATTAATTAAAAACACATTAATATATCAAATATATCAGATTTAGAAGATTAAGAGTTATTTTAAACATTAACTTATTAAGAACAAACGGAGAACAACCCTTAAACTTTTATAGAAAAATAAAATTCCTCACGTAAAAGGAATGATTATTTTCTCAAAAGAATTGTTTTAATTTTCATTTTATATATTTGATTAGATACATCCAGAAAATCAACATTTCTCATTCATGAACAATCAAATTTGATATTTTAAGGTTCATGAAATAAATAACTCAAAAATAAAAACTATTTCACCAAAAATATAGAATTATAGATTTATGGCAAAATCGTGGCTCTATTCATGTTGGGAATTAATTGGTTACAGACATCACATGTATAAGCATAATTTAAAATTTTTGACCAATATATCTGATCTTGCCATGAATTTACAATATAAATATTAATGAGAATAAGAAAAATAACCTTTGCAACTGCATTAGTTGGAGTACGGTTCAGTAGAAACGCAACAATTTCGAATGCATAACCCCAAAAAGAGACAGGAAGATTAGCTTGACTCATCATTGATCAAACCATGTCTAATAGAGTTTGATTTCTCCTTTCAGACACACCATTCCATTGCGGTGTTTCGGGAGGAGTGAGCTGTGAAGTAATTCCACACTCCTTCAGATGACCGTCAAATTCTTGGCTTAAGTATTCACCACCTCGATATGATCGAATAGCTTTTATACTTTTTCCAAAATGGTTTTTTACTTCGTTCTTAAACTCCTTGAATTTTTCAAAAGTTTCAGACTTGTGCTTCATTAGCTAGACATAGCCATATCTACTGAAGTCATATGTGAATGTTACAAAGTAGATAAAACCACCTCTAGCTTGTGTACTTAATGGTCCACATACATCGGGGTGTATAAATTCCAACAAGTCACTAGTCCTCTCAATTTTCTTGTTAAAAGGACTCTTTGTCATCTTTCCATGCAAACATGGCTCGCATGTGTCATAAGATTCTAAGTCGAATGACCCAAGCACTCCAAATTTATAGAGTCTTGAAATGCATTTTTCATTTGCATGTCCTAAACGACAATGCCAAAAGTAAGTAGGGTTCAATTCATTTAATTTAACCCTCTTTGTATTAATGTTGTATATGGTCTTTTTGTTTTGTAGATCAAGGATATAAAGGCCATTTTGTAACATAGCATTGCCATATAAAATGCCTTGGCGATGAATATGAATATTGCCATTATTAATAACAAAGTTAAATCCATCCATATCCAAACAAGAAACTAAAATAATGTTTATGCTCATAGCAGGCCCATAATAATAATTTTTTAAATCTAAACAAAGTATGAAAGGTAAAGTGAGTCGATAGTCGCCTATCTCTATGGCCACAACTCGCGCTCCATTCCCCATATAGAGGTCCACTTCATTCTTCCCAAGTAACCACCTATTTCTTAGCCCTTGCACATTTGAACAAATGTGAGAACCACAACCGGTATCCAATACTCAAGTGGTAGAAATACAAAGGTTAATTTCAGCAACTAAAATACCAGAACGGATGCCTTGGCTCCATTCTTATTTTTTTCTTTCTTAAAGAGAGCACAATTCTTCCTCTAATGCCCTAACTTGTTGCAATGGAAGCACGTGCTTTCACTCTCTTTGAGCTTTTACGCCTTGGGCTTGGGTTGGGCCTGAGATGCACTCCCACTAGACTTGGGTCGAGCTAAGTCATTCTTGGGTTTTTCCTTTCCCTTCCCTATTCCCTTAACGGGTCCATTCTTAATGCCCCTTTGAACCATGAGTATGAGATTGGTCTTTCAAATGTTCTTTTCAGCATTCTTAAGTATCCCATGAAGCTCGATGACTGTCTTGTTCATTGCATGCATTTTATAATTCATGACAAATGGATTAGAATCACCAGTCAATAAACCCAAGATCAGATCAGTTGCCAATTCTTTTGGCACTTGTACCTTAAGCTTCTCAAGAGTATCAAGATACCCTTTCATCTTGAGTACATGGGTACTAACAGGAGTACCCGTAGCCATCTTACAAGAAATCAAGGCCTTTGGTATCACAAACCTCTCGTGATGAGCTTGTTCTTGGAACATCTCCTTAAGGTGCACCATGATCGCATAGGCCTCTTGGTCCATAAATTGGTTTTGCAAATCGAGCACCATAGTGGCTAGCATCAGACAGGTCACATCATTAGAGTCACTCATCTTAGTCTCAAAAGTTTATTTTTAAACTGTAAAGGTGTTTCTAGCAGGTTCCTCGAGCAAGGGTGATTCCAAAACATACGACTTCTTCTATTGCTTGAGAATAATCCTCAAGTTTTGAGACCAGTCTATCAAAATTGGTGCCATTTAGTTTGTTCTTTTCTAGGGCTGATTGCAATGAAAAGTTGTTGTTTGAATATGCCATTTTTCAATCTATAATAATAAACTAGCAAGATTAAATAAGGTCTTATTATAATTCCACAAAACGAATTAATATCCCTTTAAATAATTCGTGTTAGTGATTTAATGTGGGCCAAGATCCATTTTTAACAACAACTTATTGGTCAAGCTGAGTTTGTACACCTAACAAGTTAAGTTACTTAGGAAGGAAAACTCCAATCATGTCTCTTACATGATTCTTTGATCAAATTGCTAACATCTCAAGATGTTATAGCACAAACCCATTTATTAGTTGCCTAATTTCGGGCATCCATTTTCATATTAAGTCCAACCTACATGCACAAGCCATGCCTCACAAAGATAATTGGGTGCATCTAGGACTCCTAGTCTACCTGACTGATGATTGATGTTTTGTCATGTTTCAAATTAAAAAGGCAACTTTGTGACTTTGTATTTTAGGGATTCATTTTATTACAGTTTACATGACATACACTTTGTCAACCATTCATAGCATGCATATATATCTAATTGCATAAAGTAAAGCATGACAAACATGGGCCTAAAAACCTACAACTAAGATTCTATATTACTATTACATAAGAATCTTCGAGTTGGGCTTCTCCACTCCAATGGGCTTCATCTTGATTTACAAAGTCTTCAATAAATTCTATACTAAGAAATAAATGAAACTTTTACAATAATCCATAATGGCACGCAGGCCATATTTAATTACAAAAACCCAGGGCCCATGAATGCACTCCATTCATCACACAAAACAAGCAAATAAATATACATAACATTTATGGATAAAACAAAGTCAAATTTTAATTAATTTAACCAAGCCCATTAATGGAAATTGTGTACTTGAACTTTTGAGAGATGACCCCATGATACGTATGGGCTGAAGCCCAATGAACTAAATCCCCATATTGAATAAGTTCTTTTAAAAATCCAAAACACAAACTAGTTAGATTTGTGCTATAAATCAACTCTAGTATAATTTCTAATTTTGCCATTTTTAATATTATGTCATACAGCCCATAAAGATTAAAATACATATAATATGAACCAACATGAATTAAACATAAAAATTCATGAAGAACATATGTCTTATACAGCATATATACTAAAACAAACAAACAACAATGAAACTAGTTGTTTAATGCTCATATAATGCCACAAACAATGCACAAACACTTAAAATGATTTTATGAGCTATTTAATAATTTAAATAAGGTCATAAACATTGAGTTAAGGTTATGTTCATATCTGATATAAATGTTTTATTGCCATTTTAATCAAAACATAACAAACAATGTTGATTAAACATGCAACAAACACAAACTAGTCATAGTTTTAAGTGATTTTAAAATTAATCAATTAAATTGTCATGGACCAGAATTAAAACCATTTTTAAAACATGTCCAGACTTGTTATTAATCTTTAAAAAACACTTACAAACATGCCAAACACGTTTTTACATTTAATTTTGAAAACTAGTTGTTAAACAAACACATATCAAGCAAACATGCACCTAGTTTGAAGATTAAAATGTACGATCAGGTATGTATAATTAAAATTGATCATGAACAGATCTAAGAAAATATTAGGACAATATATTAACATTTTAAAATAATTATAATACCAAAATAATCATATAAAATCATTTTTACACTAAAACAATGCAAAAAACTCAAAACAAAAAATTTTAGCATTGCGATTTTTATGCAATAACGATTTTGAATCAAGATTTAATACATCCAAAGCACTAAAATAAGCATGGTTAGGCTCTGATACCACTGATGGGGTATCACATGTCATATACATGATGATCACACAGTGAAAAAATAAAAAATTTAGATCATACATGCCACACAATATACAACAAATAATCGAATCATGCAAATTTTAGGGTTTTGGAAAACTTACAAGTTTGGATGCACTTCAAAAATTGATTTTGAAGATGACCAGCATATAAGATGGACTTATATAACTTAGATCTTGATCACCAAAGCCAAAGGAGCAGCCTTTACGCCACACCACTCTATGTTCACACACACACACACTCACAAAGATGACTTAAAACCGAGAGTGCTAGCTCTATGTTTGTGTATTCGAAAATGGGAATGGTTTGAAGCCACAAGATCTGATCTTGTTCTTCTTTTTGGTTGCTATTGCTGCCCATGAACACAAGGGATGAAGAAATAATGCTTTCTCTTGAGAGTGGCAGCATTAGAGAGAGAAATTATCTTTTAGGTTAAAAATAATTAATCAATTTATATCACTATATTAGAAAGTTTGTTGTTGCCAAAATTCCCTTTATTTTAGGTCTTATTTTCAGCCTACATTACTTCCTAATTCAGTCATTTAAATTGATTCAAATCCTATTAGTTTTAAATTTCAATGAATTTAAAATGGCATAAGACATTTAACCAAAAATCCACCACTTAATTAGGGATTGTGCACATGCCGAAATTCACTAAGATAATCCTTTGAATTTTGGCTACACTCTCTCCTAATTAGGTGTTTTATTTTGAGTCAAATGCTATTAGAATTTAATACTCAATTAATTTAATTAATCCAAGATAATTAATTAATTGAAATTAAACCTTATGGGCCGAATTTCTCTCTCTTATGGATCAAGGTCCATTAAGAAATTTTAATAACCATTACATACATTAATTTGAATTTAAATAAAAGCCCAAATTAATGCATAATAAATTATTTAAATATTTTAAATAGTCCCTTACCCATAAATATCAGAATTAATATAAGGAATGTAACTAGTCATCCTTATATATACTGATTCCTTTCTTGATATTCCAGTGACACTGAAATCTCAGATAAATAATGATTTCTCATTATTTCATCTTGGTATGGCCATACACTTCTCAGTTCTCTGATCAAGTGGCCGATGATATTTTCTCTCTTACCGAGAGGGGTAATCCCTTCATTTCTCTCATGCTCTCTAACATGAATTAGTGCATACCCAAGCATACCCATACTTGTTACCCTGTTATGAGTACGTTAGTGTATGTCAAAGTACACAGTAATTCATAAAGAGTTTAATAGAGATTTTAAGTCTAAGAACTCCGATGCAAAACTTTCATATAAGAAACACTTACAACTTGTACCATGCAATGTTCTCATGAACGGATCGAATCCAGACCATGTTCTTAAACATGTATCTATGATCTCTAATTAACACTCTAGTCCTTATGATCCGTAAGATAGAACTCAACTTATCAGAGAGAGCATACTATTCTTAATTCATTTGTTATTCCCATAACTATTATTGATTAGGGATATTTAGAATGAAGTCTCAATTTTTTCAAGGTCTTACAACCATGTGCCTCACATATGATAACTTAAACTGAAACAACATACTTAGATAGTTCCATTAATTGATATACACAAGAATACAATAGATAAAAAAATGCCTCATTTATTAACTTAAGTGTTTTATAATAATACATTGAGGGCTTACAATAACAATCTCCTACTAGCACTAGTCCTAATTGGGCATAGCCCAAAGGCCGAATGCTCTCAAATGAGCTTCGTGGAGATTTGGATGCAATTATTTCATCAAAGGGTCTATTACATTATTTTCACTTGCTATCTTGCTAATCTTTACGTCCCCACGATCAATGATCTCTCTGATCAAGTGGTAACTCCTGAGTATGTGTTCGGATTTCTAGTGTGACCGGTGCTCTTTGGCCTATGCGATGGCCCCTTGTTGTCACAAAAAATTTCTAATGGATCTAGGGTGCTTAGGACCACTCCTAATCCAGAAGTGAAATTCCTAATCTAAATAGCCCCCTTTGCAGCCTCACTAGCTGTAATATACTCAGATTTTGTAATTGAGTCGACAGCGGTCTCTTGCTTTGAGCTTCTCTAACTGACAGTACCACCATTCAAAATAAAAACAAAACTAGATTGGGATCATGAGTCCTGAGTGCTGGTCTGAAAAACAACATCAGCATAATCTTGTATGACGAGTTCTTCTTCACCATCATACACCAAGAAGTGATCCTTAGTCCTTCGTAGGTACTTAAGAATACCTTTTACAGTAGACCAATGCTTCTCACCAAGGTTTTGCTAAAACCTACTAGTTATACTTAGTGCATGAGCAACATCCAACCTAGTACATAACATAGCGTACATGATAGATCCAATAGCAGATACATATGGGATTCTGCTCATGTTGTCCCTCTCTTCCTTAGTTTTAGGATATTGTTCTTTAGTCAAAGGAACTCCCAAAGCCAAAGGTATGCACCCTTTCATTGAGTCTCCCATACAAAAATGCTTTAGTACTTTGTCTATATACTTTTCTTGACTTAGTCCCAAAAGTCGATTTAATCTATCTCTATAGATCCGAATACCAAGTATTGTCTTAGCTTCACCTTAGTCTTTCATTGTGAAACACTTCCTTAACCATTGCTTAACCTTTTGCAATGTTGGAATGCCATTCCCAATGAGAAGGATGTCATCCACATATAGGACCAGGAATATTATTATGCTCCTACTAACCTTCTTGTACACACAAGGCTCATTTTCATTTTTGATGAAGTTAAATTCTTTGACAGCTTCATCAAAATGGAGATTTAAACTTCGGGATGCTTGATTTAATCCATAAATGGTTTTTTGAAGCTTGCAAACCTTTTTAGGATGCTTGGGATTGACAAAACCCTCAAGTTGTGTCATATACACATCCTCAAGTAGATTTCCATTGAGGAAAGTAGTTTTGACATCCATTTGCCATATCTCATAGTCATGATATGCAGCTATGGCAAGCAAGATCTTAATGGACTTGAGCATGACTACAGGCAAAAAGGTCTATCATAGTCTGCACCTTGAGTTTGCTGAAAACCTTTTGGTACTAGTCTACCTTTGTAGGTCTTATCAACTTTGAGTTTAAATAGCCACTTGCATTCAATTACCTTAGCACCTTTTTTTGGATCAACCAAGGTCCAAACCTGGTTATCGTACTTTGATTGCATCTTGAATTTTATGGCTCCAAGCCAATTTTTTGAGTCAGAGCTCTTAATAGCTTCTTGGTAGGTAGTTGGATCCTCACGATCCACTAACACAATAGTGTCACTATCGGTGATTAGAAAATCGTATGTCTCAATCTCCCAACGTACCCTATCGGACCTTCTAGGTTCTTGTGTAATGGGTTCTTGTTCCACAACTGGTTGGGAACTTGATCCCATTTCCAACTCATCCTCTTCAAGAGTTTGTGGTACTTGAATTTCACCAAGTTTTACTTTACTCCCGCTCCCTTTCTTGAAAAGGTATTTCTTTTCCAAGAAAACAACCTTGCAAGCAACAAAAACTTTTCTCTCGGCTTGTGAGTAAAAGTAGTATCCCTTTGTTTCTTTGGGATAATCCACAAACAAGCAGACAGTAGATTTGGACTCTAGTTTGTCAAATGTTAATTTCTTAACATGTGCTTCACAACCCCAAATCTTGAGAAACGACATATTGGGCTCTTTCTCAGTCTATAACTTGTATGGTGTCTTTTCATCTGTATTAGTTGGATTACGATTCAATAGAAACCCAACAGTTTCTAATGCATAACCCCAAAAAGAGATAGGAAGATTAACTTGACTCATCGTTGATCGAACCATGTCCAATAGAGTTTGATTTCTCCTTTCGGACATACCATTCCATTGTGGTGTTCCAAGAGGAGTGAGCTGTGAAATAATTCCACACTCTTTCAGATGACCGTCAAATTCTTGGCTTAAGTATTCACTACCTCGATCTTATCAAATGGCTTTTATACTTTTGCCAAGTTGGTTTTCTACTTCGTTCTTAAACTCTTTGATTTTTTCAAAAGTTTCAGACTTATGCTTCATTAGATAGACATAGCCATATCTACTGAAGTCATCTGTGAATCTTACGAAGTAGCTAAAACCACCTCTAGCATGTGTACAAAATGGTCCACATACATCAGTGTGTATTAATTCCAACAAGTCACTAGTCCTCTAACTTTTCTTGTTAAAAGGACTCTTTGTCATCTTTCTATGCAAACATGGCTCGTGTATGTCATAAGATTCCAAGTCAAATGACCCAAGCACTCCAGATTTATGGAGTCTTGAAATGCATTTTTCATTTGCATGTCCTAAATGACAATGCTAGAAGTAAGTAGGGTTCAATTCATTTGATTTAACCCTCTTTGTATTAATGTTGTATATGGACATTTTATTTTTTAGATCAAGGATATAAAGGCAATTTTGTAACATAACATTGCCATATAAAATGCCTTGGCGACGAATATGAATATTGCCATTATTAATAATAAAGTCAAATACATCCATATCCAAACAAGAAACTGAAAGAATGTTTCTGCTCATAGCAGGCACATAATAACAATTTTTTAAATCTAAATAAAGTTTGAAAGGTAAAGTGAGTTGATAGTCAGCTATCTCCATGTCCGCAACTCATGCTCCATACCCCACATGGAGTTCCACTTCTTTCTTCCTAAGTAACAGTCTAGTTCTTAGCCCCTACACATTTGAACAAATGTGAGAACCATAACCAGTATCCAATAACCAAGTGGTAGAAATAGAAAGGTTAATTTCAACAACAAAAATACCAAAACAAGACGCCTTGGCTCCATTCTTCTTTTATTCTTCCTTAAAGAGAGCGCAATTCTTCCTCCAATGCCCTAACTTGTTGCAATGGAAGCACATGCTTTCACTTTCTTTGAGCTTTTACCCCTTGGGCTTAGGTTGCGCCTGAGATGCACTCTCACTAGACTTAGGCTGAGCTAAGTCATTCTTGGGTTTTGCCTTTCCCTTCCCCTTTCCCTTAGAAGGTCTTTTCTTAATGCCCCTTTAAACTATGAGTACGGGATTGGTATTTTGAATGTTCTCTTCAGCATTATTAAGCATCCCATGAAGCTCAGTGACTATCTTGTTCATTGCATGCATGTTACAAGTCATGAAAAATGGATCATAATCATCAGTTAATGAACCCATTATCAAATTAGTGGCCAATTCTTTTGGCACTTGTACCTCAAGATTCTCTAGAGTATCAAGATACCCTTTCATCTTGAGTACATGAGTACTAATAGGAGTACCTGCAGCCATCTTACATGAAATCAAGGCCTTTGTTGCCACAAACCTCTTGTGACGAGCTTGTTCTTAGAACATCTCCCTAAGGTGCACCATGATCGTATAGGCTTCTTGGTCCAAGAATTGCTTTTGCAAATTGGGCACCGTAGTGGCTAACATCAGATATGTCACATCATTTGAGTCACTCTTCTTAGTCTCAAAAGTTTCCTTTTGAACTGCAGAGGCATTCCTAGTAGGTTCCTTGGGCAAGGGTGCATCCAAAACATTCGACTTCTTCTCTTGCTTGAGAACAATCCTTAAGTTTTGAGACCGGTCTATGAAATTGGTGCCATTTAGTTTGTCCTTTTCTTGGACCGATCGTAATGAAAATTTGTTGTTTGAAGATGCCATTTTTCAATCCACAATAATAAAACTTATGAAGATTAAATGAGGTTTTATTATAATCCCACAAACCGCATTAATATCCCTTTAAATAATTCGTGTTAGTGATTTAATATGGGCAAGATCAACTTTTCACGACAACTTATAAGTCATGCTGAGCTTGTACACCTAACAAGTTAATTTACTTAGGTAGGAAAACTCCAATCATATCTCGTACATGACTCTTGGATCAAATGGGCTAACATCTCAAGATATTATAGCACAAACCCATTTATTAGTTGCCTAGGTCCGGGCATCCCTTTCAATATTAAGTCCAACCTACATCCACAACCCATGCCTCACAAAGATAATCGGGTGCATTTAGGACTCCTAGTCAATGTGATCGTTGATCGATGCCTTGACATGTTTCGAATTAGGAAGACAACTTTGTGACTCGCTATTTTAAGGATTCATTTTATTACGGCTTACATGGCATACGCTTTGTCATCCATTCATAGCATACATATATATATAATTGCATGAAGTAAAGCATGACAAACATGGGCCCAAAAGCCTACAACTAAGATTCTATACTATTACATAAGAATATTTGAGTTGGGCTTCTCCACTCCGATGGGCTTCGTCTTGATTTACAAAGTCTTTAATAAATTCTATATTAAGAAATAAATGAAACTTTTACAATAATCCATAATGGCATGCATGCCATATTTAATTACAAAAACCCAGGGTCCATGAATGCACAATGCATATCCATTCATCACACAAAACAAACAAGTAAATATACATAACATTCATGGATTAAACAAAGTCCAATTTTAATTAATTCAGCAAAGCCTATTAATGGAAATTGTGTACTTGAACTTTTAAGAGAAGACCCCATGATGAGCATGGAACGAAGCCCAATGGACTAAATCCCCTTATTGAATAAGTTCTCTTAAAAGCCCAAAACACAAACTAGTTATATTTGTGCTATAAATCAACTTTAGTATAATTTCCAATTTTCCTATTTTTAATATTATGTCATACAGCCCATAAATATTAAAATACATATAATATGAACCAACATCAATTAAACATAAAAATTCATTAAGAACATATGTCATACATGTCATATATACTAAAACAAACAAATAACAATGAAATTAGTTATTTAATGCTCATATAATGCCACAAACAATGCACAAACACTTAAAACTATTTTATGAGCTATTTAATAATTAAAATAAGGTAAAAAAAATTTAGTTAAGGTTTTGTTCAGATCTGATCTAAATGTGTTTTTGTCATTTTAATCAAAACATAACAAACAATGTTGATTAAACATGCAACAAACACAAACTAGTCATAGTTTTAAGTGATTTTAAAATTAATCAATTAAATTGTCATGGACCAGAATTAAGAAAATTTTTAAAACATTTCCAGACCTGTTATTAATCTTTAAAAATTACTTAAAAACATTCCAAACATATTTTTACATTTAATTTTGAAAACTAGTTGTTAAACAAGCACATATCAAGCAAACTAGCACCTAGTTTCAAGATTAATATGTACGATCAGGTATATATAATTAAAATTGACCATGAACAGCTCTAAGAAATTCTTAGGATAGTATATTAACATTTTAAAATAATTATAATACCTAAATAATCATATAAAATCATCTTTACACTAAAACAATGCAAAAAACTCAAAACAGAAAATTTCAGCATTGCGGTTTTTATGATATAATGATTTTGAATTAAGATTTAATGCATCCATAGCACTAAAATAAGCATTGTTAGGCTTTGATACCACTGATGGGATATCACATGGCATATACATGATGATCACGAAGCATAAAAATTAAAAATTTAGATCATACATACCACGCAATATACAATAAAGAATTGAAACATGCAATTTTAGGGTTTTTAAAAACTTGATTTTGAAGATTACCAGAATATAATATGGACTTATATACCTTAGATCTTGATCACTAAAGCCAAAGGAGCAGCCTTTACACCACACCACTCTATGTTCACACACACACTCACAAAGATTACTTAAAATCGAGACTGCTAGCTCTATGTTTGTGTATTCGGCAATAGGAATGGTTTGGAGCCACAAGATCTGATCTTGTTATTATTTTTGGATGCTATTACTTCCCAAAATCACAAGAGATGAAGAAAGAATTCTTTCTCTTAAGAGTGGCGGCATTAGAGAGAGAAATTGTCTCTTAGGTTAAAAATAGTTAATCAATTTACATCACCACATTAGGAAGTTGTTGCAACCAGAATTCCCTTGATTTTAGGTCTTATTTTCAGCCTACATTACATCCTAATTAAGTCATTTAAATTGATTCAAATCCTATTAGTTTTAAATTCAAATGAATTTAAAATGGCATAAGACATTTATCCAAAAATCCATCACTTAATTAGGGATTCTGCACATGCCAAAATTCACTAGGATATTCCTTTGAATTTTGGCTACACTCTCTCCTAATTAGGTTTTTTTTATTTTGATTCAAATGCTATTAGGATTTAATACTCAATTAATTTAATTAATCCAAGACAATTAATTAATTGAAATTAAACCTTGTGGGCCGAATTTCTCTCTCTTATGGACCAAGGTCTATTAAGCAATTTTAATACCCATTACATACATTAATTTGACTTTAAATAAAAGCCCAAATTAATGCCTAATACACTATTTAAATATTTTAAGCCCAATGCTTTGTGTGCAATCCTATAGGTCCATTTAATATTAGCAATGAATTAATAAATTAATTCAAAGGCTATATATATTCTCTAGCAAGATATTATAACATTCCAAACTAAATGAAAATGCAAATGACATTTAGTGACCTAATGCAATTTTGCATAGTCCCTTACCCATAAATATCATAATTAATATAAGGCATGGAACTAGTCATCCTTATATATACTAATTCATTTCTTGATATTCCAGTGACACTGAACTCTCAGATAAAAAATGATTTCTCATTATTTCATCTTGGTATTCCATACACTTCTCAGTTCACTGATCAAGTGGCCGATGATATTTTCTCTCTTATAAAGAGGGGTAATCCCTTCACTTCTCTAATGCTTTTTAACATGAATTAGTGCATACCCAAGCATACCCATACTTGTCACCTTGTTACGAGTACGTTAGGTGTATGTTAAAGTACACAGTAATTCATAAAGAGTTTCATAAAAGTTTTAGGTCTAAGAACTCCGATGTAAAACTTGCACATAAGAACACTTATGATTTGTACCATGTAATGTTCTCATGAACGGATCAAATCCAGATACCATGTTCTTAAACATGTATCTATGATCTCTGATTGACACTCTAGTCCTTATGATCTGTAAGACATAACTCAACTTATTATAGAGAGCATACTAGTCTTAATTCATTTGTTATTCCCATAGGACTGACTAGGGATATTTAGAATGAAGTCTTAATTGTTTCAAGGTCTTACAACCATGTGCCTCACACATGATAACTTAAACTGAAACAACATTCTTGGATAGTTCTATCAATTGATATGCACAAGAATACAATAGATAAAAGAAATGCCTCATTTATTAAGGTAAGTGTTTTATAACAATGCATTGGAGCTAGGGCTTACACTAACAATCTCCCACTAGCACTATTTCCAATTGGGCATAGCCCTAACATCGAATGCTCTCAAATTAGCTTCGTACATATTTGGATGCAACTGTTTCATCAAATGATCTTCTACATTGTTTTCACTTGCTATCTTGCTAATCTTGATGTCCCCATGATCAATGATATCTCTGATCGGGTGGTACCTTCTGAGTATGTGTTTGGATTTCTTGTGTGACTGGGGCTCCTTTTCCTGTGCGATGGCCCCATTTTCATAAAAAATTTCTAATGGATCTAGGGTGTTTGGGACCACTCCTAATCCAGAAATGAAATTTCTAATCCAAACAGCCTCCTTTGCAGCCTCACTCGCTTCAATATACTATGATTCTATAGTTGAGTCGGCAAAGACCTCTTACTTTGAACTTCTCCAGCTGACAGTACCACTGTTCAAAACAAAAACAAAAATAGATTGCGATCTTGAGTCCTGAGTGCTGGTCTGAAAAGCAGCATCGGCATAACCTTGTATGATGAGCTCTTCTTGACGACCATACACCAAGAAGTGATCCTTAGTCCTTCGTAGGTACTTAAGTATCCCTTTTACAATAGACCAATGCTTCTCACCAGGGTCTTGCTGAAACCTACTAGTTATACTTAGTGCATGAACAACATCCAACCTTGTATATAACATAGCATACATGGTAGATCCAATAGCAGATGCATATGGGATTCTACTCATGTTGTCCCTCTTCTCTTTAGTTTTAGGACATTGTTCTTTAGTCAAAGGAACTCCTAAAGCCAAAGGTATGTACCCTTTCTTTGATTCTCCCATACTAAAATGCTTTAGTACTTTATTTATGTACTTTTCTTGACTTAGTCCCAAAAGCTGATTCGATCTATCTCTATAGATCTGAATATCATGCATTGTCTCAACTTCACCTAAGTCTTTCATTGATAAACACATCCCCAACCATTGCTTAACCTTTTGCAATGTTGGAATGTCATTCCTAAAGAGAAGGATGTCGTGCACATATAGGACCAGGAATACTATTATGCTCCCACTAACCTTCTTGTACACACAAGGCTCATCTTCATTTTTGATGAAGTCAAATTCTTTGATAGCTTCATCAAAATGGAGATTCCAACTCCGGGATGCTTGCTTTAATCCATAAATAGATTTTTAAAGCTTACAAACCTTCTAAGATGCTTGGGATTGACAAAACCCTCAATTTGTGCCATATACACATCCTCAAGTAGATTTCCATTGAGGAAAACAGTTTTGACATCCATTTACCATATCTTATAGTCATGATATGCAGCTCTGGCAAGCAAGATCCTAATGGACTTAAGCATAACTATAGGCAAAAAGGTCTCATTATATTCTATACCATGAGTTTGCCGAAAACCTTTTGCTACTAGTTTACCTTTGTAGGTAATGTCAGCTTTGAGTTTAAATAGACACTTGCATTCAATTCCTTAGCACCTTTCGGTGGATCAACCAAGGTCCAAACCTGGTTATCGTACATTGATTGCATCTTGGATTTCATGGCTCCAAGCCAAATTTTCGAGTCAAGGCTCTCAATAGCTTCTCGATAGGTAGTTGGATCCTCACGATCCATTAACTCAATAGTGTCATTGTTGGTGATTAGAAAACCGTATCTCTCAATCTCCCGACATACCTTACCGGACCTTCTATGTTCTTGTGTAATGGGTTTTTGTTTCACAACTGGTTGTGAACTTGATCCCATTTCCAACTCATTCTCTTCAGGAGTTTGTGGCACTTGAATTTCTCCAAGTTCTACTTTACTCCCACTGCCTTTCTTGAGAAGGAATTCCTTTTCCACGAAAATAGCCTTACGAGCAATAAAAACTTTGCTATTTGCTTGTGAGTAAAAGTAGTATCCCTTTGTTTCTTTGGGATAACCCATAAACAAGCAGACAGTAGATTTAGACTCTATTTTGTCAGATGTTAATTTCTTAACATGTACTTCACAGCCCCAAATCATGAGAAATGACATATTGGGCTCTTTACCAGTCCATACCTCGTATGGTGTCTTTTTAACTGCATTAGTTGGAGTATGGTTCAGTAGAAACGCAATAGTTTCTAATGCATAACCCTAAAAAGAGACATAAAAATTATCTTGACTCATCATTGATTGAACCATGTCCAATAGATTTTGATTTCTCCTTTCGGACACACCATTCAATTGTGGTGTTCCGGAAGGAGTGAGCTGTGAAATAATTCCACACTCCTTCAGATTACCATTAAATTCTTGGCTTAAGTATTCACCACCTTGATTTGATAGAATGGCTATTATACTTTTGCCAAATTTCGTTCTTAAACTCTTTGAATTTTTCAAAAGTTTTGGACTTGTGCTTCATTAGATAAATATAGCCATATCTACTGAAGTCATCTTTGAATATTATAAAGTAGCTAAAATCATCTCTAGCTTGTGTACATAATGGTCCACATACATCGGTGTGTATTAATTCTAATAAGTCACTAGTCCTCTCACTTTTCTTGTTAAAAAGACTCTTTGTCATCTTTCCATGCAAACATGGCTCGCATGTGTTATAAGATTCCAAGTCGAATGACTTAAACACTTTAGATTTATATAGTCTTGAAATGCATTTTTCATTTGCATGTCCTAAACGACAATGCCAAAAGTAAGTAGGGTTCAATTCATTTGATTTAACCCTTTTTGTATTCGTATTGTACATGGACTTTTTGTTTTGTAGATCAAGGATATAAAAGCCATTTTGTAACATAGCATTACCATATAAAATGCCTTAGCGAAGAATATGAATATTGCCATTATTAATAACAAAGTAAAATTCATCCATATCCAAACAAGAAACTGAAATAATATTTTTGTTTATAGTAGGCACATAATAACCATTTTTTAAATCTAAACAAAGTTCGGAAGGTAAAGTGAGTCGATAGTTGCCTATCTCCATGGCCGCAACTCGTGCCCCATTCCCTATATGGAGGTCCACTTCATTCTTCCCAAGTTACTACCTATTTCTTAGCCCCTTCACATTTGAACAAATGTGAGAACCACAACCGGTATCCAATACCCAAGTGGTAGAAATAGAAAGGTTAATTTCAACAAAAAAAATACCAGAACTAGATGCCTTGGCTCCATTCTTTTTTTGTTCTTCCTTAAAGAGAGCGCAATTCTTCCTCTAATGCCCTAACTTGTTGCAATGGAAGCACGTGCTTTCACTCTCTTTGAGCTTTTGCCTCTTGGGCTTGAGATGCAGTCCCACTAGACTTAGATCGAGGTAAGTCATTCTTGGGTTTTACCTTTCCCTTAACGAGTCCTTTCTTAATTCCCCTTTGAACCATGAGTATGAGATTGGTCTTTTGAATGTTCTCTTCAACATTCTTAAGTATCCCATTAAGCTCGGTGATTGTCTTTTTCATTGCATGCATGTTGTAATTTACGACAAATGAATCATAATCATCAGTCAATGAACCCAAGATTAGATCAGTGGCTAATTCTTTTGGCACTTGTACCTCAAGCTTCTCAAGAGTATCAAGATACCCTTTCATCTTGAGTACATAGGTACTAACAGGAGTGCCTGCATCCATCTTTGAAGAAATAAAGGCCTTTGTTGTCACAAACCTCTTATGACGAGCTTGTTCTTGGAACATCTCCTTGAGGTGCACCATGATCACATAGGCCTCTTGGTCCATGAATTGCTTTTGCAAATCGAGCACCATAGTGGCTAGCATCAGACAAGTCACATCATTAGAGTCACTCTTCTTAGTCTCAAAAGTTTCCTTTTGAACTGCAGAGGCATTCCTAGCAGGTTCCTCGGGCAAGGGTGCATCCAAAACTTACGACTTCTTCTCTTTTTTTGGAACAATCCTTAAGTTTCGAGACTATTCTATGAAATTGGTGCCATTTATTTGTCCTTTTCTAGGATCGATCGCAATGAAAAGTTGTTGTTTGAAGATGCCATTTTTCAATCTACAATAATAAAACTTATCAAGATTAAATGAGGTCTTATTATAATCTCACAAACTGAATTAATATCCCTTAAAATAATTCACGTTTGTGATTTAATGTGGGACAAGATCCACTTTTCACAAAAACTTATTTTTCAAGCTGAGCTTGTACACCTAACAAGTTAAGTTACTTAGGTAGGAAAACTCCAATCATATCTCATACATAACTCTTGGATCAAATGGGCTAACATCTCAAGATGTTATAGCACAAAACCATTTATTAGTTGCCTAGGTTCGGGCATCCCTTTCCATATTAAGTCCAACCTACATCCACAACTCATGCCTCACAAAGATAATCAGGCGCATCTGGGACTCCTAGTCTACATGATCGATGATCGATGCCTTGACATGTTTCAAATTAGGAAGGCAACTTTGTGTCTTACTATTTTAGGGATTCACTTTATTACAGCTTACATGGCATACACTTTGTCATCCATTCGTAGCATACATATATATAATTGCATAAAGTAAAGCGTGAAAAATATGGGCCTAGAAACCTACAACTAAGATTCTATACTATTACATAAGAATCTTCGAGTTGGGCTTCTCCTCAATAATTCTATACTAGGAAATAAATGAAAATTTTACAATAATCCATAATTGCACATAGACCATATTTAATTATAAAAACCCAGGGGCCATGAATGCACCATGCATATCCATTCATCACACAAAACAAGCAAATAAAAATACATAACATTCATGGATAAAACAAAGTCCAATTTTAATTAATTTAGCTAAACCCATTAATGGAAATTGTGTACTTGAACTTTTAGGAGAAGAGCCCATGAGAGGCATGGGCTGAAGCCCAATGGACTAAATCCCCTTATTGAATAAGTTCTCTTAAAAGCCAAAAACACAAACTAGTTAGATTTGTGCTATAAATCAACTCTAGTATAATTTCCAATTTTGCCATTTTTAATATTATGGCATACAGCCCATAAATATTAAAATACATATAATATGAACCAATATGAATTAAACATAAAAATTCATGAAGAACATATGTCTTACATGGCATATATACTAAAACAAACAAACAACAATGAAACTAGTTGTTTAATGCTCATATAATGCCACAAACAATGCACAAACACTTAAAATGATTTTATGAGCTATTTAATCATTTAAATAAGGTCATAAACATTGAGTTAAGGTTCTATTCAGATATGATCTAACTGTGTTTTTGCCATTTTAATCAAAACATAACAAACAATGTTGATTAAACATGCAACAAACACAAACTAGTCATAGTTTTAAGTGATTTTAAAATTAATCAATTAAATTGTCATGGACCAGAATTAAAACCATTTTTAAAACATGTCTAGACCTATTATTAATCTTTAAAAATAACTTACAAAAATGCCAAACATGTTTTTACATTTAATTTTGAAAACTAAATGTTAAACAAACACATATCATGCAAATTAGCACCTAGTTTCAAGATTAACATGTACGATCAGGTATTTATAATAAAAATCGGCCACTAACAGCTCTAAGAAAATATTAGGACAGTATATTAACATGTAAAAATAATTATAATACCTAACTAATCATATAAAATCATTTTTATACTAAAACAATGCAAAAAACTCAAAACAAAAAAATTCAGCATTGCGATTTTTATGCAATAACGCTTTTGAATCAAGATTTAATGCATCCAAAGCGCTAAAATAAGCATGGTTAGGCTCTGATACCACTTGTGGGATATCACATGGCATATACATGATGATCACGTAGCGAAAAAAGTAAAAAATTAAATAATACATGCCACATAATATACAACAAAGAAACGAAACATGCAATTTTAGGGTTTTTGAAATCTTACAAGTTTGGATGCACTTCAAAAATTGATTTTGAAGATGACCAGCATATAAGATGGACTTATATACCTTAGATCTTCATCAAAAAAGACAAAGGAAGAGCCTTTATGCCACACCACTCTATGTTCATACACACACTCACAAAGATGACTTAAAACTGAGAGTGCTAGCTCTATGTTTGTGTATTCGGCATTGGGAATGGTTTGAAGCCACAAGATCTGATCTTTTTCTTCTTTTTGGTTGCTATTGCTGCCCAAGAACACAAGAGATGAAGAAAGAATTCTTTCTCTTGAGAGTGGCGGCACTAGAGAGAGAAATTATCTCTTAGGTCAAAAATAATTAATCAATTTATATCACTACATTAGGAAGTTTTTTGTAGCCGAAATTCCCTTGGTTTTAGGTCTTATTTTTAGCCTACATTACTTCCTAATTAAGTCATTTAAATTGATTCAAATCCTATTAGTTTTAAATTCAAATGAATTTAAAATGGCATAAGACATTTAACCAAAAATCCATCACTTAATTAGAGATTGTGCACATGCCGAAATTCACTAGGATATTCCTTTGAATTTCGGCTACACTCTCTCCTAATTAGGTGTTTTATTTTGATTCAAATGCTATTAGGATTTAATACTCAATTAATTTAATTAATCCAAGATAATTAATTAATTGAAATTAAACCTTATGGGTCGAATTTCTCTCTTATATGGATCAAGTTCCATTAAGCAATTTTAATACCCATTGCATAAATTAATTTGACTTTAAATAAAAGCCCAAATTAATGCCTAATACACTATTTAAATATTTTAAGCCCAATGTTTTGTGTGCAATCCTATAGGTCCATTTAATATTGGTAATGAATTAATAAATTAATTCAAAGGCTATATATATTCTCTAGTAAGATATTATAGCATTCCAAATTAAATGAAAATGCAAAAGACATTTAGTGACCTAATGCAATTTTGCATTGTCCCTTACCCATATATATTAGAATTAATATAAGGCATGGAACTAATCATTCTTATATATACTAATTCCTTTCTTGACATTCCAGTGGCACTGAACTCTCAGATAAATAATGATTTCTCATTATTTCATCTTGATATGGCCATACACTTCTTAGTTTACTAATCAAGTGGCCGATGATATTTTCTCTCTTATTGAGAGGGGTAATCCCTTCACTTCTCTCATGCTCTCTCTAACATGAATTAGTGAATACCCAAGCATACCCATACTTGTCATGCTTTTACGAGTACGTTAGGTGTATGTCAAAGTACACAGTAATTCATAAAGAGTTTCATAGAGATTTCAGGTCTAAGAACTCTGATGCAAAACTTGCACATAAGAAACACTTATGACTTGTAACATGTAATGTTCTCATGAACGGATCAAATCTAGATACCATATTCTTAAACATGTATCTATGATCTCTGATTGACACTCTAGTCCTTATAATTTGTAAGACAGAACTCAACTTATGAGAGAGAGCATACTAGTCTTAATTCATTTGTTATTCCCATAACTATGATTGACTAGGGATATTTAGAATGAATTCTCAATTATTTCAAGGTTTTGCAACCATGTGCCTCACACATGATAACTTAAACTGAAACAACATTATTGGATAGTTCTATCAATTGATATGCACAGGAATATAATAGATAAAATAAATGCCTTATTTATTAACTTAAGTATTTTATAACAATGCATTGGGACTAGGGCTTACACTAATAATGATATACCCAACCTCCTAACTATGTTCACCCCCAGTTGGAAGTAATCAGTTATAGAGTCAAAGTACATCACTTGCTACTTAAGATAACCTTGGTGATTTCAAGTCTAAGGATACATGCACAACCAGTATGAAGAGATTCCTCACTGACATAAATTTAATATCTATGTGAGGATTCTCTTTGCAGGTCTCCAATGAACTTGTTCATATAACAAGCATCCATATGTTAACTTTGATCATCTTCCATAATCATAGTTATGAGAACCACTGCTTGAACTATTCAAAAAGCATAACATGTGCTAGTCTGTTTGAATTAACAATGACCTATCTTTTTAATTCTATGACTGGGGATATTTAGATATTAACACATTTGCATGCAATTGACATCTCATACATGAACACTTTCATGATTGCCTTTGCATTATGTTTATAATATTTAGGACTTCATTAATTAATTTAAGATATACAAACTCATGTATTTAAACATAGCATTAATAAATGAATGATGCCTTTTATTAGGAATATGAATTCATACATATGAAATACATCCCTTTTACATGGGCTATAGGGCATACTCTCTAATAGAGCCTACAAGCTATTAAGAAGTTTTGAATAGTTTAGAATGTGATTTGTGGCTTAAGGATATGCAGTATGAAATGGACTCCATGTATGAGAACAAAGTATGGACTTTAGCTCAACCATTTGAAGGGATAAAACCCATAGGATGCAAATGGGTCTTTAAAAAAAGATCGACATTGCTAAATTTAATATAGTTACCTATAAAGCTCGCTTAGTAGCAAAAGGCTATTGTCAAAGAGAAGGAATTGACTATGATGAAACCTTTTCTCCTGTAGTAATGTTGAAGTCTTTAAGAATACTTTTAGCCATTACAGCTCATTATGATTATGAGATTTGGAAAATGGATGTGAAGAAAACTTTTCTAAATGGAAATCTAACTGAGGATATGTATATAAAACAACCAGAAGGGTTCATATCAGGAGATGGTGAAAAGGTATGTAAGCTTCAAAGATCCATTTATGAATTAAAGCAAACCTCTAGGAGCTAGAACATACAATTCAATTAGATAATCAAAGAGTTTTATTTCTCACAAAATAAAGATAAGCCATGTGTGTATAAAAGGGTCAATGGGAGTGTAATTGACTTTTTAGTTCTATATGTGGATGACATATTGATCATAGAAAATGACATTTCTCTTCTCTAATCATAGAAAATGAAAATAATGTTATCCAAGCAATTATCCATGAAAGACCTTGGAGAAGCATCCTATATTTTGGGAATAAGGATCTATAAAGATAGATCTAATTGGTTGCTATATCTTTCTCAAAGTACATATATAAATAAAGTATTAAAAAGGTTTAATATGGATTTTTCTAAAAAAGGGTTTATACCCATGGAGCATGGGAAACACTTTTCTATGTTTATGTGTCCGAAGACACTAGAGGATAGAGAGAGCATGCGTAGAACACCATATGCATCGATAATTAGTTCTATCATGTATGTTACGTTATGTACACATCTAGATATAGCATTTGCTTTGAGTATAATAAGCAGATTCCAATCCAATTTTGGTGAAGAGCACTGGGCAGTTGTCAAGAATATCCTTAAGTACTTGAGAAGGACTAAGGATATATTCTTAGTATATGGAAAGGGTAGTTTGGAAGTAAATAGGTATACTGATGCCAGCTTTCAATATGATAAAAATGACTGTAAATCACAGTCCGATATTTTGTTTATAATGGGAGGAAGAGGAGTTAGTTGGAAGAGTTCCAAACTAGAAACAACTTCTAATTCCATAATAGAAGCTAAGTACACTACTACTTTGGAGGTAGCCAAAGAAGCAGTATGGATTAAAAAGTTCATATCTAAACTAGGAGTGGTGCCTAGTATTATTGATTCGATTTTTTTACATTTTGACAACAATGGAGCCATTGCACAAGCAAAGGAACCATGATGTCATCAGTGATCCAAGCATGTCCTCAGATACTACCATCTTATAAGGAAAATAGTAGCTAGAAATGATGTGAAGACAGAAAGGGTCCCCAGAGATGATAATGTGGTGGATCCCCTCACTAAAGCACTTTCCCAGATTAAGCAAAATCACCATATAAATAACATAGGTTTAAGACATATGAGTGATTGGCTCTAGTGCAAGTGGGAGATTGTTAGAGAGTATGCCCTAGAGCTGTCATTAATTTATTAATGCTATGTTTAAATACATGTATTTGTATATCTCAAATTAATAAATGAAGTCCTAGATATTATAAACATAGTGAAATGACAATCATGAAAGTGTTCATGATATGAGATGTCTATTGCATGCAAATATGATAATGTCTAAATATCCCTAGTCATAGAATTAATAAGATAGGACATTGTTAATCCGGACAGACTAGTATATGTTATTCTTCTCGAATAGTTCATGCAGTAGTTCTCATAACTGTGATTATGAGAGTTGATCAAAGCTAATATGTGGATGTTTGTTAGAAGAACAAGTTCATTGGAGACCTACAAAGAGAATCCTCACGTGGATATTAAATCTATGTTAGTGAGGAATCTCTTCATAGCAGTTGTGCAAGTACTTTAGACTTGAGATCACCAAGGTTATCTTAAGTAGTAAGTGATATACTTTGACTCCATAACTGCTTACTTCCAACTGGGAGTGAACATAGTTAGAAGGTTAGGTATATCATGACCTACTTGAAGATAGTTGAGTAATCAATAAAGGATTTACCATCCCAGATTTATTATGGGAAGTTATCTCGTATGATTCTATAATTGCCTTGTTCAGAGAATCTCTGGCCAAAGTAATATGCCAAGATGGATAGAAATCTATAAAGGGCATTTTTGGAACAATGGTTAAATTAATAGAACATACATAACTAGATTCATATGAGTTGATATAAAATCCATACTCAGAATCTAATTGAGATAAGAGTGGTGAAAGGAGTAATTGCACGGTAACTATTTCTATGAAAGGGTATAGTCAGAACCACTTGACTTTCTTGACATTTGGGTAGTCATGATGCTTATCTTGAGGCCACTCGTGACTTGTATAATAGTGTGTCATAAAAATCAATAAGGGATTGATTTAATGATTTAAAAAAGTTTAAATCATATGAGTTTTGAATAGAACTTTTAATTACATATTATGCTGCCAATATGAATAGGAACCCAATAGGTTACACACATACAGAGTAAAGGATAAAATGGTAAAATGACAAGGATAATAATATTTGATATTATTATGGGAGAAGAGAAATAAATAAGAGAATAATTAATTAAAGAGTTTAAATAATTATGCACAAGTAGAAATATTCGTAGAACTTTTTAGAAATATTCCACAAAATGGACCTAATTGAAATATTATATTTCATAATTAATTATTCTTGGACTATAAGTGTTATAGGGCTGATATAGTAATTAATAGGTCTAGTGGAGAAATAATTAGAGGCCTAGGGATTTGGTTTTCACGCAGAAGCCCACCAGAAGATCGGTTCCACATAAATTCCATTTAGAAGGCCTTAGAGGCCTAATTCTTTGACTAAAATAAATTAAATATATTTCACAAGTGTTATGGAGCCTATATATTTAATTTGGATGGATTTAGAATTAATTTGGGTGATTAAATACAAGTGTATGCATAAAGGTCCTAGTTTATGGGTTATGTGCAGGGTCCTTTATGATAGAAGTTAAATTGTATTTAATTGAGCCCAAATGAATTATTAATAATTTCAGAAACCCATTTAATATTTCTCTAGAAATTTTAAAGAGTCCAATCCCATTATGAAGTTAGATTTTTTAACCTAGCTATAAAATCTAAGATAAGGGGATTTCAGGTTAAGTGAGTTTTAAGAGAAAAGAAATTTTCTCTTCTTCAAAATATACCCTAGCTACCACTCTCCTTGCTAGCATCAAAGATATTTCAACCACCATGTGAGTCCAATAATCTTTGGTTCATTTGATCTTTCTCTTATGTGGATTACAATTGGAGGTGTTCAATTTTGGACACTATGGTTTGCGATAATTCGGTGAGAAGGAAAAATAACTGTTCAACAAAAATCAAAGGTGATTTTTCTTATTCTCATTAATATTTATATTGTATATTCATGGCAAGATCAGATATATTGGTTAAAAATTTTAATTTTCGCTTATACATATGATGTATGTAACCGATTAATTCCCAACAAATTATCCAACAAAGAAAATAAAATGACATACATAAATCGAGGAGTTTATTGAATTTGAGAATGTTGGTTCCCTTATATATATTTACAAAATTCTTTTTATTTGGTTTTAAGGATAAAAGTGGACATTGGTCCATTTTATTTAAAAAAATCAATTTAACTAAGTACAAAATACTTTAGGGGAATTTCTCAAATAAAGTGCCAAAAATTCTTTTTTGCTATCTATTACAACCCCAAAATTAAAATACATCTAAAATTCTATAAGTAAAGTACAACAATCAAATTAATAAAATAAATAAAAACAAAGCATAATTAAATAATGGAAAGAATTAAATCCAATATAATAAGGTAAAGGGAAAGAAGGAAGAATTGCATGAAGGATACCCCCAAAAATATGCTAATCTCCCAAAATAAACTCCAAGTGTACAAAAAAATGTTTTTAAAAAAACAATTTGCATCACAAAGTAATAATCAATCAAAAAATAAAATTAAATAACATAAAAAGGCATACTAGAATGAATATTAAGTTTACATAACATAAATCATACAAGAATATAACTAAAAATGACAACAAATTATTCCTAAACATGCAAAATAAATTAAACTACAAAATAGCATAAAAAATAAACATATAAGGCTAGAAAGATGGCCATAGATGACCTAAAAGAAAAAAATATAGCCAGAAAATAAATGAGAGATGGGGCTAGAGGAAGATGTCGATATGTCCTATCGATCTTTATAACCAATAGCTGTTTGTCAAGCCTTCTTCCCCTTTATCACTTGAAAAATATAGAATGTATATCTTCAAACCTAAAAAATAATAAAAAATAACTAAACACTAAACATGCATATCTATAACCCTAAATCATACCAAATCTAATCACGACATCGAAATCATGCTTTAACATCAAATAAATCATGTAAATACAAAAAATGAATCAAGATCTCTTCGTGCTTTCATGGAAGAATGTAACCTTAACATGTCATTCTAGCATGTAAAAAGATTCATATCATCATAGGAATATAAAAACTACTGATGAAAATATTAAATAATAAAAAATAAAAAATATAATATTATGAATAGCAAATAAACCTAATTGATGTACATGATCATGGTACACATTTAGAAAGAGAAAAGGGATTGAGATCTAGAATATTACCTTCAGGAATTTGGTTCTATAACTCTAGACGGTAGCAATCTAAGCCTCGATCCCTAATTCCATATTCAAATAAAAAAATGTGTAAGAATTTTCTAAGAAAGATTATTTGAGGTTGTATTATTTTTAAGAACCATAGAATTGTATTTTCTTTGCTTAAAAAATTTGCCTCTATTTTTCTAAGTGAGAATTCCCCCCATTTGAAATCCTACACTTTTATTTAAATATGTAAGGAAGAGTTAGAAATTAACTCCAAATCTAATCCCTCCAAAATTGAAAGATAAAATCCTTAAAATCCATATTAAATCAAATTTGATCTTTATCTTTGGCTTTAAAACTGAAAAATGTGAGAAATAAAAAAATCCCAACATATGGGTATTTATCAATGATAGATGACCGTCCCTCAAACTAGCTTTCAAAAAACTCAAAAATACCTTTGATTTTGACCTGGACATCTAGCGCTGTGGCTTAATGATAGACGACCATCTATAATTGATCCATGTATAGCATAGAATGATCTAGATAGGGCATCTTTCAAGAGGTGGCCCTGAAGAAAATAACCACTGATGATCATGACAGATGGTCATCTATCATAGGCAGAGACCAAAATTCAAGATTTTATCACTTTTTTTCAAAACTTTAGAAAAGATAATGTTTAAACCCACAAAAATATTTTATAAACATATGAAAATCAAGGCCAAAACTTTGGATCCATGCTTTTTATCAAAAGTATGAGTTATTCCTCATCATTGGCTAACCCTGATATGGGTTACATAGGTTCACAGTGTTTATAGTTGCCCTTAATTTTGGGGAACTTATGCACTAGTACCTAAGTGAGCTAAAAGTTTTGAGTGATACGATAAAAGACTTGACCTAAGGTAGTGAATCTTTGGTTGAATAAGACACTTACCATATGAGACAGTGAATATTTGGTCGAGTAGCTACAGTCAGTTTGTTGACATGTTAACCCCTTTATTTATTGGGTAGTTATTTTTAGCTTGTCGATGTGTTAAACCTTGGTTGGGTAGTTAACATCAGCTTGTTGATGTGGTAACCCTCTCTTTGTTAGGTGACTAGTGTCATCTTATTGATGTGTTAACCCTTGGTTGACTATCTAATTAGAGCCAGCTTATTGGCATGCAAAATCGAGATAAGTTATTTGTATCTGATTAGTGCTAGCTTGTTGGCATGCAAAATTAGGTAAAATTATTGATTGGTTAATGCTATTTATCCGTATGTCTAACCTTGATGTTGTGTGGTATTCGCTCTCTATTGGCATGACTAGCCCTGCCGCGGTGGTTGACACCATCTGTAAGGCATGTTTAACCCCTCTTGAGTTAATATCCAGGTTGGAAAATTTTTGGCAATTATGCATTTGTTAGGAGTCACTGATAGTATGCTTTATAACTTTCTTTCCATATGTATATCTACTTGGGAGACACTACAACATAATTTTTCCCTCATTAATGAAAGTTAAAACAACCTTCTGAACTATACCTCTTTCAGTGTACTTCAATTTTATATTGTGATCTTGGCTTTTAGTGTGTTTTAGTTTTATATTATGATCTTAGCATTTAGTGTGTTTCAGTTTAATAATTCCCTTGTCAAAAAGAGATTGGAAAGAATACAATCCTCCTTTAAATACTTCAACTTGTGTAAATTCTTAACAAGTAAAAAGGGGATGTAAAATCTTTCTAGACTCAGAAAATATCTGCACTTCTCTTTGTTGTGCATCTCATTTGATTTCAACCTGTTCAGGCCACTTCTTATGGTATCACAGATGTATTAGAGCAGTAACAAAGGAAGAATAATCATTATAATCTCTTAGCCATTCCCTATTCAAAAACACTTTATCATTTTCATCAAGATTAGTGTGGGTATCATCAATAAGTTTCTCCATTCCATAAGCAAACAATATGTCTATTATAGGTTCAAACACTTTCCAACGTCTTTGTTTCCAATATAAGGAAAACAATCACATCAAGGCTATTTATATGATTGTTTATGAAAGGTGTAAAAGATGTGCCTCTTAAGAGGGCTTTGGTTACTTGTGAAAAACGTTTAACATTATTGTATTGCTCATTAATTTGAAAGACTTATTATTTTTTTTGTCATTTTTGATCAATTATGGTCGATTTATCTTTTTGCGGTCAATTGGTAAATTGTGGTCAAATGTGGATAATTTATTTTTCATCATTTTTCTATCATTTTTATCTTTTATTTTGTTATTTGGTCATTTTCACTTTTATTGCTATTTTCCTTAATCTTGAATTAAATAACATAAAATGCAAGAATAATTAAAAGAAAAAAATGAAATATAAATGTAAATACAAAATATCAACTTTGTTATATATATAAAAAATTCAATAAGATTTTGCAACCACAATAAAATATAAGACTACTAAGATAGGCCTGGTCCCTTGCAATTTGCCACTCCAGATGGTGGTTAGGAAGCTGATGGTCGAGGAGGTTTATGTGGTGTTGCAAGCTACTATGGTGGAGCTGCTAGCTGCTTCTTTAGTGGCCAAAATTGAAACTCAAATCCTTGTAATGCAGTAGTTAGTGGTTATAGAATCTGCGATCACCTCAGCTAGATGATCGATGCTCTCTCCCAAATCCAAAACTGATTGTGAATGCTACTTTAAATACCTTATAAAATTATCTATCAGGTTCCTGATATAAGCTCTCAACTGTTTATAAGTTTGAATCACAACCTCTCTTGCTCCATGGACCTTTCCCTCTATCCGGCCTGTTTGCTCTCTAACCTGAGAGATATAGTCATCTATAATCTATGACTATTATTAAACTTCTTCCTTGCTGTCGTTAAGTTTGCTCGTATATCCTACATATCAGTCTGATGCTAAGTCTGCATGGACTGTAGAAGGGCTAGCATAAACTATATGGTTTTGTTCTGCCTCTAAACGACTTGCTAAACAACTTGAACAGATGCCTCTATGATGGCTAACCTCCTAAAAATATCTTTTAATGGTGGTACTGTAAAAGATGGTACAAGCTGAGATAAACATGTTAGAGGAGGTGACGATATGCTAAAAAGCTTATCCAGGTCCACTCTTATATCCATCTTTAGATTTAGGTCCATATCTACCCCTTAAGGCTGGTATGGCTCATCCTATGTAGACTTCTCTAGCTGATGTACCTAGGGTACTTGAGTCTTCTGCTCCTGATCCTTTCCCTTCGATGGCTCTAGCATAATCGGAGCTAACTTATAAATTACCTCGATCTTTGAAACCGTTAATAACCTATATTGCTCGATAAGTCCATAAATAGCTCAATAATCCTTATGGTTCAAGCTGCAGTAAAGTCAATAAAAATCCCTTCCTCTAGTGGCAGCCCAAATGTGCTCTCATCTGTCGCTATGTGTAACAACATACGGGTCACCACTCCCTTTGCACATATATATGTGGTAGGCTATATGGCTAATCAGACCAAAGTGGATATGATCTCATGACTGATTTCAACTTTCTTGCAACTGCTCATGGCCCATAAATAAAAAAATTTACACTATATTGATCGAGATAAGACTGCTAATATGATCGAGGTAGGATGTTGCAAGCATTCTTTGAATATTTTTGTATGTCTATGTAGTTAGCATCATACTTTTGGTTGTATTTGGGTGGTATACAACATTGGGAAGTGCAACCTGTGTCTAATGCTATCTCTCCACCCCTTTCTCTGGAACTAAGACATCCCCTCTGATGCGTAAGCCTACGGCCTTGATAAAATGACATCGGGTGATGCTATATTTGTGTTTCGGACCTTGAAGGTGATAACACCCTCCTTTGTATCTAGTCGTTGGAAACCTCTATAGTGTAGGGTTGCCAAAAACTCTTTGGTCACTCTCATGTACGTGAAGAATGAAGGCATGAAAAATGCAGTCCATCCCATGGGTGGCAATAGCTCATCTACCTTTCTTAACATACCCACACTCTTTAAGAACTGTCAGGATATAAACCTATAGGCCCAATATTGAATCTAAGACAATGCTATGTATCTCTACGACTCCTTTATAGTCATCCAGTTTTGAATCAATGAGGCAAGTGTAACACGTGTCTCCTGTCGCAAAGCCATTTGCAAAAAAGATTAAAAGTCAGTCACATTGAAATAACTTAAGATGTAAGTAATTGTGTTAGTCAAATTGAGAAAATTCAATTAAAATTTTAGCAGTATGCTAGCTTAAACTGGTGTTAGTAACCCTATATAAAAATAAACATTGAGCACTATAAACACATTTTAGGTACCCTAAACCCATTAAAGGGGTTTCTAGCAAGCTTTCACGATAATAGAGAATCAAAAAAATTCATAAATTTTTATAGAATTGTAAAAAAATTCCAGCAGCATTTCGGCTAGAAATGTGCTAGCCCCCCACATAAAAACACAGTTCAAATGGCAATAATAGAAGCCAATAGGTGAACGATAGCTCATTCATTTTTTACTATATCTTAAAGGCAAAATAACGAGCCTACTTTTTTTTTCTACAGTTAATACCTCAAAAGGTTAAACTAATGCATTTAATAATATGTAATAATATTTTAAACTAAACTAATTCAATTATCCACAACAAGCTCAAACATAGCAATGCGAATAATTTCAAATAGTTTAAACCTCAAGCTTATTTTCATTTCATCATTTTTCTTTTTTTCTTTCTTTCTTTCTTTTTTCCCTTTTTCTATTTTTTATTTTATGCTACTGTAACTAAGTAAATGGGGAAAATGCAACATTTCTATAGTCTATCATAAGTTAAATAGATTCACATAAAAACAAAGTTCAACATGCCAGGTAGAAAAAATTTTAAAAATTAACAACAATTAAAATAACAAAAATTATCCTCTCTAATTATTTATACATACATTTGATCAATTTAAAAGCAAAATAAAGAAAAGAAAGTTAGAAACTAACATGGAACTCCGAAATGGGTATTTTAAATACTTAAAAAAATTGAAACTGAGGACACCTCGATGTAAGTGTTGATCTTGAGAGAATTTTGGTGCAGACGTTTGTGAAATCGTTGAGAAATGAGAGATAAGAATCAAAAAATTGAGAAGAAAAACTTAAGGGTTATGTTAATGGCAGTTGATAGAGAGAGGAATTAGAAAAAAAGAAGAAAAGCCAATTTTTCAAATTTCGACGTGGTAGACAGGCTGGCAATCTATCACAGCTAGTGTCAAAAGCCACTAATGTCCTATTTGTCTCCCTTTTTTGGAATTTTGAATTTATTATTCATAATTTTTTTCTCTTTTTCTCTTTCACTTTTTGCTTTATTGTTTTACCTTATGTGATAAAACATTTCTAATGGTTAGAGGTTAGATAAGATAAATTCCAACTTATGAACTTTCATTAACTATTATTAATTTTATTTTTTATTTTTTTAGTCCCTAAATATATACTCCCTAAATTTTTGAAACTCTAGGAGATTTCAACAATATCAGCATATTTTTACAGTACCTACAAAAGTAAACACAAAATACATGTAATAAAGGTATATATGCAATGTATGAGCCATGTAGAATGCAAAAAGATCCATTTAAGTGATTTAGGGGTAATAGATAGCCAGGTCATGAGTTACTTCTGAGTGATGGCCATTTGTTAGGGCGTATATGTAAATGGCTTGTCCTTTTCATTAGATTATATGCCTTGACTCTCCACCTACCTAGTCAACCTTCTTTCTAGGCATTCCTCTTTCTTTTTTACTCTTATTTTATTATTTTTTATTTCTTAGATAAAGTTTATTCAAGTACCTGCATCATGTCAAACTAGACCATAAATAGATTTCATCAGCTCTTAGATGACTAAAAAAATTATGAAAACCTTATCTTGCCTGCTTATTCTCTTTTGAGATTTTTGACATGAGTGAAGTATGATGCTACTCTGATCCTATCCACCACTCAATATTGGGATCCTTGACTTCATATCTTCTGCTTTACACGCCATAAGCTATGCCCTCTAGCCAAGGAGTTTGCTAAGATTTTAGGCTTGAAATACTCTATTGGCATTTTACCTTGCATCCCTTATGGCGTGATCAATTACCTGTGAGAGGTGGCACATACTTTAGGTATCTGTCCCTCTACTGCTAGTATACTAGTACCTCAAAAAGGTCCTTTCTCATTAAAGATCTTACTTGATGCTGTGGCAAACTTACCCGAGCACCCCACATACTAGATTAGTGTCATCTAGTTATGCAACTTTGTTCGATATCTAATGGTGACTCCTGATATTTTAATGGGAGACTATCAATTATTTTGCATTGTAGAGGGGATGCGCCATGGACTGACCCTATTCCTTTTGATATTGGTAGAGGCCATAATGGGGTTGGACGTTATATCTGCTAATCCCACTACTTTTCTCACTAACATCCCCTTGTTACTCTAGGTATGTCATTATTTTAAAGATAGTACACCCTTTGTGGATGTTCACACTATCTTTTCTTAATGGAAAGTGCATCCTTGTGGATTTTTACACATTTCTTTACCTTAATTTTGCCTTTGATAAATCCAACTCACCTAGCAACTTTTTTTTTTCTGAATTTGCTTACAAGAGAAGCTGAAGCTGTTAAGAGAACTTTCTCCTAAAGTGATGGGCCACTACAACTTGGGTCATTATTCACATAAACGGAAGCTGTATGACTTTTTATCCCTTATTAGGGAGCTATATGTTTGACCTTTATGGTTGATTATGAGATTACCTTTCAGTGCCTGTTGATACCCCTCCATTATGTGACAAAGGATGGAATTTCTGGCTGTATACCTCTATGTGGGTTGCATCGAGCTACCTTCTGCATTGTTGACTATTATGCTCGACAATTTAGGGAGTGACAAGACATTGTTAGATGCCTCTTGTCCTTCCATGGTAGTCCTTTTTCTATTGGTATTCTTTCCTGTTATCATCATCTCTAGGCACAGCTACCTATGAAGAGTACTATGCCAAAAATTACAGATTACAACTTCACCTGTACTATTGAGTATAAGATATGGGTCATTAGTCCAATGGTTGACAATAGAGCATATTGGCTGATGCTTAGTACAACAACTGAGGATAGATAGGAAGTTAGATGCAATAAAGACAATTTGTTTCTGCTTTTACTATAATTTTTCAATTTTGAGAATGTTAAATGAATATTTTTAATCATGTTAATAAACATTTGAATGCAAATATGACATTTTTGTTTGATTTCATTATACATTATTATTATTATTATTATTTAACATTAAGCTCAAAATGTATAAGTTATCTAATATTGGGGTGAATTCTAAAAAGTATCAGAACTCCTATCATCAATTAACCCTTTTGGGTTTTCTTGATTGATTGTTTTCTTTTGGCACTTAATTTTTGTTCAGGATGCCTTTTTTCGATTTTCACATTGACGGGGTGCTTAATTTTAGCAAGGTCGCTACTTTTTTTTGATTTTTGACCCATAAGGCTTTTATTCTCTTTTTTTTTATCTCTTGAGTCTAACTATGAAAACTCTTTAGTTTATCAATGTTGACTAGCTTCTTGAACTTATTGCCATCGTTGTCAATCAAGATGGCTGCTACTCTAGATAACAACTTTTTTTATCATAAAAGATCCTTCTTAGGTGGGTCTGAACTTGCCATGGATGTTAAGAACTCCCAGTTTCATTTATTTGAATACTAAATCCCATTCTTTCAAAGGATGCTTTCTAACCTTTTTCCTGAATAAGTGAGCTAGCCTCTTTTGATACATCTGATTGTGATAATAAGCTCGCATTTTATCCGCATCTAGCAAGTTAAGCTACAGTAACCTCTTTCATACCCATTCTATTTTAGGTAATCTAGCTTCTAAAACTACCCTTAAACATTGGTGCTCAATCTCTACTGGCAACATAACTTTTATCCCATAAATAAGAGAGAATGGAATTGCTCCTATCGAAGTTCTAGCTATAGTCTTATAACCCCATAGTGCAAAAGGTAACTTCTCGGCTTGATCCTTATAAGTCCTAACCATCTTAGCTAAAATCCTTTTGACATTCTTGTTAGCCACTTCAACTGCTCTATTCATTTGAAATCAATAAGGCGAAGACTTATGGTGCTGAATCCCATACTTTTTGAGCATTTATCTTGTTTTAGCCTACAAGTGTCACCTATTATTTGACACTATGTGATATGGAAGTCTATACCTACATATCAGATTCTTCTTAATGCACTTGTCCATTTCTCTTACACCAAATTCTTGAATGAATTTGCCTTTATTAATTTTAAGAAATAATCAATAGCAACCACAATGAATATGTGTCCATTTGATGCTAGTAGATAGATTATTCCCATGATGTTTGTATCTTATGCAACAAATGGCCAATGCAAGGTAAGGTTACACAATTTTGAAATTGGCAAATGTCTCAAATCTGCATACTTCTGGCACAATTGATATCCATTCATGTACTTAAAATATTTTATGTACCTTGTAAGCTAAAAGAAGTCTTGGTGTATAATTTTCTTTGCTAAAGCTAAACCATTCATTGAGCTTCGTACACACCAGCATATACCTCCTCCATGAACTTTATAACTTCATTTTCATTCAAACACCTCAACTGACTACTATTAGGCTATCTCTTATAAAGAACTCTACCTATAGTAAGGAACTACATGGACAAGTTATGAATCATTCTCTAGTTCTTTTTAGTGGCTTCTTTTGGAAACTCTGACTTCTCTAGTATTTTTTAATATCAAAGTATCAAGGCTTCCCATCATCTGCCTTAATTTCCATTACTTGCTTAGCTTCAAAATACAGCCTACCATAATTGGAAATCAAAATAGGTTTCATACTCACTCCCATCGGATTTTCCCACGTTGACACCAAAGTAGTTAAGGCATTGGCTAATTGATTATCATCCCTAGGCATGTAACCAAAGGTACAAACCTCAAATTGACTGCTCCAAGCCTTCAGATATTTGATGTAAGGCAACAACCGCTCTTTTTTTACTAACCATTCACCCATATTTGGTAGACTACTAATAATGAATGTCCAAATACTTCTATAGTCTTTGCTCTTATAGCTAATAAGGCTTCTAATCTAAAAATATAGGTTTTATACTTAACTTCATTATTCATGGTTTTGTACCTCAACTTCTTAGCTAAGGGCAACTTTCTTTCTCTAGAGTCACTATAATCACTCTTACTCCAGCACCCTTATTGTTCATAACTTTATCAAAGTATATTTGCCAACTCTAAACTATTATGGTTGCAATATCTTCATCAGAAAACTTATAAAATACCTTATCCCGTTTTAGTGGTTAATTAGCTAGGAATTCTATAATAACTCTTCATTTGAAGGTTTTTCTAGTGATATACTCAATGTCAAACTACTGTAAGAGGATTAACCACCCGTCCCTCATTCCTAGCAAAAAAGGTGCTTCTTAAAGGTATCTAATAGGGTTTTTCTTAGTCACTACTTGCACTTTGAAAGAATTGAAGTTATGCCTCAACATTTTTGAAGCCCAAATGACTACTAAACAGATATGCTCCACCTCTATATACTTATCCTCATATGGTTGGAACTTATTGCTGAGGTAGTAGACTACATATTGAATCCGAAAGTCATTATCATGAGACATTATAGCTCCTATTAAGCTATCTTCTGTGCCTAAATACAAAATCAAAGGCTTACTTGATTGCAGAGATCTTAACACTAGCAGATGCAAAAGGTGCTATTTAATTTTGTCGAATGCCTTTTGACACTCCTTATTCCATACCTTTGGCTGGTCCTTTCCAAGTAGCTTAAAAATTGGCTTGCAAATTGAAGTCAGTTTATCAATGAACCTACTGATGTATTAGAGCCTGCCTAGGAATCCTCTAACATCCTTCTCCTTCTACGGAATAAGCATTTCCTTAATGTATTTTATCTTATTAGGATTTATCTCTATCTCGCTTTGGCTCAGCACATGTCCTAGTAGTTTACCTGAAGTGACCTCTAATATATACTTTTTTGGGTTAAGGTAAAGATTATACTTATCAATCCTTTGGAAAAATTTCTCCAATGCCTCAAAATGGCCTTTTTAGGTAGTTGAATTGTTCATTATATCATCCATATACACTTCTACCTTCTTATGGATCAAGTTATCTAAAATACTAGTTGCCATCCTTTGATAGGTGGCACCTGTGTTTTTGAGTCTAAATGGCATAAATTGATAGGTATAAGTACCCCATTGGATGATGAAAGCTATTTTAATCCTATCTATAATCTTGTTTAGAATCTAATTGTACCCGACTTACCCATCCATAAAATTATACATAGCACAAGTTACAACATTCTACACTAGGACATCTAAAAGGGGGAGTGGGAAGTCATCCTTGGGATAAGCTTTATTTAGATCCCTATAGTCCATGCAAACTCTTACCCTTTTATCTTTCTTAGCCATAAGGACAACATTTGTTAACCAAGTTAGGTACTGAACCTTTACCAAGAACTCGACCTCTATTTGCTTTCTCACTTCCTCTTTGACCTTTTCAACCCACTCTAGCCTAAGTTTTCTAAGCTTCTACTTGACTAGTTAGTACCCTTGATAGGTATGGATGATATGTTTAGCTATCTCTTAGTCAATTTTCAGTATGTCCTCATAGGTCCAAGCGAACAATCTTTTACATTTTTAATAATCTTTCAAATTTTTCTTTCTCCTTAGGAGTTATGTCTAATGCTAGTAGGATTTATTTTGGATCTTCTTTTGTACTATGATTAAATGAACATGTATTAGTTGAATTGATGTCAAATATGAATTATTTATGATCATGATTATGCATATTGAAATTAGAAAAAAAAACTATCACACAAACAAGCAAAATTTTTCATATTATTAATATAATTAAAAGAAAATTCATTGTTCTTTTCAAAAAGTTCAGGAGCATAAACTATGTCTATATAAGCATTGTTATCTTCAGTTTCCTTTATGGTTATAAATGTCTTTTGAACTTCCTCTTTTGGTTTAGGTAGTGCTTCAGCTCCTATCATTTTCTTTGCCCTTGGCATGTATAGCAAGCAATTTCTAGATTATAATATCTTTTGGGACTTCTAAATCCTAAGTTGAGTGATGTAATAGGATCTCCTAATCCCAAAAGTTGTCTACTGACTTGATAACACCTTTTTCCCAATCAAACACATCATTGAACAACTAAAAACTAGGTATAATCTTATTCTCCACCAAATAAGGCTTATTCTCTCCACAGTAAGGGTAGACTTTTGAGGTTGGTAAAAAATTCTTATAGATATGATGGACTTAACCCGCTATCCCTTTCCCCTTGCTTTTCTTTTATGAACTTGTATAGCCTAACCCTTTTATGTCTTTTTGGCCTTTGGTAATGATTTAAGTTTGAGGTGGTCCCTATGAGTTCTTACCTAATTCGGCTCCAGGTAAGAAGTAAAATTTTTTCATCATGTTTATCACCTATGGGCTATCAACTATACCACCCCCATTCTCATCATCACTAATCATAGACACATGGAATCCACTAAATGGCCGCATAGCAATCATAAGTACAGATAACTGATTCTCTTTGGTAGCCTTAGTGGTGATCACCTAACCATCATGTTGTATCTTGATCATCTGATGCAACGTAAAGGGCACTCTTTCTAAATTATGGAACTATGTCTCCTAAATAGTACTGAGAAATTAGTAGGGATAGGCAATACTATAAACTCAACCTCAATTTAACCCAGCCCCATCTTTACCACAACTTTGAAGGTCCCCACAACCTATTTCTTTAAGTTATCATAAGTAGATATGGTAAAGTTATACTTATTCAACATGCTCTCATTCAACCCAAATGCAGTAATTCTACTGGTGGGCACACATTAATTGAAGACCCGTCATCTACCATCACACAAGCAGTATGTTTGCCATTCACCTAGGCCTTGATAAAAAGAGGGCGATTATTGTTCCTACCTTCAACGGGTAGGTTTGTATTTGAGTACATCAAATTATCTTCGATTTCTCCCTTTACCAAGTCTAACAGCTCAGATAGCAAAATTATGGTGGCCACAGTAGACTTGCATAAAGCATCAACTAGCTTTTGTTGGAAATTAATGGTTACATGCATCACATACATGAGCGAAATTTTAAATTTTTTAACCATTAGATCTTATCTTGCAATGAATACACAATATAACTATATGAGAATAAGAAAAATCAACTTTGATTTTTATTGAACAGTTGATTTTACTTCGCACCGGGTTGTCGCAAACCACAGTGTCCAAAATCGAACACCTCCAATGAGTAATCCACACTAGAAAGGGGTAAATTGAACCAACAAATTGGTGTTCAACTAGGGCTGGCCGAAATTCCCAAGAGCTAGCTTAGGAAGTGGTGCAAAAAGGGAGAGAGATTAAGAGAAAAGACTTTCCTTTTGTTTTAATCACTTAACGTTAATTCTCATTAGTTGGCCTTTTATAGTTAGGTTAAAATTCTAACTCCTTAATGAGATTGGGCTCTTTAAAATTTCTGGAGAATTATTAATTGGGCCTCTGGAATTAATTATAATTATTTGGGCTTAATTAAATCCAAATTAAATCTTTTCATAAAAGACTATGCACAAAATCCACAAACTAGGCCCTTTGTGCATCTAATTGGATTTAAATACCCAAATGGATTCCAAATCCAACCAAATTAAATATGTGAGTTCCATAACACTTATGTAACATATATAAATTAATTTGGTCCAAGAAAAAGCCCTCTAAACTCTTCTGTATGGAGTTGGCGTGTGGCCCTCTTCTAGAGGGCTTCCTCCAACTTCTTCATTCCTTTGGCCCTTTATAATTTCTCCAATGGTCCTATTAATTATTATATCAGTCCTATAACACTTGTAGTAGTCTTATAACACTTATAAGATAATAATAATTAATCATGAAATACATTATTTCATTTAGGTCCAATTTACAGAACATTTCTCAAAAGTTCTGCGGACAATTTTATTTGATCATAATTAATAAAACTCTTTAATTAATTATTATCATATTCTCCTCTCTACCTTTATAATAATATCCAATATTATTATCCTTGTTATTTTACCATTTTACCCTTTTCTCTATATGTGTGTGACCTATTGGGTTCCTGTCCATGTTGGCAATATAATATGTAATTGTGAGTTCTATTAAAAAACTCACATGATTTAAACTCCTTTAAATCATTTTATCAATCTCTATTGATATTTCGATACATCATTATACAAGTCATGATTGGCCTCTAGCTAGGCATCATGACTACCCAAATGTCAGGAAAGTCATGTGGTTTGACTGTACCCTTCCATAGAAACAATTACCGTGCAATTACTCCTTTCACCACTCTTATCTCAATTAGATTCTGAGTATGGATTTCTGTCAACTCATATAAATCTAATTATGTATGTTCTATTAATTTAACCATTGTTCCTAAAACGCCCTTCATGGATCTCCATCCATCTTGGCATATTACTCTGGCCAGAGATTCTCTAAACAAGGCAATTATAGAATCATGCGAGATAACTTCCCTTGTTAAATCTGGGATGGTGAATCCTTTGTCAATCACTCAACTATCTTCAAGTAGGTCATGATATACCTAATCTCCTAACTATATTCACTCCCAGTTGGAAGTAATCAGTTATGGAGTCAAAGTATACCACTTGCTTCTTAAGATAACTTTGGTGATCTCAAGTCTAAGGATACTTGCACAACCGCTATGAAGAGATTCCTCATTGACATAGATTTAATATCCATATGAGGATTCTCTTTGTAGGTCTCCAATGAACTTGTTCCTCTAACAAGCATCCACATGTTAGCTTTGATTATCATCCATAATCACAGTTATGAGAACCACTGCTTGAACCATTCAGGAAGCATAACATGTGCTAGTCTGTCCGAATTAACAATGTCCTATCTTGTTAATTCTATGACTAGGGATATTTAGATATTAACACATTTGCATGCGATAGACATCTCACATCATAAACACCTTCATGATTGCCTTTGCACTGTGTTTATAATATCTAGGACTTCATTTATTAATTTAAGATTTACAAACTCATTTATTTAAACATAGCATTAATAAATGAATGATGCCTTTTATTTAGAATATAAATTAATACATATGAAAAACATCCCTATTACATGGGCTCTAGGGCATACTCTCTAACAGCTTTTGCCTATGTGATGAAGAATACCTAAATAATTCCTAAACAAAAATCTACATCTTATTTAGCTACTTAATTATCTAATTCTCTTTAACCTTTTTTTTTACAGGTATAGTAGTTGGAGTTGGCTATTTCTCAACCTCAAGCTGTAAGGCTTTGACATATACCCTAATAGTTATCGAGTATTTATGGGATGTATTAGGAATAAAAATATCAAGAGGTGAGTATTGGGAGTGTAGCAAAGGACCCAAATGGAATTAATTTAAAAGAAAAAAGGACAATATGGTTATTTTACATTATAGCCCACATATGTCTAATTAAGAGGAAATGTAAAATATGGGCTTAATTAAAACAGAAGAGAGAAATATTTGAGGTATACATAAGAATTAAAAGAAGAATAAGGAGTAGAATGCAGTGTAAATTGGTCAACCAATGGACTCGCAAGGAGAAGACACCTAATGGATTCTAGAGTAATGTAGAGAGTTGAGTTGTGAAGATAAAGATATATTTTCCATATAATTTACGTGAAGTGGCCAAACAACTCAAAGGAGAAAAATGACAAAATTTTCATTGAAAATACTCTATATTTTCCTACACAAAAATCACTTATTCAAGTTGTAAATTAGAGATAAGAGAGAAAGTTTATGTTTAGGTGTTTTAAGGTAAGATTTCTCCTTTACTTCTTTTCTCTTTCTTGCTTCACATATGGAGAATTAGAATGGATATAAAGATTAAATATTTACATGTCTAATCTATTTTATTACAAGGAGAAAACAACAAAATGAAGGAGAAGGTGGTAGGAAGAAGCATAAATGGCTAAATAAGGTATGGGAACATCTATACCTATGCATATATGTATTTAATTCTATAAAATCCATTTAGATGATGTTTTAGAGGTTCTAATAAGTTGATAACCTAAATATAATTCTTAAAGGGACAAAGGAATTAAAATAGGAAAGTTATCTTCAAAATAAGAAAAATTCATACTAGGATTCATTGGACCTACTCACACAATTTTGACTATAAAATGAGTTATAGAGCATCAAATTATATAATTATAGTTGGGTTGGAAACTAGATTCATATATCTAGATTTTGTATGATGAAGTCAAAGTCTGAATCTCCTTTTAAGATGATGAAAATTGTGCTTAAACTTTGATTATGTTTGCTGCCCTATCTTTAGGATCAGTCTATCTTGTTTAGTGAATATCTAATGATTTATAGGTATAAATACAGTAATTTTAATGTTTTAAAAACTAACTAATAGGGGAACCAACTTTATAGAAGGTGACTTTAGTTGAAAATATTGTTTTATAGGTTTAAAAGAGCATAAAAACTTGACCTGAAAATCAACCTTTAGAATTTTTAGGGTAGAATAGACCTCACGATTAAGACCAATTTGGTAACCAATATGAGCCAGTCCAAAACCAAAATTCACCCATCTCATGGTCATTACAAATTAATGGCCACCATAACCCTTTCCTATTTCCTCCTAAACTAGATTTTTAGGCTCCAAATTGTTACCTAAGTTTACCTAAACTATCCTAAAAATTTTTAGAGCATTCTAAACATAAAAATAAAGATAATTTGTGACATTAAATATATGAGTATCATATTGTGATATAAGAACAAATTTAAAACATATTTTATATGTATGTTCATATAAGTGAAGTTATATAATGATAGTTATGCAATTGTAATTATGGTTATACAGTGATGGTTGAATTAATTAACTATTGTAATTGTTTTGAACATTTACATCATAATTATGCAATGTGATGAATTGGATATAATAAGTGAAATGATATTATCATAAGTTATTTAGAATGATAGTGTGTGTGTGTGTGTGTGCAAATGAGATGTAATATACATTATTCGTATGAAAGTTAATATACAAAATAATTGAAACCAGGAAATGTTAGAGTAGGTCCTTACAGAAAAAAAAATATATAAGATGTAATTAGATGACAAAGTATATAGAATATAAATGTATGGGCATAAGTACCATATATAAACATGTATGATATATGTTAAAGTTAGAATGAGAGTGTATAAGAAAGAAAGTGTATATAGATGTGATTAGTTATTGGTTATATCATTCTAATTAAAAGTGTTTGATATGTTAATCAATTTGATCAAGTTGTGAGGTGCTCAAGTATAAGCATGCGTAGAATGTGCACAAAGTAAATTATGTAGATATGTATACATTAATGCATGCTAATTTTTATATGATTATAATAGATATAAGTATGAATGTGTATGTATGAATATATATATGCATAACATTATGCATTTAAACATATACTTGTGATAGAGATAATAATACACTTGTTTATAAGAGAGAAAAGTAAAATAAATTAAAGAAAAGGATTTACAATTACCTGCATCTATGACTAGGTTGTGGATATATAGGCATGCCTATAAGGGTAAATTGCATCTACCCATGTTTGACCCCATTTGGGTTCCTATACTTTGACCTTATTTGGATCCGCTTGACCAATCTATAGTACAGATTTGACCTCATTTGGATATATAGTTTGATACCTTCGGGTATCTTTTTGTACCTTTAGGTACTTTAGTATAGCGCATATTCACACCTTTAGAGAATGGTACATGCTTATTATGAGATATAAGAAAAGCAATATGAAAAGCATTTTAACGGAAATGATATGATATACTGTGACCTGATTCAAATCTAACTTTATATAAGCTTGATAAGTGTGAATTATATATTATTTTTAGTATGTTTTAAGTGTTTTTATCTAGTTAATTTGGTTTAATTTTGGTTAAATTTTAGTTTAAATATTGATTTGTGTATTTTAGAGGTTAATTTGAAGTTTTGGTGTTTTAAGGTTTAATTTAAAAGAAAAAGGATTCAATTGCACAACAGCGAGAATATTTGAGCTAAAACTATGAATTTAGCAAATTTATGTTAACAAAGATATGTGAAGTCCAGTGAGAGCTCAAGTGGCCGTGCTTTTGGAAGATTGTTTTCGTGTTTGGCTGTGTGTCCATTTCTTCTTAAGTGGCCGTGTGTCTCTAAAGAACAAATCACTGAGTGGTCGTGCATTGAAGTTTTAAAAGGATGAGTGGCTGAGTGTTTTATGGGTTAGACATTCAAGTGGTTGTGCATCTCCCCACAAAAGAATCCATGCAAGGTAGTGCATGGAAAGACAAAAGAAGCTGCTTGTCGTGCACCCGTATAAGAAAGGATGCATCTCAACAAAGAGGATTTTACTTGGCCATGTAATTTAGACTCCAATGTTGCAAAAGATTTGAAGGATTTCCTGATTAAGAAGAATTCTTTTCCTACTTTAATTTAGGAAGTTCAGAAGGATTCTGTAACATGTTTTGCCTATAAATAGAAGGTTGAAGCATCAAAAAAGGGGGAATTAATCAACAATTATCAAGAGTTCAATAGTTTTTAGTTTTATGTCGTTTTTTATTTTCTCTTTCTTTATTGTTTTCTTAAAGCTTTGTTTTATTTTTTAAACATGAGTAGCAAGTAGTTTTTTTTTACTTTTGCTAAAGGATACTTGAATCCTTAACTTTTATTGTTATAAGTTAAGCTTTTGCTTAATTTTAATGCAAGTTTTGACTATTTCTCAGTTCTAAAGCATAGTCTTATCATTATTTAGCTAAAGTTTTGTTATTAACTTATTTAATTATTAGTTAATAATTGACTTATAGTTTGATCATTGATATGCATATTCTTAGGTTAAATTACTTAGGTTAATGCATGGTTATATTCTTCATTAGACATAGTTTTGTGTTAATTAAGGTAAGTTAAGATTAAGAAAGGTGTAACTAAGAATAGATGAAAGATAAATTTACTTGAAAAAGAATTTAATAGACATATAGGAGATTTAATTTAGATATTTATACTAAGTGTTAGATTGTTCTTAATAAGAGAATTTTAATGCTTGGAATGATAATCTTAAATTAAGTTATCTGGTTTTATTTATTATAATATTTCATAATCACTTGTGTTTCTTTTTTAATTAATCATAATAATATTGGTTAAGGTGGATAGTTCTTTAGTGAAAGTTGCTTTTAAATATCGATTTCTTATCTCATTTAATTATTTCCTTTTATTTCAAATTACTTTCAACCTTCAACATCACAAAATTTGGGATTTCTTTTCTGTCTTTACACACAAATTCGATTTTAAAATTCAAATCATTCACACAAACACAGGTTTCATTTTGGTTCGATATTAGAAGGTCATAATTATATTTTCCTATATTACTAACTATTCTAGTACGCTTGCTAGATACCAGTCAAGTTTTTGGCACCATTCCTAGGGAAACATTAGCCTTTGTTTATTTTAATTTTAAAGTGGATTTTTGTGTCTTTCTCTTCTCTTCTTCATCTATTTTTTTATTTTTATTTTAATTTCTTTCAGGTGCTATTGGTTTATGGTGAGAAACACCCCTATACTCCCTATAGACCCTGAGATTGAAAGGATATTCCATAGGATTAGAAGGCTAAGCGGTAATATGAATGACCTAGAAATAGAAACACCTATGAATGATCCACCACCACCTAGGATTGAAGAGCAAGATGTACCAAATCAAGCTCCCGATAATGGGTTTAGACCTAAGACCATTAAAGATTATGCTATTCCTAGGTGGAATAAAGAACATAGAACCATTAGGATTCCTCACCACCAACCATTTGAGATTAAACCCACTACCATCACAATGGTACAAAGAAACCATTTTTTTGGCTCAGACATAGAGGATCTTGCACAACACTTAGATATGTTCTTAGAAGTTAGTGATACTGTACAAATTCCAAATGTATTGACTGATGCAATTAGAATTAAAATTTTTTTATTTACCCTCAAAGGAAAAGCTAGTGATTGGCTACAAATGCAACCTAATCAATCCATTCATTCTTGGCAGCAAATGCAAGAAAAATTCATGTCAAAATTTTTCCCACTCACTAAGACAACTCTTATTCGAAAAGAAATTAATGATTTCCAGCAATTTTATGAGGAGCCATATCATGAATCATAGGAAAGATTTAAGAGACTTTTAAAAAGCTTTCCACATCATGAATTTCCTGTTTATCAACTAATGAATATTTCTATGCAAGTGCTAATCAATTAATAATATCTTTGTTAGATGCAACTTCAAATGGTAGTTTCATGAACCAAGTTTCTGAAGAAGCATTCCTGCTTCTTGATGAGATGGCTACCAATGATGCTCAATAGGCAAACTCTAGAGTAGCACAAAGGAAACAGAAAGTTCATAATATAGATGAAATAGCCATGTTAAAAGCTCAAATGGAATTAATGAGAAAAGAGCATTTAAGAGAAATAAATGAGCTTAATATTAAAAATGTTTCCATATTATCTAATAAAAGTGATACTTATGCAGGAATTCAAGGATCACCTAAAATGAAGAATGGTGAAGGAATGGTAGAAGAAGTGGATGCCTTGAACCCCTATAGTAACACCTACAACTTGGGATGGAGAAACCATCCAAATTTTTCATGGAGGGAAGGTAATCAAGCAACTACTTCAAACCCTCACCCCAAACCTCTTTTTAACCATAATCAACCTACTAATAATCACCCTCCATATCAAAACCAAGCTCAAACATATTACCTAACTACATACCCATCACAATCATATCATTAAGCACCGAAATTTCAAAAGTCTCAACCTCCATGTCCACAAGAGAAGAAATCAAACTTAGAAGAGGTAATTACAAATCTTATGGCCTCCAAAAATTTGATCTTAGCAAATCAAGATGCTAGATGGAAATCACAAGACATTTGGATGAGGAATCAAGAGGCATCCATTAGGAATATAGAAAACCAAATGGGGTAACTTGCTAACTCATTATCCAACCAGACTCAAGGAATATTTCCATCCAACGTCAACCGCAATCCAAAAGGAGAAAGCTAAAGAAATCACCTTAAGAAGCGGAAAGGAGTTAGAAAAGACTGAAATTGGTAAGAATTCCCCTTTAAGGATGGAACCAACAATAGAGGTAAGTATTCCTAATTCTACAAATATTGAGAAGGTGCCTCATATGGTTGAGAAGGGTAAAAGTAAAGAAAAACTTATTTCTACTGTGCTCGATGAATCTCAATTACCTTTTCCTATTCTAGCTAGAAAAGAGAAGTAAAATGAATAATTAACGAGATTTTTAGACATGTTTAAAAAGATAAATATAAATTTACCATTTGCTGAAGCTTTGTTACATATGCCTAAATATGCTAAATTCATGAATGAACTTTGCACTAATAAAAAGAAGCTAAAAGGAATAGGAACTGTTCAATTATCCAATAATTGTACTACTATATTAATGAAAAAAACTCCTAAAAAATTAAAAGATCTTGGTAGTTTTACATTACCTTGTGAATTAGGAGAGAATTTTGTTGGACATGCTTTGTGTGATTTGGGTGCTAGTATTAACTTGATGCCTTATTCAATTTGCAAAAAATTGAACTTAGAAGATCTTAAAGAAACCTGAATGAAACTTTAATTGGTGAATAGATTAGTGAAGAAACCGAAGGGTATTATTGAGGATTTATTGGTAAAAGTAGGAAATTTCATCTTCCCAGTAGATTTTGTAGTAATGGATATGGAGGAAGATAAAAAAAGTGCCATTGATCGTAGGTAGACCAATTTTGAACATAGCAAGAGTTCTAATTGATGTTCATGAACAAATGGTCACCTTGAAATTCAATGAGGAAGAAATGGTCTTCAACGTAAATAAAGTTTTAAAATATCCCTCTTATGCTTTGAAGAATCCATTTATTTTTTTGATGGTGTTTAAGAGTGTGTTAACACAAAGTAAGAGGAAATCATTCTAGATGATGAGCTTCAAAAATGTTTGATGCATCCAAGGAAAATAAAGGAATTTGAAGCAAAGGAAAATGAGTTGATACATGATTTGGAAAAAGAGAACAATGAAAATGAAAAAATGGAGGATGAACCGTCTCCTCCTAAGGGAGAAAATTCTGAACTTAAAACACTTCCATCTAATTTAAAATATGTATTTTTAAAGGATAATGCAGAACTAGTAATTATTTCATCTTTATTGATAGGTTTGAAAGAAAAGATGTTCATTGAAGTACTCAAAAAGCATAAAGGAGCAATTGGTTAGGCAAAATACGACTTGAAAGGGATTAGCCCCAATTGTTGTATACACCGGATAACTATGGAAGATAATTTCAAACCTGGTACAACCCCAAAGAAGGCTCAATCCTACGATGCAAGTAGTGGTGAAAAAGGAGGTACTCAAACTACTCGACATAGGTATTATCTGTCCCATTTATGATAGAAGTTGGGTTAGTCTGGTTCAATGTGTACCTAAGAAGGGGGGTATGATTGTAATAACCAATGAGAATAATGAATTAATTCCTACATGTATAGTAACGGGATAGAGAGTATGCATTTATTATAGGAGATTAAATAATGCCACTAGAAAATATCACTTTTCATTGCCCTTTATTGACCAAATGATAGAAAGATTGGCAGGATATAGATTTTACTATTTCTTATATAGATATTCGAGGTATATGCAAATACCTATAGCACCAGAAGACCAAGAAAAAACCACATTCACTTGTCCTTATGGAACATTTGCATATAGAAGGATTCCCTTTGGTCCATGTAATGCCCCTGCCACATTTCAATGATACATGATGGCAATATTTCATTATTTTATTGAAAAATTTATGGAAGTTTTTATGGATGATTTCACATTATATGGTCATGACTTTGAGTCTTGTCTAAACAATCTTGAATTGGTCTTAAAGAGGTGTCAAGAGATAAACTTTATTCTTAATAGGAAAAAAATGTCATTTCATGGTTAGAGAAGGAATTGTCCTAGGGCATAAAATCTCTGAAAAAGGAATTGAAGTAGATAAGGCAAAAGTCAATGTTATATAAAAATTACCTCCTCCAATTAGTGTTAAGGGTATTAGAGGTTTCCTTGGTCGTGCTGGATTTTATCATTAGTTTATTAAGGATTTTTCTAAAATAGCTAAGTAACTTTCTAATTTATTGCTTAAAGATGTTGCATTTAATTTTGATGCTGAATGCTTGCATGCTTTTAATTTGTTGAAGCAAAAGTTAGTAAGTGAATCGATCATAGCATCACCAGATTATAGTTTACCCTTTGAAATTATGTGTGATGCTAGTGATTATACAGTAGGAGCAGTCTTGGGATAACAAAAGGAGAAGATTTTCTATACCATATACTATGCAAGCCATACACTCACTAGAGCTCAAGTCAACTATACAACCACGGAGAAATAGCTCTTTACGGTAGTATTTTCTTTTGAAAAATTCAGATCTTATCTCTTGGGTTCCAAAGTTACTATGTGATTGGATCATGTGGCACTAAGACTCCTTTTTGCTAAGAAGGATTCCAAACCAAGGCTTATCTGATGGGTTTTGCTATTGCAAGAATTTGACGTTGAGATTAAGGATAAGAAAGGAGCTGAGAATTTTGTAGCTGATAATCTATCTAGAATGGATCATGCTAGCATTGAAAAGGGAGAAATTTCTAACTTATTTCCTAATGAACATATTTGTGCTTTTTAAAATTATGAAAATTCAGTTCTATGGTATGCTAATATAGCAAATTTTTTTGCAGGCGGTTATCTTTCTAAGGAATTTACTTGGCAACAAAAGAAAATGCTTTAAGCAAATGCCAAGAACTACCTTTGGGATGATCCATATCTCATCAAAATTTGTTTGGACCAAGTGCTCAGATGATATGTATCGAAAATCGAATAAGAAGATATTATACGACAGTGTCGTAGAGGTGAAGTTGGAGGCCATTATGGACCTAATTGGATGGTACAAAAGGTTCTCCAATCAAGTTTATTTTGCCCTACTTTATTTCAAGATGTCAAGTCATTTATTGAAATATGTGATAAATGTCAATGGGTTGATAATATTTCTAAACGTGATGAAATGCCTATGAATAACATGTTTAAAGCAGAACTTTTTTATGTTTGGGGTATTGATTTTATGGGACCATTCCCAAATTCCTTTGGTTTTGAGTATATTTTAGTGGTTGTGGATTATGTCAATAAATGGGTCGAAGCCATAGCTACTAGAACTTGTGATGCCCGAATAGTGCTTGAATTTATTAGAAAGAATATTTTCACTAGGTTTGGAGCACAAAGAGCTATAATAAGTGATGGAGGCAAACATTTTGTCAACCATCAATTTAGAACTTTGCTTAGGAGATTTGGAGTCAAACACAAGATAACTACCCTATATCATCCACAAGCAAATGAGCAAGTAGAGGTGTCTAATAGGGAGCTAAAATCAATTCTAGAAAAAACAGTTAGTAATTCTAGGGAGGATTGGTCTCAAAAATTAGATGAAACTCTATAGGCCTATAGAACTATGTTTAAGACCCTAGGCATGTCTCCTTATAGAATGGTTTTTGGAAAAGCATGTCACATTCCAATCGAATTAGAGCATAAAGCTTATTGGGCTACAAAATTTCTTAACTTTGATTTAAGATGTGTAGGAGAAAAAAGAAAATTATAACTTAATGAACTAGATGAAATTCGGCAATGGTCTTATGACAATGTAGCAATATACAAAGAAAAGACCAAACGTTGGCATGACAAGTGCTTAAAGGTGAAAGACTTTGTTCTTGGTATGCTAGTGCTTTTATATAACAATCGTCTTCATTTATTTCTAGGAAAGCTAAAATCCAATTGGCTCAAGCCATATAGAATCTTGACAAGCAATGATTTTGGAGTTATTACAATAAAAAAATCCAAGAGATTGTCGTGAATATAAGGTAAACGGTCATCGGCTTAAAACGTATCAAGTTGGGCAACAGGAGGTTGCTGAGGCAACCATGGTTTTTCAGGACTACTAAAATACTATTTGAATAGTTTAGCTGAGGACTCTTTGTTAGTGTAAGCCCTAGCCCCAATACATTGTAACGAAACACTTGAAATTAATAAAATGAAGCATTTGTTTTATCCTTTGTATTCCTGTGCATATCAATTGATAAAACTATCCAAGAGTGTTGTTTCGGTTTAAGTTATCATGTGTGAGGCACATGGATTGTAAGACCTTGAAACAAATGAGACATCATTCTAAATATCCCTAGTCAGTCATTGTTATGGGAATAACAAATGAATTAAGACTAGTATGCTCTCTCTGATCTTATGAGTTCTGTCTTACGGATCATTAGGACAAGAGTGTCAATCAGAGATCATAGATACATGTTAAAGAACATGGTATCTGGATTCGATCCGCTCATGAGAACACTACATGGTACAAGTCATAAGTGTTTCTCATATGCAAGTTTTGTATCGGAGTTCTTAGACCTGAAATCTCTATGAAACTCTTTATGAATTACTGTGTACTTTGACATACACCTAACGTGCTCGTAACAGAGTGACAAGTACGAGTATGATTGGGTATGCACTGATTCATGTTAGAGAGCATGAGAGAAGTGAAGGGATTACCCCTCTCGATAAGAGAGAAAAATATCACCGGCCACTTGATCAGTGCACTGAGAAGTGTATGGCCATACCGAGATGAAATAATGAGTAATCATTATTTATCTGAGACTTCAGTGTCACTGGAATATTAAGAAATGAATTAATGTATATAAGGATGACTAGTTCCATGCCTTATATTAATTCTGATATTTATGGGTAAGGGACTATGCAAAATTGCATTAGGTCACCAAATGCCATATGCATTTTCATTTAATTTGGAATGCTATAATATCTTGCTAGAGAATATATATAGCCTTTGAATTAATTTATTAATTCATGGCCAACATTAAATGGACCTATAGGATCGCACACAAAGTATTGGGCTTAAAATATTTAAATTAAGTATTGGACATTAATTTGGGCTTTTAATTAAAGTCAAATTAATGTATGTAATGGGTTATAATATTGCTATTGGGCTTTGGTCCATGAGAGAGAGAGAAATTCAGCCCATAAGGTTTAATTTCAATTAATTAATTATCTTGTGTTAATTAAGTTAATTTAATATTAAAGCCTAAAGGAATTTAAATTAAATTAAATCACTTATATATTTAATTAAGTGATTTCATTTATTTAAATGTCTTATGTTTTATTTCAAATTTGAATTTAAATTCAAAGGAGTTTAATTCAAAATATATTACTTATCTTTAGGAAGTGATAGAGTTTGAATTAATTATCTTAGGATAGTTGAATTCAGATTAATGACTTGCCAAAGGATAAGCATATATATTAAAAGAAATAAAACCCTAAACCTAATTTTTTTGTGGCATGAATAGTAACTCGTGAATAGTGACTCTCTCTCTCTTAATTCTTTTGTTCAATTTTTCACAAGGAGAAAGGATTGTTCCTCATTCTCTTGTGTTATTGAGCAGTAATAGCAATCTAAAGAAGTACAAAATCAAGTTTTGTAGCTTCAAATTATAACCCTTACACAATACCGAAAAAGAGATCTAGCAATCTCGTTTTTAAGCCGACGGTGTAATTGTGTGTGTGAGAATAGAGGGAGTGGCGCAAAAGGCTATTCCTTGGCATTGGTGATCGAGATCTAAGGTGGATAAAGGCATCTTGGTTGCTGGACATCACAAAATCAAAGAATAAAAGGCATCATCTATTGTAAGTTTCAAAACGCTAAAATTGCATGTTTTCGTTCCTATCTTTGGATATGTATGGTATGTATGATAAAATTTTTATTTTTCCGCTGTGCTATCATGATTATCATACCATGTCATATTCCATCAGCGGTATCAGAGCATAGACATGCTTATTTTAGTGCTTTAGATGCATGAAAAAATTAATTAAAAATCGTTATTTTGAAAACATGCAAATCTGAAATTTTCTGTTTTGAGTTTTTTGCATTGTTTTGGTGTAAAAACGATTTTAATTGATTAGATAGGTATTATAATTAATATGACATGTTAATATACTGTCCTAAGATGTTATTAGGGCTGGTAATAGTCGGATTTAATTATTTATACCTGATGGTACATGTTAATTTTGAAACTAGGTGCTAGTTAGCATGTAAATTGCTAGTTTAACAACTAGTTTTCAAAATTATATGTAAAAACGTTTTTGGCATGTTTGTAAGTGATATTTAAAGATTAATTATCAGGTCTGGACATTTTTTAAATTTGGTTTTATTTCTGGTCCATGATAATTTAATTGATTAATTTTAAAATCACTTAAAACAATGACTAGTTTGTGTTTGTTACATGTTTAATCAACATTGTTTGCTTTGTTTTGATTAAAATGGTAAAAACACGTTTAGATTAAAATGGTACAGAATATTAAATCAATATTTATGGACTTATTTAGATTATTAAATGACTCATAAAATTGATTTAAATGTTTGTGCATTTCATGGCATTACATAAGCATTAAACAACTAGTTTTGTTGTTTGTTTGTTTTTGCATGAATGCCGTGTTCTATTATATGTGTTCTTCATGATTTTATTTTTAATTCATGTTAGCACATATTATATGTATTTTTAATGTTTATGGTCTGTATGACATAAAATTAAAAATGGCAAAATTGGAAATTATACTAGAGTTGATTTATGGCACAAATCTAACTAGTTTGTGTTTTGGGCTTTTAAGAGAACTTATTCAATAAGAGGATTTAGTCCATTGGGCTTCGGCCCAGGCCCATCACGAGGTCTTCTCTTAAAGGTTCAAGTACACAATTTCCATTAATGGGCTTGGCTAAATTGATTAAAATTGGACTTTGTCTGATCCATGAATGCTATGTATATTTATTTGCTTGTTTGGTGTGATGAATGGATATGCATGGTGCATTCATGGGCCCTGGGTTTTTGTAATTAAATATGGCCTGCGTGCCATTATATTTTATTGTAAAAGTTTCATTTATTTCTTAGAATAGAATTTATTTGAAGACTTTGTAAATCAAGACGAAGCCCACCGGAGTGGAGAAGCCCAACTCGAAGATTCTTATGTAATAGTATAGAATCTTAGTTGTAAGTTTTTGGGCCCATGTTTGTCACGCTTTACTTTATGCAATTATATATATATGCATGCTATGTATGGATGACAAAGCATATGCCATGTAAGCCGTAATAAAATGAATCCCTAAAAATAGTAAGTCACAAAGTTGCCTTCCTAATTCGAAACATGTCAAGGCATCGATCATCGGTCACGTAGACTAGGAGTCCTAGATGCGCCCGATTATCTTTGTGAGGCATGGGTTGTGAATGTAGGTTGGACTTATCATGGAAAGGGATGCCCGGACCTAGGCAACTAATAAATGGGTTGTGCTATAACATCTTAAGATGTTAGCCCATTTGATCCAAGAGTCATGTACGAGACATGATTGGAGTTTTCCTACCTAAGTAACTTAACTTGTTAGGTGTACAAGCTCAGCTTGACTAATAAGTTGTTGTGAAAAGTGGATCTTGGCCCACATTAAATCACTAACACGAATTATTTAAAGGGATATTAATTCGATTTGTGAGATCATAAATAAGACCTCATTTAATCTTGCTAAATTTTATTGTAGATTGAAAATGGCATCTTCAAATAACAATTTCTCATTGCGATCTGTCCTTGAAAAGGACAAATTAAATGGCACCAATTTCATAGACTGGTCTCGAAACTTAAGAATAGTTCTTAAGCAAGAGAAAAAGTCGTATGTTTTGGATGCACCTTTGCCTGAAGAACCAGGAAGGAACACCTCTGCGGTTCAAAAGGAAACTTTTGAGACCAAGAAGAGCGACTCCAACGATGTGACCTATCTGATGCTGGCCACTATGGTGCCTGAATTGCAAAAGCAATTTATGGACCAAGAGGCTTATGCGATCATGGTGCACCTCAAGGAGATGTTCCAAGAGCAAGCTCGTCACGAGAGGTTCGTGACAACAAAGGCATTAATTTCTTGCAAGATGGCTGAGGGTACACCTGTTAGTACCCACGTACTCAAGATGAAAGGGTATCTTGATACTCTTGAGAAGCTTGAGGTACTAGTGCCAAAGGAATTGGCCACTGACTTGATCTTAGGATCATTGCCTGCTGCTTATGATCCATTTGTGATGAATTATAAAATGCATGAAATGAACAAGTCAGTCACTGAGCTTCATGGGATGCTTAAAAATGCTGAAGAAAACATTCGAAAGATTAATCCCGTTCTAATGGTTCAAAGGGAATTAATAAGGGACCCGCTAAGGGAAATGGAAAGGGAAAGGCAAAACCCAAGTCAAGTGGGAGTGCACCTCAGGCCCAATCCAAGCCCAAGGCGCCAAAACTCAAAGAGAGTGAGAGCACTTGCTTCCATTGCAACAAGATAGGGCATTAGAGGAAGAATTACGCTCTCTTCAAGGAAGAACAAAAGAAGAATGGAGCCAAGGCGTCCAGTTCTGGTATTTTTGTTGTTGAAATTAACCTTTCTATTTCTACCACTTGGGTATTGGATACCGGTTGTGGTTCTCACATTTGTTCAAATGTGCAGGGGCTAAGAAATAGGCGGTTACTTGGGAAGAATGAAGTGGACCTCCGTGTGGGGAATGGAGCACGAGTTGCTGCCATGGAGATAGGCAACTATCACCTCACTTTACCTTCCAGACTTTGTATTGTTTTGAATAATTGTTATTATGTGCCTGCTATGAGCAGAAACATTATTTCAGTTTCATGTTTGGATAATGATGAATTTGATTTTGTTATTAAAAATGGCAATGCTCATATTCGTCGCCAAGGCATTTCTTATGGCAATGCCATGTTGCAAAATGGCCTTTATATCCTTGATTTACAAAACAAAGAGTCGATATACAACATTAATACAAAGAGGGTTAAATCAAATGAATTGAACCCTACTTACTTTCGGCATTGTCGTTTAGGACATGCAAACGAAAAATGCATTTCAAGACTCCACAAAACTGGAGTGCTTGGGTCATTTGACTTAGAGTCTTATGACACATGCGAGCCATGTTTGCATGGAAAAATGACAAAGAGTCCTTTTAACAAGAAAGGTGAAAGGACTAATGGCTTATTGGAACTAATACATACCGATGTATGTGGACCATTAAGTACACAAGCTAGAAGTGGTTTTAGCTACTTCGTGACTTTCACATATGACTTCAGTAGATATGGCTATGTCTATCTAATGAAGTACAAGTCTGAAACTTTTGAGAAATTCAAGGAGTTTAAGAACGAAGTAGAAAACCAACTTGGCAAAAGTATAAAAGCCATTCGATCAGATCGAGGTGGCGAATACTTAAGCCAAGAGTTTGATGATCATCTAAAAGAGTGTGGTATTATTTCACAGCTCACTCCTCCTGGAACACCGCAATGGAATGGTGTGTCCGAAAGGAGAAATCGAACTCTGTTGGACATGGTTCGATCTAGGATGAGTCAAGCTAATCTTCCTATCTCTTTTTGGGGTTATGCATTAGAAACTGCTGCGTTTCTATTGAACCGTACTCCAACTAAAGCAGTTGAGAAGACACCATACGAGGTATGGACTGGGAAAGAACCTAATATGTCTTTTCTCAAGATTTGGGGCTGTGAAGCACATGTTAAGAAATTAACATCTGACAAACTAGAGTCCAAATTGACTGTTTGCTTGTTTGTGGGCTATCCCAAAGAAACAAAGGGATACTACTTTTACTCACAAGCCGAGAACAAAGTATTTGTTGCTCGCAAGGCTGTTTTCTTGGAAAAGGAGTTCCTTCTCAAGAAAGACAGTGGAAGTAAAGTAGAACTTGGAGAAATTCAAGTGCCACAAGCTCCTATAGAGGATGGTTTGGAAATGGGATCAAGTTCACAACCAATTGTGGAACAAGAACCCATTACACAAGTACCTAGAAGGTCTGGTAGGGTACGTCAGGAGATTGAGAGATATGGATTTCTAATCACTGACAGTGACACTATTGAGTTAGTAGATCGTGAGGATCCTACTACCTACCGAGAAGCTATTGAAAGCCCAGACTCGGATAATTGGCTTGAAGCCATGAAATCCGAGATGCAATCAATGTACGATAACCAGGTTTGGACCTTGGTTGATCCACCAGAAGGTGCTAAGGTAATTGAATGCAAGTGGTTATTCAAACTAAAAGCTGATAAGACCTACAAAGGTAGACTAGTAGCAAAAGGTTTTCGACAAACTCATGGAATAGACTATGACGAGACCTTTTCGCCTGTAGTCATGCTCAAGTCCATTAGGATCTTGCTTGCCATAGCTGCATATCATGATTATGAGATATGGCAAATGGATGTCAAAACTGCTTTCCTTAACGGAAATTTACTTGAGGATGTGTATATGACACAACCTGAAGGTTTTATCAATCCCAAGCATCCTAAGAAGGTATGCAAGCTTTAAAAATCCATTTATGGATTAAAGCAAGCATCCCGAAGTTGGAATCTTCGCTTTGATGAGGCAGTCAAAGAATTTGACTTCATCAAGAACGAAGATGAGCCTTGTGTGTACAAGAAGGTTAGTGGGAGCATAGTAGTGTTTCTGGTCCTATATGTGGACGACATCCTTCTCATTGGGAATGATATTCCAACATTGCAAAAGGTTAAGCAATGGTTGGGAAAATGTTTCTCAATGAAAGACTTAGGTGAAGCCGAGATAATACTTGGTATTCGAATCTATAGAGATAGATCGAATCGGCTTTTGGGACTAAGTCAAGAAAAGTACATAGACAAAGTACTAAAGTGTTTTAGTATGGGAGACTCAAAGAAAGGGTACATACCTTTGGCTTTGGGAGTTCCTTTGACTAAAGAATAGTGCCCTAAAACAAAAGAGGAAAGGGACAACATGAGTAGAATCCCATATGCATCTGCTATTGGATCTATCATGTACGCTATGTTATGTACTAGATTGGATGTTGCTCATGCACTGAGTATAACCAGTAGGTTTCAGCAAGACCCTAGTGAGAAGCACTGGTCTGCTGTAAAAGGGATCCTTAAGTACCTGCGAAGGACTAAGGATCACTTCTTGGTGTATGGTGGTCAAGAAGAGCTCGTCATACAAGGTTATGCCAATGCTGCTTTTCAGACCAGCACTCAGGATTCTAGATCGCAATCTGGGTTTGTTTTTGTTTTGAACGGTGGTGCTGTCAGCTGGAGAAGCTCAAAGCAAGAAACCGTTACCGACTCAACTACAGAATCTAAGTATATTGCAGCAAGTGAGGCTGCAAAAGAGGCTGTTTGGATTAAAAATTTCATTAATGGATTAGGAGTGGTCCCAAGCATCCTAGATCCACTAGAAATTTTCTGTGACAATAACGGGGCCATCGAACAGGCTAAGGAGCCCCGGTCACACCAGAAATCCAAACACATACTCAGAAGGTACCACCTGATCAGAGAAATCATTGATCGTGGGGACGTCAAGGTTAGCAAGATATCAAGTGAAGAAAATGTAGCAGATCCTTTGACGAAACAGTTACGTCCAAATCTGCACGAAGCTCATTTGAGAGCGTTCGGTCTTAGGGCTATGCCGAATTGGGACTAGTGCTAGTGGGAGATTGTTAGTGTAAGCCCTAGCCCCAATACATTGTAACGAAACACTTGAAATTAATAAAATGAGGCATTTGTTTTATCCTTTGTATTCCTGTGCATATCAATTGATAAAACTATCCAAGAGTGTTGTTTCGGTTTAAGTTATCATGTGTGAGGCACATGGATTGTAAGACCTTGAAACAAATGAGACATCATTCTAAATATCCCTAGTCAGTCATTGTTATGGGAATAACAAATGAATTAAGACTAGTATGCTCTCTCTGATCTTATGAGTTCTGTCTTACGGATCATTAGGACAAGAGTGTCAATCAGAGATCATAGATACATGTTAAAGAACATGGTATCTGGATTCGATCCGCTCATGAGAACACTACATGGTACAAGTCATAAGTGTTTCTCATATGCAAGTTTTGTATCGGAGTTCTTAGACCTGAAATCTCTATGAAACTCTTTATGAATTACTGTGTACTTTGACATACACCTAACGTGCTCGTAACAGAGTGACAAGTACGGGTATGATTGGGTATGCACTGATTCATGTTAGAGAGCATGAGAGAAGTGAAGGGATTACCCCTCTCGATAAGAGAGAAAAATATCACCGGCCACTTGATCAGTGAACTGAGAAGTGTATGGCCATACCGAGATGAAATAATGAGTAATCATTATTTATCTGAGAGTTCAGTGTCACTGGAATATCAAGAAATGAATTAATGTATATAAGGATGACTAGTTCCATGCCTTATATTAATTCTGATATTTATGGGTAAGGGACTATGCGAAATTGCATTAGGTCACCAAATGCCATATGCATTTTCATTTAATTTGGAATGCTATAATATCTTGCTAGAGAATATATATAGCCTTTGAATTAATTTATTAATTCATTGCCAACATTAAATGGACCTATAGGATCGCACACAAAGCATTGGGCTTAAAATATTTAAATTAAGTATTGGACATTAATTTGGGCTTTTAATTAAAGTCAAATTAATGTATGTAATGGGTTATAATATTGCTATTGGGCTTTGGTCCATGAGAGAGAAATTCAGCCCATAAGGTTTAATTTCAATTAATTAATTATCTTGTGTTAATTAAGTTAATTTAATATTAAAGCCTAAAGGAATTTAAATTAAATTAAATCACTTATATATTTAATTAAGTGATTTCATTTATTTAAATGTCTTATGTTTTATTTCAAATTTGAATTTAAATTCAAAGGAGTTTAATTCAAAATATATTACTTATCTTTAGGAAGTGATAGAGTTTGAATTAATTATCTTAGGATAGTTGAATTCAGATTAATGACTTGCCAAAGGATAAGCATATATATTAAAAGAAATAAAACCCTAAACCTAATTTTTTTGTGGCATGAATAGTAACTCGTGAATAGTGACTCTCTCTCTCTTAATTCTTTTGTTCAATTTTTCACAAGGAGAAAGGATTGTTCCTCATTCTCTTGTGTTATTGAGCAGTAATAGCAATCTAAAGAAGTACAAAATCAAGTTTTGTAGCTTCAAACTATAACCCTTACACAATACCGAAAAAGAGATCTAGCAATCTCGTTTTTAAGCCGACGGTGTAATTATGTGTGTGAGAATAGAGGGAGTGGCGCAAAAGGCTATTCCTTGGCATTGGTGATCGAGATCTAAGGTGGATAAAGGCATCTTGGTTGCTGGACATCACAAAATCAAAGAATAAAAGGCATCATCTATTGTAAGTTTCAAAACCCTAAAATTGCATGTTTTTGTTCCTATCTTTGGATATGTATGGTATGTATGATAAAATTTTTGTTTTTCTGCTGTGCTATCATGATTATCATACCATGTCATATTCCATCACTCTTAAACTTAGAACATCATCACTCTTCTCTCTCTATTATCTTCAAGTTTATTTTTTATTTTTGAGTGTTTATGTGTGTTTTGGTAGTTTTGATACATGAATTGAGTATAGGCATGGCTTTGAAGGTTTTTGAGATCATTGTTACTAATTTATGAGGTTTTTGAACAAATGAATTTCCAGTTAAGGAAGAAATATCAAGTTATAAGGGGAAAATATGAGCTTTATAAAAAGAAAAGGATTTTGGAAATGGATTTCAGTATAAATTCGATCAAAAAAAATTTTTGAATGCAGCTTACACTCCCGCACTTGTTTTTCCTTCCCCTGTGTGCCCATGCAAATTGTCAAGCCTTCTTGCACCACCACGGGTTGCTTCTCCTCATACTTAGGCACACCCATGTATGAAAGGTCTACCTGGTAGCAGCCTCTTGCACACCCGTACCTCCCTTCTCTTTGCCCACTTTGCGCTCACATGTGAAGAGTCTGCCTCACCCCATGCATGTTGCGTGCCCACGTGAAACTCCTCCTTGCCTCTGCGCTGCTTTGTACACCTCGCCCCATCCCTATACACGCCCGAGTGTGGCTCTACCTATGCCCATACATTGCCGCGTGTGAGGGTACTGCCTACCCTTTGAAATCCCCACATTTTTTTCATTCTTTTCTTTCTTACCTCTTTATTTCCTATGCCCTCACTCATCTCTCGGACTAATCACCTCCACAGCCATGCACCACCACTCACCATCATAATTATTCTCCGACCACTGTTAGAGAGTATGCCCTGGAGCCCATATAATAGTGATGTATTTCATATGTATGAATTCATATTCTTAATAAAAGACATCATTCATTTATTAATGCTATATTTAAATGCATGAGTTTGTAAATCTTAAATTAATAAATGAATTCCTTGATATTATAAACATAGTGCAAAGGCAATCATGAAAGTGTTCATGATATTAGATGTATATTGCATGCAAATGTGTTAATATCTAAATATCCCTAGTCATAGAATTAATAAGATAGGACATTGTTAGAAGAACAAGTTCATTAGAGACCTGCAAAGAGAATCCTCACATAGATATTAAATCTATGTCAGTGAGGAATCTCTTTATAGCGGTTGTGCAAGTATCCTTAGACTTAAGATCACCAAAGTTATCTTAAGTAGCAAGTGGTATACTTTGACTCCATAACTTATTACTTCCAACTGGGGGTAAACATAGTTAGGAATTGGGCATATCATGACCTACTTGAAGATAGTTGAGTTGTTAGTGTAAGCCCTAGCCCTAATGCATTGTTATAAAGCACTTAAGTTAATAAATGAGGCATTTGTTTTATTTATTGTATTCCTGTGCATATCAATTGATAGAACTATCCAATAATGTTATTTCAACTTAAGTTATCATATGTGGGGCTCATGGTTTAAGACCTTGAAACAACTGAGAATTCATTCTAACTATCCCTAGTCAGTCATAGTTATGGGAATAACAAATGAATTAAGACTTGTATACTTTCTCTGATAAGTTAAGTTCTATCTTACAGATCATATGGTGATCATACTTAATCTGAGAAAGTGCTTTAGTGAGGGGCTCCACCACATTATCATCTGTGGGGACCCTTTCTATTTTCACATCATTTCTAGCTACTATTTCCCTTATGAGATGGTAGCATATGAGAACATACTTTGATTGCTGATGAGACCATGGTTCCTTTGCTTGCACAATGGCTCTATTGTTGTTACAATATAAAGGAATCAGATCAATAATGCTAGGCACCACTCCTATTTCAAATATGAACTTTTTAATCCAGACTGCTTCTTTGGCTGCTTCTAAAGCAGTAATGTACTCAACTTTTGTCTTGGAATCAATAGTTATTTCTTATTTGGAACTCTTCCAACTAACTGCCCCTCCTCCCATTATGAACACAAAACTAGACTGCGATTTACAATCATCTTTATTAGATTGGAAGCTGGCATTTGTATACCCATATACTTCCAAACTACCCTCCCCATATACCAAGAATATATCCTTAGTCCTTCTCAAGTACTTAAGGATATTCTTGACAGCTGCCTACTGTTCTCTCCAAAATTGGATTAGAATATGCTTGTGACACTCAAAGAAAATGCTACATCTGGACGTGTACATAACATAGCATACATGATAGAACCAATTGCATATGCATATGGTATTCTATTCATGCTCTCTCTATCCTCTAGTGTCTGCGAATACATAGACTTAGAAAGGTATTTCCCATACACCATGGGTATAAACCCTTTCTTAGAGAGATCTATATTAAATCTCTTCAATACTTTATCTATATATGTACTTTGAGAAAGAACTAGCAACCTATTGGATCTATCTCTATAGATCCTTATTCCCAGAATATAGGATGCTTTTCCAAGGTCTTTCATGGAGAATTACTTGGATAACCATATTTTAACAAATTGGAAAAGAGAAATGTTGTTTCCCATGATCAATATGTCATTCACATATAGAACTAGGAAGATATTTTCACTCCCACTGACCCTTTTATATACACAAGGTTCATCTTCATTCTGTGAGAAACCAAACTCTTTGATTGTCTCATTGAATCATATGTTCCAGCTTCTAGAGGCTTGCTTCAATCTATAAATGAATATTTGAAGCTTACATACCTTTTCACCATTTCCTGATGTGAACCCATCTGGTTCTGTCATATATACATCCTCAGTTAGATTTCCATTTGGGAAAGCTGTCTTCACATCCATTTGCCAAATCTCATAATCATAATGAGCTGCAGTGGATAAAAGTATTATTATAGACTTAAGCATTGCTACAAGAGAAAATGTTTCATCATAGTCAATACCTTCTTTTTGATGATAGCCTTTTGCTACTAAGTGAGCTTTATAGGTAACTATATTACCTTCCATGTCGATCTTCTTTTTGAAGACCCATTTGCACCCTATGGGTTTTATCCCTTCAGGTGGTTGAGTTAAAGTCCATACTTTATTCTCGTACATGGAGTCCATTTCAGACTGCATAGCCTTAAGCAATAAATCACGTTCTAAACTGTTCAAAACTTCTTGATAGCTTGTAGGTTCATTGTCCTCTACTACAGTTATGCCTCTATTTGAATCAATGTGAAATCCATATCTCACAGGGATATAATGCATTCTAGTAGATCTTCTAGGATTTTGTGTATAATTAGGTTCAACTATAATCTCATCATTATGAAATTTAGTCTCAGGTTCAATCGGTTGATCTACTTCTATATGTGGGTCTTGAACTTCACCAAGTTTAATTTTACTCCTACTATCCTCTCGTATGAGAAATTCTCTTTTTAAGAAGACAACATGCCTTGAAACAAACACCTTTTGTTCTAAGGGATGGTAGAAATAATATCGAAATGTTTCTTTTGGATATCCCATAAATAAACATTTGTTAGACTTAACATCTAGTTTGTCTGACACTATCCTCTTCACATAAGCAGGCAACCCCATACTTTCATATGAGAAAGTATGGGCTTCTTGTTATTCCACATCTCATATGGAATAACATCAACTGATTTACTAGGAACTTTGTTTAACACATAAATAGTAGTTTCTAGTGCATATCCCCAAAAGGACTTAGGCAAGTTTGCTCGGCTCATCATGGATCGAACCATATCTAATAGTGTTCGATTTCTCCTCTCTGATACACCATTGTGTTGTGGTGTATATGGTGGAGTCCATTGAGATAAAATCCCATTATCTCTAAAATAATCTTGAAATTCTTGGCTTAAGTATTCTCCACCTCAATTTGATCTAAGTGTTTTAATACTCTTGCCAAGTTGCTTCTCTACTTCATTTCTGAATTATTTGAACTTTTCAAATGCTTTTGATTTATATTTCATTAGATAGATATATCCAAATCTGGAGTAATCATCTATGAAAGTAATGAAGTAGGAGTAACCTCCTTTGGCATGTGTAGTCATTGGACCACATACATTTGAATGTATTAAGTTCAAAACCATTTTAGCTCATTCTCCTTTACCAATAAAGGGAGCTTTTGTCATTTTTCTCAATAAACAAGACTCACATGTATAAAATGATTCATAATCAAATGATCCCAAATCACCTGACTTGTGTAATTTGGTCATGTGTTTCTCATTTGTATGGCCTAAACGATAGTGCCATAAATATGAGGTATTTAGATTATCTTATTTCATTCTCTTGGTATTCACATTATGTACTTCTTTAATTAAATCAAGAACAAATATACAATTCTTAATGATAGCTTTTGCCTAAAACATATTGTTCTTAAAAATGTAACAACACTTGTCCTTTAAAGAAATGTCATAATCGTTCAATAAACAACTAAAAGAAATAATACTTTTGGATAAAGCTAGAACATAATAACAATTATTTAATTCCAGTATTAATCCACTTGGAATAGGCAAATGGTAAGTCCCCACAACTGTTGTAGAGATGTTTTGTCCAATAACTGATTGTAGACATATTTCTGCCTTTCCAACTCTTCTAATGCTTTTAAGCCCCAGTAGATCATTACACAAATGAGATCCACATCCGATATCTAATACCCAAGATTATTTTAAAGCAATAGAATAAGTATTAATTTCAATCATATGAATACCTGAAGTAGAAGCATTAGCTTGCTTCTTCTCCTTGAGAGAATCTAGATAGGCCTTGCAGTTACGCTTCCAATAGCCATCCTTTCCACAATAGAAGCAAGTTTTTTTGGGATTCTCTTTCTTGGCAACCTTTTTCTTGGAGATCCCACCATTCTTTGGCTGCGCCTTGGTTATCTTCTTCTTCTTCTGCTTCTTGCCTTTAGCATAAGTGACAACCATGACACTTTTTGGATCTTTCTTGAAAGATCCATAAGCTATTTTGAGAATGTTGATTAACTCAGGAATGGTCACTTGGATCTTGTTCATGTTGAAGTTAAGCACGAACGGTGCACAACTTGGTGCCAACTAGTACAAGATTAAATCTATGTATAGATCATTATCCATTACATAGCCAAGTCTACTAAAATGCTCTATATACCCATACATCTTCAATGCATAAGTAGCTGCCGAAGTGACTTCCACCATTTTGCAGCTAAATAAAGCTCGAGCATCCACCATCTCATGTTGCTTTTGAAGCTTTGAGGACATAGCATCCAGCATCAGACATACTGCTGCTTCACTATCCTCCATGTATTTTAGATAAGTGCCCTTGATCTCATAATAGGCATCATCTGATGGAAGTGGTGGTGGATCTTTATCAAAGACATAATGGATCTTTTCAGCCCTGAGATCAATTCTCACTTGCCTGATCCAGTCAAAATAGTTGCTACCAACCAGCTTGTTATCCAAGATTAATCGTATATTAATGTTTGATGTGCTCATGATGATGACCTAGATGTGAAAAAGAAAACATATAAGAGTATGTTCATATATATGTATGCATTAATTAGGTCTTTAATTAATCTATTTACTCTCATTATTTTATTGTGAATCAATAGCCCTCACTATTTAATTCGAGAGAACCCAATGGTATTCTTAGTGGGCTAATATCCAATCCTTGATATGAAATTTGACCTTGACTATGGTAAACAAATCAAACTCCATACCCTTGAAAGGTAGGTATCTCTATACCAATTTTATCTCTACACAACTATTGAATCATTAAATTATCAACTCTTCATACGTGCATATCATATATGCATTCCCCAATCTTGCCTCTAGAACCATTAGCCTTGACTATGGTCAACAAGCTAATGGGCTAGCTAAGATGACCCATTTAATTAGATTCAAACATATTCGATATAATGTGAGCTTGACTGTGGTCAACAATCCACACTATAAAGAACTCTGGTTCTCCTTAAATTAATGGAAGGCTTATATACCTTAGTATTAGTTTGAGGGATTTTAGTTAATTAAGTCTCATCATACATGGTTGGCATACATTGGTATGCTTTCTATATCTATCTCATAAATATAAGCATTCAAATATGGTATAGTTATGGACATTACTACATTGATTTCTTCGAGCCAAAAGGGAAATCAAAAGGTCAAACCTAAGTAATATGCAAGATTCAAACAAGTAAAAATAATTACATTATCTTTAAACTTGTTAGATCTCCATCCGGCCCATCTTGCTCCTTGATAGTGGTCTCCATTTCTATCTCTAATTCTAATCTAAGTAATCTAATCACATATTATAATTTGAAAAGAAATACAAACTAACAACAAGTGGTCGGGACATGAAAGTCCTTATTGGGCCGAAACATGCATTATGCTCAATCACATTGTGCCTTGTCTATAACTATCCATCATGCAAATCATACACCCTTATATGCATTTCTAATGCATAAAGTAAAACATATAATGGATTATTAACTTTGTTTCAACTCTTGAAACTTACTTTTGAGTTATTTTGATAATGTGATCAAATTAGGAAATTTTTTCCATTTTGGAAACTTTCATTTTAGGAAACATTTTTGCATGCCTGTGTTCTTGTCTCAATTATCAATCCAATTGATCATTAATTAATTATTAATTGATTATTTAATTAATTAATCACATTAAATAATTAAAGAATCAATTTTGGGCTTAAAATAAAGGGTAAGCCGAAACCCACACGATAAACCCCAAAGTGTGTTCACACACAAACTAGTTTCGTGTCTATTTGACCATTTGGGCCTTTTGGAATGAGCCAAGCCCACTCCAGCCCTTAAACATATTAATAAATTTAATTTTAGTTTATAATATTTAATTTAAATCAGCTCCTTGGGCCCAGCAAGTCATTCACTAATTTAAATCAAGTCCGTAAACATAATTAAAATTCTGGGTTTGGGTTCACTAGACCTAGTTGTATTCTTTTGGTAATATCTTGATTTTTAGAATAGATAATTAGATGATTCTAATTTCATAAGAAGAAATCACATTCTAATTTTGCTTCTAAATGGGTCATAACCTAGCTTGAAAATCGAATAAGTGTGTAGTCTTGTACTCATAAACAGTCTTCAGTATTTGGACTATATCTTTCAATTTAGAATTGATATTGGAATGAGGTTTGATTTTGTAGCAAATATAAATGTATATCTACAACTTTGTAGAAGAAAACTTTTTCTAAAAAGGTTGTTTAGTATGTCAAAAAATAAGTACACAATGAGTTTAATAAGCAGTTTGCAGGATTCTAGGAACAGGGGAAAAAGTTCGTATGGCCCAAAAGGCTACTATCGTGAGCATGACTTTTGTCACGAGTGCAACATCATGATTTTTCCCCTAACTTTGCTTTTTATTCCCCTTTATCATTATATTAGGCTGCCCCCATGTGTTACACATATAACCAAACAAAACAGGCCTTGAATGCAAGTATACGAGGGCTATAGACTCGTGTGTATATAAATTTGTATCAAAGTATATATATGGGTTTGCATGATTTGTATCATTTACATTGAAAATTTTCTATGAATGTATACCTATACATCATTGAAATTGTGCATTAATAGTTAAGTTATATCACCATGAATAATTATGAAAACTTACACGAGTGGTCATCTAATAAGATGTAATGTGATAACCTAAACTTCACTTAAAGGTCCCAAATGGATAGAAATGGATATCTAAACTATTTTCATTGTGAATTAAACAATTTCTAGCATAGAAATACATGTATTAATGAATATAATTTGAGTTATGATTATGTATATATATACTTTATTTACATATTGATATGTTATATGTTAGTTAACATGAAAGCACATTGAATTATGTTGACTTGTCCTTGAATGGGCTAATATATATATAAAAGTCTAGATTATTATACATGATTCTTATTGATTTCTTGAAGTTACTATGATACTTATATTTTGAAATGTTAACTTTACTTGTATAAAGAAGTAATATGTTTTGTAGATTATATGTGCACATATAAACATATAAATAAATAAATATATATATAATATGATTTTGTATGATTGGTTTTGAATCTTGAAAGATGTTTTAGTGTAATAATTCAAAGAATATGTTTTAAGTGAAGTGTCTTTAATTAATGATAACATAGATATGTACATGCATTTACATCTAACTATATTTTAACGTAATAAAAGAATATAATTGTGTATATTGTGAGTAGAGTCACTCAATATAATATGATGATAAATGTTGTTCATGTGGAGATACATGCCTTGTTCTCCTTGCAATTAAAGAGTAGCAATACTTAAAGGTGGAAATGGTTGCATGTCGATTTCCTTACACAATTTCATCAAGAGTACATATATATATATATATATATAGTTTGATATTTGAATAAAGTTATGAAATTAAGTGAAGCGAGTTTTGCAAAGAGATTTTAACTGCCTGCATTGAGTCTAGGAAGTGGATAGATAGGCATGCGTATAATGGTACCTTACAGCTGTGATAGTTTCAACCCCGTTTGGGTTATAGTCAACCCCGTTTGGGTGACTAAACAGACATGGTCCCATTTGGATCATTGGTACCTTCGAGTGACCTATTATTACAATGGTGCCTTCGGGTGACCTATTATCTTTTTTGTGCCTTCGGGTGACCTAGTACATTTGGGTGCCACCGTATAACCCATTATCCACCTCTTTAGAGTAGTGCAGGCTTTACACCAAAGTTAAGAAAATTTCAATATTATAGTTTAATAAAGCAAGACAATTCCTAAATTGACTTCATAATAGTTATTATATATGAAATTTCTTTTTATCACATATGGAAATTATGAAATTAAAAGAGTTTGCAATATACGTTTATGCATAATTATTGCATATAAAAATTGTATATACATAGTTATATGAATAAACTAGTGCATCACTAATATCTAGTTATGGACTATATTAAAGATAATATGTTCCCTATAGTAATATATTGCTTGCTTGGGCTAGTTAAATGGCTTACATGATTTGTTATATATGAAAGCTGTGAAAATATTTTGTCAATATGAGTATTTTCTTTGCAATGAAATATAAGAGTTATGTATAGATATTTATGTCGGTGATTGCCTTTCAATTAGCACACTGGGTTATAAGTTTTCCTTATAGCTACTCATTTTTGCTTTTTACTAGGACATGATGTACAAGGTCTTGTATGCAACATAAAATATTTATGGATCTATAGGTGTTAAACTTAGTATCATACTGGTATTTGAGATAAAAGTAAATTAGTAATTCAATGTATGCATTAGTACATTAAGTGTCAAAAATACATCCTAGGTCGATAAATGATGAACTTTCATAGTACTAATGCTCTGTCTTTCTTATGAATATACATATATTATTGTTGATCATATGCTTATATTTGAATATATATATATATATATATATATATATATATATATATTCCTAGTATATGTCAAAGTGTGTGGTATGTGGAAGGCATGACTTAGTGTAAATAGTGGTATATCATTCAATGAATGAATTGTAGGTCTAAAAGATAAATATACTTTTATGATTAAATGTTGTGTATATAAAGCACCAATGTCAAAATTATTATCATTAAGTCATTTGGGTATCATATGTGGACTCTTGTTTATTCATTTTGATTGGTATCTCATTCATTTGAACATAAGGTATACTTGTAGTTCATGATGTATGCCTGTTGGCGACCATTGTGGGTGTTCATTTGTCATATTTTGTGTTCCCCACTAAGCTTTATAGCTTAGTACGAGTGTTTCATCAGTGTAGGTTGCAAGGATAGGACTTTCTCATAGGACTGATATCTGCAGCAGGTTGGCCAACACCAGTCTTTGAAGATTGAAAAGTAGAGTTTTCTTTTTGTTCTTTTATTTTGTGGATATGGAAATTTTAATTATGATGGAATTTTTGTATATGTACAAATATTTTGTTTGATAAAACATTGTAATGTATTAAGGACTCTTATATATGTTTAGTTATTACTCTTAAGTTCATGACACGGTTTTACATTTCTTTTATAAGTTATCTTATAAGAAATGTTTATGGCTTGAGAATGTAGTAATACATGTCTTATGATGCAAGATTTAGTAGTAATAGCCAAGTATAGAATTTGGATGTTACAGTACATGATTATAAGAAAAAAAAAAGATGAGGGATTAGAGTGTAACTTTCTAAATGTCAAACAAGTGGACCATTAGGAAACTAAATTCTATTTAATGTCTAGAATATATGTTTTGAGTACATATATAAAGATAAAGAGGGGGTAAAATGGTTGGAAGGGATTTGAAATTAAAATTTTTTTTCATTTTTTCTCTTGCTTTTTCACACATAAAAATTGTATATAAAGGGCAAGAAAAATCAAAGCAAGTTTTGAGTAATTTAAGGTAAGTTTAAAAGAATTAGTGCTTTCATCTCCATTTTTTCTTGCTTAATTCTTTAAGGCTGAATTTGGTAAATGGATATGGCATTAATGAGTGTTTTTGATGAATGTAAGTGGAAGAATCCAGCAAGAGGAAGGGGAAGGAATAAAAGAATAGATAAAAGTGAAAGTTTTAACCATTTCAGGTTTGGAACTCTAATTGGGCTGAATTATTTGGTTGTGTATGTTTATATTGTAAATGAAAAGGTTTTTTGGGTGTTTATTGGTGTTAGTTTTCATGGAATTGAATGAGAATAGTAAGAAAGTTAAAATTTGGTAAAATTGTGTTAAAGGTGCACCTTGACTAGTTTTGGTATATTAGCCATATCTTAGCTTATGGAACTCCAAATTGGATGATTCTGATTGAAAATTAAACTAGAGATATAGACCTCAATTTTTTTTATGCGGAGGTCAAATTATGGTTTTTCACTTAAGACTAGTGAAAAGTGGCTTGAAATAGACTGGTGGTAGCGAGCATATTAAATTAAGCTGTCTACACTCTTTCAGTGATTTCTTAAGCTATAGATGTACAATTGAATTGATTTTTTATTATATGGAAAATAAATAAATAGAAAAATAATTTTTTATAAGATTACTTTGCCTAAAAATCACATTTTATTTGCCTAAATCCCTATGCAATTTGAGCCGAAAAAGCAATCTGTTGAAAAACCACACATATAAGTCAACCTGAATGGATTGGTTTCCAATCCTATCATGTTGATGCATTTTAGATTGGATAGAATCTAAATCACCTGACTAAATTAAAGTTCAATCTAGTTGGGTTGCCCCTTATTCCATATTATTATTCAGTTTAAGACATTGAAAATTTATTGAAACTCATTCGAAGTTTCTAAAACATTTCTATAACCTTATAAACACATACATAAAGATGTAACATGAAATGTTATATATGAAATGTATGACTTTAAATTAAAATAAAAAAATGTGTGTTAAACATAAATATAAGAAATTATGTACAAAAAGCATGATTTAAGTAAGTTAATGAGTTTTATACTTTCAAAAACTTCCAAACCTTAAAATCATATGTGCAAGGCTAGTAAATGAAGTAATGAACCTTATTAACATGTATACTCACAATTTATAAGTGTATATATATTTTTCATGCATTTATGATGAATGTAAATAAACATGGATAATTGTATTGATAGTGTTATATGGTACAAGATGAATGACGAACATGTTGGATTGTAACTTAAGTGTAATTGAATATAAGTGATATACTGATATTGTTGCATTCTCTAATGTGTACATTGACCCCATGATCATAAATGCATTAAATGTAATATTATTGAGTGATTAAAGATTCATTGAAAGCTCAAATTTTGCATAGTCATGGATAGATAGGCTTGTATGCCTACAAGGAATAGTGACTACAGCTACTAGTGTTAGCATTAAAAGGTGTCTAATGTTTCAATACCTATTGGTATCTAGAGATTTGAGACTATTGTATCTCTACTATTTGATACTACTTACCAATATCTAGTGTTTGTTCTCGTTATCCACCATTAATAGGAATTTAGGCAATGAATGAGTATTTAAGTGAATAATAGTGGTAAGAGATTTGTTATTAATAGTGTATATATTTTACTAACTTATTGTAATGTAAGTGCATACTATGGTTACTGTTAATAGAATCTGCATGTTTAGTTAATAAATGTCATTGTTATTATTAAAGGGATTGTCTTGCTAACTAATACATCATGTGATATAAAAATTAAAAGAATGTTATGGTATATTTTAGTTATTAAATGTAAATATGTGAATTTTGTACTTGCATCTTATACCATTTATGTTTATGACTTCATTAAAAAGTTAATTGCATAGTTTCACTCCCAATTGAGCCATTACTTAGCACAGGTGTACTTCCCATATAGGTATACAAATGTAAAATAGAAGTGCTAGATTTTCAAGTCAACATCTTCAGGCCACTAGTGGTGAATCTTAAAGTCTTATTTTAGTATACAATTATTTTTGTATTATATAGCATAAAAGATATGTAATATTTGTAATGAACAAGACATGTAACGATGTTATACATATTTTTTAGATTGTATATGCATTTACATATTATGATATGGAAATGCAATGTAGAATTAAGAATGTAATTTTAATAATGCAAAAAGTATAATGAAGTTATATGAAAAGAACCTATAAATATGCCTTAATTATGTTTAATCTAATTCAAAAGAGATAGTTTAATGAGATGAAATTGTTAGGATGTTGTTGCGCTATCATATTCCTTCTAAGGGGTATGAGGGTGTTATACGGACTTTACCTTGTGTCCTGAATCACATGCCAAATTATCTAGAAGAAGCCATTCGAATATTGGGAATTTTACAACTTGTGGTTATAGGGTTAGTACCTCAATACGACTTTGCATCCTTAGAGATTCTATTTTTTTAAATTAGATAGGCTTTTTGACATCTAACTTATCATATCGAATGTGATCAAGGATGGATTCCTTAGTGATTATTGGCCTTTTTGATGTCATTGACCAACTCTTTCGCCACTGATTTTGGTAGAGACCATACTTGGTTTAAACACTATATAGGTTAACCAAAATAATCTCTTCTTCGGTAGCCCATTATTTCTATATGTACCTATAGTATGTTTTTGAAGGTAGTGTGCCTCTTATGGGTTCTCACAATGGATTTTTTTTGCTGGAAATACGTCATTTTAAGGATTTTCACATAATCTCATGGCTTATTTTTTCCTAAAATAGACCCAACCTATTCCAGCAGCTTTTATTTATTAATGTTTGTAAGATAGACTACCTGTTTCAAATTTTCCACCCTATGTTTATTTTTTCTTTTTTATTTTTTTCATATTTTATTTCTTTCCCTTTTTCTCTCTCTCTTTCTCTTTTACATATCAGAAATATATGTCACATAAGGTGTTGCTTTTATTATTTGAAAATTTATCTAGCTCCAGCATATGTCCCTATGTATAGAAATAAGTTTCCCTTTAGATATTAATCATATGCTCATATCTAACTTAAGCATGCATTCTTATCTATATACACCATATGGCAATAGAGATAATCCTAACTAGACATTCAATGTAAAAACACGAGTTTCCATTTAATATCAGGGAATAACATATTAAATGGACCTAACTCCTATAATTAATTATCCTTGTAGATTTTCTTGATTGAAGATTTTCTCTAGACCCTTAATTTTTTCCTAAGGCATTTTTTTGACTTTCACCCTAATGAGGTGCTCAATTTTATCAAGGCCACATTTTTTCAAATTTTAACATACGGGGCTACATTTTCTCTTTCTTTGATTTTTATCTTTTCTTTAAAACCTTTTATCTTATCGACCTTGATTAGTTTTTTAATTTAACCCATTATTGTCAATGAGAGTCGTTGCTCCTTGCAACAATTTTTTAGCATTATGAGTCTTTTTCAGTTTGATCTAATCTTGCCCTCATAGTTTGTAATACTTGGTCTCAATTGTTTGCACACCAAGTTACCTTTTTACATATGGTGGCCTTTAAATATCTTTTTAAGAGGTCAGGCCAACCATTGTTTGTAGGCTTGGTCATAACAGTAGGCCTCCATTCAGTTCTTATCTAATGAGCTCAATTACAAGTGCTTGAGTTTTTCCTATTCTGACTTTGGCAGCTTAGCCTATGAAGCAACACTAAATGGGAAGTGAGTGGCTTTTATTGAAGTCCTACTCATTGTTTTACACTTTTATTCATATGGGATTTAAAAGCTTTTATATGTATTTCTTGCTTTTTTTCTTTTCTCTTTTTTTTATTCATTTAATTCTTTTCATAATTGTTTTTCTTATTATTTTTTTCTTAGTTGAGCATCATTGGCTTGTCTCTTATACAATGCTTTATATATGTTGATGAATAGAGCTGACAATTTTCAAATCATCCCCTGGTCTTTCTCTTTGGCTCTTTTAAGAAATTTTAACTCTTCTAAGTAATTCTAGATGCCATTGATCTAAGGTTCCCTATCAATTTTCCAGATTTGCATCACTTGCAATGTCACCTTATCTTTTTTACCCATTCTGGTCTAAGCCTTTAAAGTTTTTGATAAATCATTTTTCTATTTAAGTAAGTTAGAATGACATGCCCTAAAAATTCTTTGGCAATTTCCAATGTATCCTTATAGGTCCAAGTAAAGAATTTTTTCATTTTTTCATCATTTTTCATTTTTTTATTATTCTTTCAAACTTTAACCTCTATTTAGGAGTCATATTAGATTCAATGAAGATATATTTATATTTCATGATTTAATGGAATAGTACTTATTGAATTAATGTACAAAATGTGATGAGAGTTATGATTATTGCCATGCATGATGCAGTCAGATGAGATATTGCATATATAAGCAAAATTATTCATATTATCAATGTAACTAGAGAAACATATAAAATTTTTGAATAATTTAGGCATATAAATTACATTATCAACAAGATTAGATTTAACAACTGATATTTTGTTGTCCTCAACTATTAGTGTGGGCTATAGGATCTTTCCTTTAATATCTCTGAACTCAGAACCCATTTTCAATGTGGCTTTCATCATCTAATTGGGTTAGGCAATTACATAGTGTCAATCAAGTCTTAGATGCAATCTTTTTTAGAATGACAGTAATTTATTTTATGCCCTATATGCTGATGAAAGGCACAGTACCAATCTGTTATATGTCTAAAATGTCCCTAGCTTATGGCTAACCTAGTTGCTAATGATTGTAACTTGCCTTTCTTAAGGTACCAGGACAATGGTTTAGCTAAGTTAGAGTAATGGCATGGAGTAGTCTTAATAGATGATACTTCTTATTCTTGTTACCTTAGTTTCCATTTCTTTGCTTGTAACCATGATTACCTCCTTCTAAACTCATAGCACATGTCTTTTTTTCTAAATATTCTTCTTTAGCTTCAATGGTAGTTTTTTTAGAGATTCCAAGTCTTTCAAACCCTTCATTTTGAGCTCCTTTTTCAAATAGGGCTAGCATTTTTAATAAACAATATAACCTAATCTAGGGTCTCCGACTTTTATTTTATTTTCATAACTTTATTTCCCCATCGAATAAGGTATTCGAGGAAAGACTCATCAGTTTTTTATTGCAACAACTTCAAATATTTCAGAGTCACCTCTATTTTGGTATCATAGTCATACTAATTTATAAATTCATTTATCAATATGTCCTAATCCTTATTTTATCCTTCAGTCCAACTAGTGGTACCAATCCATTGGCGAACCAACTAAACTAAGGCTAAAATATTCAACCTTTTATTTTTTTATGAGAGTAGTCCCCTTTATTATTAATGTCTATTGCTTTATATGGGCTAATAGATCATATGTACCATCAAATTTTGGCAAGTTAGGCATTTTGAAATGTTAAGGGAGCACTTCTTTAGTGTTCAGGTCCGTATCTTTCAGTTTAATTCCCTTTCCTGCTAATAATACTTAGGCCATAGCTTTAATCTTTTCTTCCATCTTACTAACAATTGGATCTTTTATCTATGTGACATTACTTCTATGCACTTGGGGAACCGTCGTTCTCTTTATTAATTATAATGCCATTTTTAAGATCTTGATCCCTTCTTCTTGCTTGTTTAGCTAATGAAACCATTGGTGCCTTGCCCATGGGATTTACAATAAGTAAAGAGACTATAGCCATTGTTGTAGAAGTTCCCTCGACTATAGTCAATATGACTTAATTGGTAACAAGTGCTACAGGTTGAGTCCTAAAAGTAGGTGCCATAGTGGCAGCAATCCCACTAATCATTAAAATTATTCTTTTTTTCAAAATCTTTAAACCCTTTATCTAAGTCATAAGGACTAGAAGGACTAATCTATTGAGTTAGATTAGTCATTCTTTCCTTTATAAACTACCAAACAAAGTACTCATACCTAATTTTGAACTTGACTTGGACCTATTTGATTTATATAATTTGGAAAAAGTTCTCTAAAAAGGCGACTATTAGGACCCCTAACCATCGAGGTAAGTAATAATCTATGGTGATTAAGGAAATAGAGCATTAGAATGATGCATGGTGAATATTACACACATAAAAGCATGAAATATGCACATTATTATTTTTTATTTGTCATAATATTTTATTTATTTTTTCTATTTTTTTCAAAATATATGTATGATACACATATATGCAAAAAATACACATGGTATACAATAAAGGTATATACATGAAGTATGAAACAGTATAGGAATAAGTGTATATGATAAATGGTATATATTCATGATGTATGACACATATAAACAAGGTATAACTACTCTTTGGTGATACGCATGTATGATATGATAATGTATGGCACGTGACATGTGTTTGAACGGTATATACTTTTAATGATATACACATAATGTGTGGCACATGCTGTAATAATTTATGGATGATATGGTAATACCTGTCCCATGTATGATGATATGTATAAAATATAATAAAGGAAAATATAGCATGATGAGGTGTAAATGACATGGCATACAATTTAACATGAAATGTTCATAGTGTTTGTTGTGTATATGTAATTAAAAATGAGGTGTGTACATGTACATATGCATATGACAGCATGCATGAGACATGGTTTAATGATGTACACAAATATGCACATGCTAAGATGTATGTTGATATGTACATGCTATAGTGCATGTCAATAAGCACATGTTATGGTAGATGTTTATATGTACATGTTATAGTACATGGCATATGTAGCATAGATAAACATATGCGAGAAAGAGAAATCCTCCCCACCTATCACTCTCACATAGGAGGTCATGTGGTCTTTTTTCTAGGTGGTTTTAGCCCATAGGTCAACAGAAAATTCAATGGATATGTATGGTGCATGGAATATCTCTTTGTTAAAAGAGCATTCAAGAGAGTTTTAGCCATTGTGTATTTGAGTGATATGGATACGCCATTAATGCCATCAACCATCAAAGATCCTTTGAAGATGTCTAGTGGTCAAATTACAATAGGGTATGCTAAGAAGCTAAAGATAGCTATGTCATCTTATGTTCAAAACTTTATTACTCAGAACTTTATGAAGAGGCCTTTGAGAAATGTTATGGGGAATGTGAAGGCCAATATAAAGTACTTAGTCTTTTGGAGGCAAGTGAAGGAATTAGGCCAACTTAAGTCATCAAGGGCTTATACAACTTTGGGCTTTATTTGTACAATTCATGTGTTTCATTTAAGAGTCACATGACTCATTTAAATTTTAAGTTAATGGGCTAGGCATGTAGGCTTTCTTTTAAAGGGATTATTTTAGTTATTTAGGTTGGGTTTATTTTAACTAGTTGGATTTTAGCTAGTATTTATTTTGGGCTTGGATATTCAGCCAACAAGACTTATTATTTGGCCTTGTTTCAAGTTAAGTTATTTCTTTTGGAACGGTCTTATTTTGACTTATAAAAGCCCAAGGGTATTTGGCCACATCTTGTTTAAGGCCTTATTTGTATTTTATTAGAATTTAAAGAGTTTTTAGGCTTAGCTATAGTATAAATTGGTTATGATAAGTTGTGAAATTCAAATTTTGATTAATTAAACAATGAGAGGTTTCTCTTTATTGGCTTAGCCAAATTCTTTAAAGGGAATTGTGAGTTTGCTTGCTTTTCTTTTCTATTGCATAAAAAATTTGATTACTTATCAATTATTTTGATTGTGGCATTTTCATCTTTTTACTATCCCAATTATTTGCATTTCCAATCACTTATTATTTGGAGGTTCAATAGGGAGGGTGTTTATATGATTTGTCTCTGCCACCAAAGTGTATGTTCAAGGGGTTTAAAGTTTTTTAGCTTTGGGATTTTACATCATTTGGTATCAGAGCTAATATTGAAAAGAATTGGTGAAGCCTTTGCATGAGAAAGAAAAAACTAATATTGAGAAAAAGAACCAAAAGTATCTGAAAGAGCAAATAAGGGAAGGAGACAAGTGGTATTGCTCCTTGGAGATTGGGTTTGGGTACATTTTCGCAAGGAAATATTTGCAAACCAAAGGAAGAGCTAGTTGGATGCACGTGGTGATGGTTCTTTAAAAGTCTTGGAGTGCATCAATGATAATGCTTACATGATAGATATACTCAATGAGTATGATGTTTCTACTACATTTAATGTTTCTAACCTTTCTCCTTTTGATATTGATTCAAATTTGAGGATAAATATTTTTAATGGGGAAGGAAATGATGCAGATCTGCCATCAATGCCATCAACTACCAAAAACCCTTTGAAGATGCCTAATGGTCCAATTACAAAAGGGCATGCTAAGAAGCTAATGATGGCTATGTCATCTTATGTTCAAGACTTTGTTACTCAAGAACTTCATGAAGAGGCCTTTGGGAAATGTTATGAAGAATGTGAAGGCCAATATAAAATACTTAGTTTTTTAGAGGCAAGTGAGGGAATTAGGCTAACTTAAGTCATCGAGGGCTTATATAACTTTGGGCTCTATTTATACAAATCATATGCTTCATTTAAGAGTCACATGACTCATTTAAATTGTAAGTTAATAGGCTAGGCATGTGGGTTTTCTTTTAATGGGATTATTTTAGTTATTTAGGTTGAGTTGATTTTAACTAGTTGAATTTTAGCTAGTCTTTCTTTTGGGCTTAGATATTCGGCCAACAAGACTTATTATTTGGCCTTGTTTTAAGTTAAGTTATTTCTTTTGGAATGGGTTTATTTTGAGTTGTAAAACCCTAAAAGATTCGATCACATCTTGTTTAAGGCCATATTTTTATTTGATTAGGATTTAAAGAGTTTTTAGGGTTAGCTATAGTATAAATAGGTTATGATAAGTTGTGAAATTTAGACTTTGAGTAATTAAACATTGAGAGGTTTCTCTTTATTGGCTTGGCCGAATTCTTTAGAGGGAATTGTGAGTTTGCTTGCTTTTTTTTCTATTGCATAAAGAATTTGATTACTTATCAATTATTTGATTGTGGAATTTTCATCATTTTTACTATCCCATTTACTTACATTTCCAATCACTTATTGTTTGGGGGTTCAATAGGATGGGTGTTTATTTGATTTATCTTTACCATCAAAGTGTATGTTCAAGAGGTTTTGAGTTTTTTAGCCTTGGGGCTCCTTATCATTGAGTAATCCAATTAATTCAAAATAGGATTACCAGGGTATGAAAGCCTTTAATGAATAGGCATTTGAATTTATTCTGATTTATTCAATGCATAAAGGTCCATATCACAAATAATGTATTATGAAGCATGTTACCTAGTTGAAGTATCTTTCCATTACATAGGCTTTTGGTCTGGAAATATAGCTTTAGGGCTACCTAAGCATGATCTCTACTAATGGGTCTAAATCATTATGAGAATAACAACCAATATGGTCATCATTTGATAATACCAACAGGTACTAGGCTTCAGCTAGTGATTATCCCTAACACTTTTCCATATTGAGTGAACATACAATCGTACTTTGGGAGTACATTATTTTAAGGTCCTAGCATGGTTATAATGCAATTTATTTCAAAAAGAGAAAATTTTTTTAATCTTAAACCCATTTATATTAAATAAATTAGAGGTATTTTCAGAGCAAAATATCATGGTCCCTAATGGAGTTGCCATTATGATGCATGTCGGACCCCCACTTATTCGATTTAGGTCTCGTGCACCCGCTTTTAAGGTTCGAGATCAAATAAAAAATCATTGACTCATCAAGGCTGATTGCTTCACAATGGTCAAGGGATTCAACCCAATTCACTAAAACTTAAACCTTAAAAAGGCATAAGATAACATCTCGAGGTACACCTATTATATTTTGTGTAGTCAACCTATGGGGGAGTTTGTTAAGCACTACAAGGCAGGTATAAAAGGAGTCGCCACCTGTTAGAACATCGGGAAAAGTGTTCAAACCTTATGAGGCCAAAATAAGAGAAAGTTCGGGATCTCACTCTTATTTATACCTTTGATTAATGTTATATAAGTGGATTATTTAGATTAATCATTTTATCCCTTTTCTCACGTGTGTTATCGTGTTAAAAAAAGAAAAATGCACTCAATCATGTTGAAAAGTTGTAAAACATGATATGGAAGCAGTAAAATCATGGCATAAATTTAAACCCAGCTAAGTAAATCATGCATAAAATGGGTGATTGATTATGACACCATTTTGGGTGGGAACATTGGTTTCTGCATGCATTTATTATAAAAAGACAATTTTATATATGTATTATTGGGAAAATAGGGATGATTGATCCCACTTTATTAAGAAAGTCCATATTAATTATGTATAGAAAATCTTTTATATTATTACAAAAGGTTATTGTTTGTGTGTGATTTTAGAGTAAGAAATAGGACACTGGTCTTATTTTATTAATAAATATCCAAATTAATTACTATACATAATTTTTTATGATTTTGTTTTTAAGCGGTAAAAAGAATTTATTATTACATCAGAATTTGCATAATGAAAGAATAGATATAGGCAGATTTAATTATAAATAATAGATATAAAATGTGGCTCATGTGTCATGGCATCCTGACTCAGACCACCAAATCAGGGTATGTGTGTGGCAGTGGGAATAATAAAGAAGGAAATATAAACATATTAGTGATGAATAAAATAACAAATGAAATAAATATAAAAATAATGTAAGTATAATATAAACAAAACAAATGAATAAATCCTAAATAATAAATAATGAGCAAAATAAATAATAATATATTACACAATATATAGTATATATAATATAAATATGTATGTAAATATAAAAAACATAAATATAGGTGATAAACAATAAGTAAATATAAATATAAATATAAGTATAAAAATGCATGACACATCCTCATTTAACACAACATGTATTTGTCATGCATATGTAAAAGTGTAGAACTAAATATGATAAATGAATATACTAATAAATAAATATAATATTTAGTATAAAATAAATAAATAAATATAAATATAAATGTGAATAATTAAATGAGCAACAATGAATATAATGTATAATACCATATAACAAATAAAAATAAATAAATGTATAGATATACATAAATAGGTTTAAATATAATATATAAACATGAATATGAATATGGATAATATAAATAAAATAAACATAAATAATATAAGTAATAATATATATATATATATATATATATATATATATATATATATATATATATATATATATATATATATATATATATATATATATATATATATATATATATAACATGTAGAAACAACAACAACAACAATAATAATAATAACAATATTAATAACAATAATAATAATAATAATAATGTATATATAAATATTATACCTTAATATTTACGTATATATAAAGAAAATATATAAATATAATAACAACAATTATGGCCATCAATAAATATAAACAAACATAAATAAGTGTAATATACAATATATTAAATACAATGTAAAAGGTATAGCACAAAAGGATGAATAAATAAATAAACATAATATAATTAAATAGGTACAATATATTTATAATGTGTAGAATGCGAGTAACTTAAAAATATAAATAAGTATAATATAAATAAAATATTGTCATGGCTAAACAAAATATTTGCATGCATGAATAGTATAAGATGGAAAATATTATATAAAATAACTAACATAAAAAATAAAGGAAATATAGGAAAATAAGGTATGAAAGTTTGGAAGGAATAATAACCCAAATATGCCCTATTTTACATGGATTTAACTAAAGTTTAAGAACTTATTCCAAAAATATAAATAAAACACAAAATCAAGGTATATTACAAAATTAAATCCAAGAAATAAAGAATAAGAAGAAGAGTTTCCAAATTTAAAAAGATTATATTTACAATAAAACATAGATTTATAACACTGGGCAAACAGGAATAAGGGTTTTATAATATTACTTTCAATTTGATTTCTTAAGTGAACTGTGAAATTTATTCTTAGATCTCTTTTTTTTTCTTAGGGAAGTTTGAAGGATTTTTTATCGAAATTTTAGAGTTAAGGCAAAAAAATAAAAAAAAGGTAGAAAATAGGTGGCTACCTCCTTTGGAACTTATCTCAGCTGGAATGAAGGTAGCTAGAAGTTTTGGGAGTTATGACCGTAACTCGGTGAGTTATGGCCATGACTTGCTCACTTGGGCAGGACTCACCTAGTAAACTCCTTACTCAAGAATGTACCCATCTTTTTTACCCTTAAAATAATACCTTAAGAGCAAGGTATCTTTTTAATAATTGTTTCTATATTATCTCAACTTTCCAAAAAAATCAAGAATAAATCAAATTGGACTTATAATAGGATATATGGCCAAAACACTGCTTATTACTCCTAATTATCTTTTAGGGGTAAAATTCATGTCTTATCTTTAGAAATTTGCTTGGAAGAAAAGAGATAGACTTAAGTCATCCACCGTTCACAACTTTTCTCTAAAATGAGTCTAGTTTCTTTAAAAATTTTATTCACCTTAAAATGAGCTCTAGATAAAGAGTTATGCCTAAATTGGTACAGACTGCTCAAGAACAAGGGATAGATTTTGCTCACTAATGTTCAAGCCCAATTTTGAGTTCTTTAGAGATAAAACTTGGTTCTAATCTTTCATCAAAATTGTAAATCAATGTCTTAAGATTTATATGGAATTTTAACTACCCAATTTTAAGGCCCCTAGACTGAGATATGGCCAAAATAGTCATAGTTGTATAGGCTACTCAAAGTTGCCAACTCCTTATTTTTCCTTTTTTTTCTTTCTTTCACTAAAAAAAATTCCTAAAAAAAGCAGAGAAACCCCAGAACTTTAATTCCTTATCATTTTGAGAGAAATATTTTCCTTATTAGGTAACTCTAATAAAAGTTACCTTAGGACCTAGTGTTTATATAACTATTTGTTAATATCATTCAGATTATATAACTTGATAACATCTGGTCATATTAACTCATTTCATCCATGCTATGTAGGTGGCAAGTCCACGCCTAGATGTATTCATCAAGTTGTTACAATTCTGAACTCATAAGTCTTGTTGAATACAGAAGGCAAGCTGATAAACTTTTTTCAAAACTTATCCTTTTTAGTAAATGCATTCCAAACACTACAAATGTTGGACAGTAAGAACAAGATGAAAATCCTGAGCAATAGGATGACATCTCTAAAAGATAGAAATCATAAAATCCATATGAAGGAGATCCATTTCACCTTTGCATAGATCAATATAGCCTCATAACTGCTCATCATAATCACACTTATTCTATTGCAGGAGGCAAACAGTTATAGGATTGCTTGATTTTAAGTACTCCAAACACACAGGAAATTTTTTGCAAACACCTTCAAATCAAATTTTTTTTTACAATAATTCATCATTCAAACTTTAACATAAGACATCTCACAAGTTACCAAAAGTTCTTTTTACAGACACTTCAATCCAAGACCTTTTAGGTGGTACACAATTTCCTTTCTATAAGTATTCAAAGTCTCTTAGGAGCATAACATCAATACCTCAATATCCATCTCAAATTTAAAACCTTGATGTCTATTTTAACTCCAGGATACCTATCTTGTTGGTTTTATGGCATAATAAAATTAAAATGAAAAATACAGAGGAAAAATAAAACCCACCAAGATATATGTGATTCAATTAATTCAAAAGGATGAGATAAATAATCTATAGTCATCTTTTCAAATATGAAGCTTGCATCTATGTAACTAATTACTACTAGTTCATCTTCTGATCCTCCATACATTAAGAATGCATCTTTAGTTCTTCTCAAGTACTTAACGATATTCTTAATGGTTGTCAAGTGACTTTCACTAGGATCTAATTGATATTTACTTATCATAATCATTGCATATGAATGTTTGGTCTGGTACATAATATGGTATATATGATAGATCATATAGTCGAAGCATAAGGAATTGTACTCATGCAGTCTTTCTCATTGGATGTTATAGGACATTAAGTTTTGCTAAGAGTAATGCCACGAGAAATTGGCAAAAATCTATTTTTAGAATTTTTCATATTGAAGCCTTTCAACACCTTATCTATTTATGTACTTTAACTTAGATCAATTATCCTTTTATATATATCCTTATAGATCTTAATCCTAAGGATATAAGCAGCTTTAACTAGATCTTTCATTGAGAAAGATTTTTTAACCAATCTTTGGTGTTTTACAAGATAGATATCATTTCCAAAGAGTAATATGTTATCGACATACAAAAGAAACATTACTGCACTGCCACTAACATTCTTGTACATACAAGGTTTATCTTTATTTTTTATGAACCCAAACTCTTTAACTATTTCATCAAATTGAAGATTCCAACTCCAAAAAGCTTGCCGTAATCTATAAATGGATCTTTGTAGCTTACATACCTTTCTAGAATTCTCAAGATGGACAATACCTTTAGGTTGTGTCATATACATATCCTCAAGTACGTTTCTATTAAAAAAATACTATTTTGACATCTAGTTGTTATATCTCGTAGTCATAATACATAGCAATGGTAGTAAGAATCCTTATTGATTTAAGCAATTGGGAAAAAGGTTTCATCATAGTCAATACCATGAATTTATATGAAATCTTTTGCAATAAGTCTTTCTTTAAAGGTATGTACTTTCCCATCTATGTCAGTTTTCTTCATAAAAACCCATTTGTACCAAATGGTTTTAGTTCTTTCAGGTGGATTAATCAAGTTCTAAACTTAATTACCATTCATAGATTGCATTTCAATTTTCATATCTTTTAGCCATTTCTCAAAATATGGACTTGACATAACATCCTGATAGGTAGTAAGCTTATCTTGATCTATGAGTATTATGTCATTGCTATTCATTAAGTGAAATCCATATCTCTCGAGTTGGTGTCATGTCCTATTAGATCCGTACAGTACTTATGTAACTTGTATAGGTTCCATAACTATTTGTGAAACTTGTTGAGTTTTCATCGATGGTTATGTTTCTCAAACTTCTTCAAGTTGTACTTTACTTCTACTAGTTCTTTTAGAAATAAATTCCTTTTCTATAAAGACACCATTTCAAGCAAAAATCACTTTGTTCTCAGAAGGATTATAACAATAATATCCTTTAGTTTCTTTAATATATCCCATAAAAGGTATTTATTAGATTTTAGAGCTAATTTATCTGAGATGTGTCATTTGACATAAGTCTCATAGCCCTAAATCTTTAAAAAAGATAAAATAGGAGTTCTCCTAGTCCATATCTCATATGGTGTGTTTTCAATCACTTTGGATGGAATGCAGTTTAAAGTGAATGCAACTATTTCTAATGCATAGCCCAAAAAGATAAAGAAAGATATATTTCACTCATCATCGATCGAACCACATCTAATAAATTTTGATTTCTCCTTTCAGAAACATCATTCCATTGTGAATCCCTGGTGAAGTTAATTGTGAAACAATTCCACAATTTCTAAGATGATTATCAAACTTTTAGCTCAAGTATTCACCACCTCAATTGAATAGAAGTGCCCTAATAGTTTTACCAAGTTAACTTTGAGCTTAATTTTTTATGGTTTTGAACATTTCAAATGATTCATTTTTATGTTTCATTAGATAGACATAGTCATATCTACTGAAATCATTAGTGAATGTAATAAAGTATTGAAATCCTCCTCCAACATTTATACTTGATGGTTGTTGAAACCAACAAAAATGAAATTTTTACTTAAAACTAACTTGTAATTAATGATGAGTAGAGTTAAATCCATAGGGATTGGTCAAGTTATAATTCCTTAAATAGTTAGAAAATTAACAAACTAAAAATAAAAGATGAGGGATTTTGTAAATCTAAAAACAAAAAACAAAATTAAAATAATTAAATAAAAATATAGAAAATAAATAAAGATTAAATAAATGGATGAGGAAATTCTTGTTAAAGGTATTCATGGCACATAATTCAAATTACTGGTCATAGATAAAAAGATAATTCTAAAATCATGCAATGGATAGCTTATAGTCATCGGCTTCATACTCCAAACCAATTTTTCCATATTATTAGGGTAACTAAGTAAGACTATAACAAAACCTTAACGTATAAATACCCTTTAACAAGCAAAATAATTTAATCTATTGATAACTTTACAACTTAGAAAGATCCTAACTAAGCTAACCAACCTACAAGCAAGAATGATTTAGACCAAATCATGCACACACTTAATATAACAACCATTCTTAGTGTTGTTATACTAATTAGCACTTATCATTGAATCCACCAAATAATAATGGATTCAATATCTTCAATTAGTTTTGTGTTATTTAATTAAATGAACAATAGACTTTTATTGCACAAAAACCAAATAACAATTGAGATATATTTTCTTTAAGCCATAATAAATGACATGAACATCACATAAAATAAAAAATTAAATTAAAGCACAAACAATATCATAGTAATTAATTGAATCCTCCTATTAAATTAACCGTTAATCAAAATAACTGTTTACTCACTCATAGCCATTATAGAGCTAAAACAGAGAATGAGGAAGAATTAGATATGATCTCCCTTTTTATTCCTAATCAAATTTCTAAAATAAAGAAAAATAGTTTAATCCTACCTAAAATTAGAAAATAAAATAAAATATTAAATAAAATCTAAACTTTCTAAAGCTACTACTTTCATATCCTTAAAATATAGCATAATAATCCTTTAAAGATGGTTGGAGTACTCTTGGCAGTTAGGGCAACTCATGCACAAAATAGGTGGTCAGATTAACTTTGTTGTTGCAACTTCTGTTAGCCTCATGCAAGGCTAAGGCATCCCTTTAACTTATAGCTTTGGGTAAGGCTAACAGTCAGGCATTCCCAGATTCAGCATTTTGCTTCTAAATAAACGTCAATCTTCATAGCCATCCTAAGTCACTTCTAATTAGCCATAAATTGCTCATTTCTTACCAATTCAAAACTGCAATGGTCAAAATCACAAAACACTTAAAATGCTCCTAGATTTGCTAAAAATCATATTATAAAAATATACAAAAATAAAGTATAAATGTTTAACTTTAACCATTTATCGAATTCCCCCACACTTATCCCATGTTTGTCCTTAAACATGAATCAAATGACACAAACAATCTTGTCAAAAGTTCCATCACCTAAAAATAGACTTCTAACCCATATGCTTACAAAAGATAAAAATGCGAGGCAAAATGAAATAAGAATTCACAACCACTTTCTACAAATTCATATCAAAGTATGGATTTTGCAATCATTTTTTCAAACCAGAAACACCAAGGTTTTATAATATTAAGCATGCAAGAGTTTTAGGTCTCAATTTAAGATTAAATGAATGCATAAAGGTAAACTCATCAAACCAAATTAGACACTTTAATCACACATAATTGAATGGATAGAGGAAAGAAGAAACCAAGAAGTTTTTTCTTTATTTCTTTTTATAATTTTTTCAAACTTATTCAAGCTTGATTTAAATCTATAGATTGTAGTGGACGTTAAAATATCCAATTCTAACCCCTATACACCCGATTTTCCCACCATAAGAAAAGCTTAAAATGCTAACAAGGAATGTAGAAATCCTTTTTTACACAAGGGTACACAATTCTAACCCACATATACCTAGTTACTTAGATTACACAGTTCCAAATAGCTACTACCTTTACTCTTAACTACTTTTTTAGCAAACAGTGGAGTAAAAGTTTATTGCAATTTTTATTATTTTTTCCTTTTTTTCTATCCAAGTAACTAAATTCCTTAATCTAAAAGTACACAATAAGTGTCTAAAGTAGTTTTAACAAGCTCCTTATATGCAAGGATACCAAATTGAGAACATGCAAAGATTATATTTCACCTAAAAATTAAACCTTAGTAATTCTAATTCAAAAGATAATTCAAACCACCATAAATTTTATGAAAAAGGGTAAGCAAATATAAAAATCACTCAATCTTTCCTAATAATCAAGTTAAAACACAGAATGATCAAGAAGTTGTTTCCAAGCACATGCTTTTCTCTAGGATTAAAAATGAAGTTTGATAAAATACTAATGGACTAGAGAATTTCAGAATTATTTTCAAACAAATTGTCATGGAAAAAATGTCATATTTCTATAACTTAAACAACACCTAAAATGCAATATATTAGGTGAATATCAAGCCATAAAAGTTCTTTTGATAAATGTATACTTAAGTCCACAATTTTTTTTTATGTAGATGCAACAGAAAATACTAAATTATAGCAAGCTAACTAAACTAAAAATGAACCTCAAAAAAGACATAAAAATTTCATTTGATCAACAAAATGCTAACCTAAAATTTCTATAGCTAGATCTGTTAAAAACCCTTCGTACAAATTGTATGCTCAAAATATGCACAAGAATGAATTAGTAAAAATCTGATCCAATTATCAATGAGCTCACAAGTGTTGTCCCAAAAAGCATCACATTTCAAAATTAGCAACCAACCCAAAAATCAAATTATAGACAATTAGGCCTAAAATATCATAATAGGCAAAAAAATTATTCCTAAAAAGATATATCAAAATTTGCACAAAAATAACCAATTAGGAACAAAATTTTAGCAATATATCCAGCAACAAAACCAATATAGCTCATAAAAATAAATACAAATTCCATAAAATTCCACAAATTCAACACTTCTAATTCAAACTCCTCCCCCACATTTTTTTCTCGCATTCTCCTTAATGCAGATAACAAATCAATTGTGAGGTGAATGACAACATAAATAAATAAATAAAATGTAGAGTATTGCTATGTGGTGTGATGAAAGTGTACAAAATTGTTTGCAATTGTTGGAAATGTCAATAGTCAAGCCTTTACTATGAATATAGAATTAATTAGCATGGGTAGAATATAGATGTTAAAATCAGAGTATAAGTATACCTAATGACAAACTAATAGGCTAAAACAAATGACAAAATAACAAAATAAATTAAGTGGATAAAATGTAGAAAAAAGAATAATTAAACTATTTTTTTATTTTTTTAGAAAAAAATTAAAATAAATACTTTGAGATATAATGTATTTAGAATTTAAAACTAAAAAAAATGCAAATAAGAGCAAATTAATAAAAGATAAGACAAACAAATATAAAAAAAATCACATTAAGTAACAGCTGACAAAAATAGATCGTTGAGCCAAAAAGTGGTGCTTTACAATTTGTAAAAGAATTCAATAAGACAAATATGAAAGCACCATTTCCATCACTAGTAATCATCCAACCTTATCACTTTATTTTTTTTCTATCTTTTTTCATTTTTTAAAATACATAAAATCTAATCTAGATAAAATTTTAAAATTAACAATAGGAAAAAACAAAAAAAAAACAAAAACAAAATAAAGAAAAGAAAAAGTAAAAGAAAGAAAAAAATAAAAAAATTGAGAAAAAGGGTACTCATCTTGGATGGAATCATTGGTTCTGCTTGGTTCTGATTGGCAGTGTGGCAGACTCAACTACAATGGTTGGTTGCTGGTCAGCATTGCTTTCATTGGCCCATCATTTATAGGTGAGGGAAAGAAAGAGGCAGTAGTAGCGGGAGGGAAAGAAAAAGTGTGGAGGCAAGTTGTGGTGAGAGAAGAGGTAGGGAGATAATTGAGGCAGGAAATGAGAAAGATAGGTAAATAGGGTTTTTTGGGTTTGTTGTTTACTGGGTTAAAAAAACATTTTGGGTAAAAATGGATAAATTGGTTTTTTCTAAGTAAAATAAGATAGATGGGCCATTTTTAAAATAAATAAAACCTAGTATGCAACCTTAAATAGTAAAACCTTTTAAAAAATTGAGCTCTTCACTATTATAATAACTCTATTAATAAGCCCAGCCTACCATGATAAACCTCAATTAATTGCCCAAACCACTTAGAAAAAATATTTTATTCCACCGTTAAAACTCATTATGCCTGAATAAAAAAATTTATTTAGTCTTTCCACCATCAAAATTGTCAGTTGCTCACCTAAGTCACTTGCACATTTTTGAAATAAATGAGGTCAGCCCAAAAAGAAAAAAGAAAGTTTTTTAAAAAAATAAAAAATACTAAAAATTAAATCTAAACAGTAATAATTTAGCCTTAAACAAGGTTGAATAGTGGGTTACCTCGTAAAAGAGCATTTATCTAATGTCCTTAGTTAGACGTTTTCATAATTTTAAAACTTTCAATCTGGCTTGAGATCCCATTTCAATGTTCTTCCATTTATCACTTCCTGCAAATTAGTATCAATCACCAAATTCTTCTAAAATTTGTTAGGATTTTTGAAAGTGGAGTCCAAAAATTATGAAAAATTCAAATTCTTAGAGTTATCACCCAATTTTAAAGATTTATCAATTAAAATCCACTTTAAAAACATTAGACACATCATTATAATTTTTCTTAGTATCATAAATATAAAATTTAATGATTTCTCCATTAAACTCCATAATGAGTATACCCTCACGCATAATAATTTTTGCTTTGGTTGTATTGAGAAATGGCCTTCCTAACAAAATATCTGAATAATTTAAAGATGTATCATCCTCTATGTCAAGCACATATAAATTAGTAGGAAAGACTAACCCATTAACTTGCACCAAAATATTCTCCAATACCCGTTCAGGGTAGAAAATAAACTAATTGGCAAGTTGAAGTAATACATTTATCTTTTTTAATGGATCAATATGCAAAGATGAACAAATAGATAATGGCATAATATTTATTGAAACTTTTAAATAACATATAACTATTTTTATCATAGCATTGCCTATAGCATAAGAGATAGAAAACATACCTTGGTCCTTACATTTTGGAGGTAATTTCCTCTGAATCATAGCAGAGACATTTTCTCATATACTCACCCTTTCATTACCAATTAGCTTTGTCTTATTAGTATATAATTTTTAAAGAAATTTAGCATATTGAGATATTCGTTTAATTGCATCAAGTAGAGGAATATTTACCTCAACCTTGCAAAAAGTCTAAAGAATATCATTCTCTTTCTTTTTCTTCTTAAACTTGGCTAATCACTTAAGAAAAGGGAGTTGAATGACAATGGTTAGGGGCTATTTTGGAACTCTAACCTTTGGCTTTCCTTTTTTCATAATTTCTACCTTTCCTAACTTATTCATCACTTTTTGAATTACTTTTATTTTGTAAGGGCTCTTCTAACTCCTTTTCAATCCTTAAAGTGATTGCACTCACATTTTAGATTGGATTAATAATCGATTTTGAAGGTAATCTTCTTTGAATCTCTAATCTACTTGCTGCATTCTCCATTTGGCTTAATTCTTCCGACAAATGTTTGAAGCTAGCCTTTTTTCTTGTTGAAATTGTAAATTATTAGCAGCAATTTAATTAACAATTTATTTAAGGGATATACCTAAATTTAAAGAAATTTGTTGTGATTAAATAGGTTGTATAGGTTGGAAATTTTGGGAAACTTTAGGCTATCCTCCATAACTAAAATTTGCTTGACTTATCCATCAAGTATTGTCAGCGTTTCAATATGAGTCATAACTCCATTATGCTGGACTTAATTATCTCTCAAGTTCATAAAAATTATCCTGGTAATAATCTCCAACATGTCACTTATCTTCTGTAATCAAATTCTAAACTAAGGTTATTAGGTATGAAAGTTTAAAGTCCATAGAATACAAACATCCAGCCATTTAGAAGAATTAAAAATAATAGACACTAATCATCGACAACAGCGCCAACATTTCATAGGTATTGAAACTAACAAAAATAAAATTCCTACTTAAAACTAACTTGTAATTAATGATGAGTAAGGTCGAATCCATAGGGATTAGATGAGTTTTAATTCCTTAAATAGTTAGAAAATTAACAAACTAAAAATAAAAGATGGGGGTTTTGTAAATCTAAGAAACTAAAAACAAAATTAAATTAAAAGTAAAATTAAAACAATTAAATAAAAGCATAAAAAATAATTCTAAAATCATGCAATAGATCGGTTATAGTCAAAATCAATACATGAGGACATTTTAGTTAAAGGCATTTATGGCATAGGATTCGAATTACTGATTATAGATGTAAAGAAAATTCTAAAATCATACATTTATTTGTTATAACCATTGTATTTGCGCTCATGACCAATCTTTTTGTATTAATAGGCTAACCAAGTAAGATTGTAATTAATCTTTGACCAATAAATAACCCTTTAACAAATAAAAAAATTTAATTTATTGATAGCTTTATAACTTAGAAAGACCCAACCTAAGCCAACCAACCTACAAGAAAGATTGATTACAATAACCCTTCTCAGTGTTGTTATAGTAATTACCACATGTCATTGAATCCAACAAACAATTACAGATTTGATAACTTTAATTAGTTGCATGTTATTTAATTAAATGAAAAATAGGCCCTTATCATAATTAAACAAATAACAATTGAGATATAGTTTCTCTAAGCCATAGTAAATAACAAGAACATTACATAAAATTAATGAAGAAATTAAAAAATAAATAATCTCACAATAATTCGTTGAATTGTGCTTTTTAATTAACCTTTAATCAAAATAAACGTTTAGTCATTCATGGCTATTATAGAGCTAAACTAGAGAATGAGGAAGAATAAGATCTAATACCCTTTTTTATTTCTAATCACACTCCTAAGATAAAGAAAAATATTTTAATCCTACCTAAACTTGGAAAATAAAATAAAATATTGAATAGAATCCAAACTTCCTAAAACTACTACTTCCATATTCTTAAAATATAGCATAATAATCCTTAAAAGATGGCTGGAGTACTCATGGCGGCTAGGGCAACTTATGTATAAAATAAGTGGTTAGCTTAATTTTATTGTCGTGACTTCCTTTAGCCTTGGGCAAGGCTAAGGCATCCCTTAACTTTTAGCCTTGGACAAGGCTAATAGACAGATATGCCTATATTTAACTTTTTTCTTTTATATAAATTTCAATCTTCATGTCCATCCCAAATCAGCTCCAATTAGCCATGAATTACTCACTTCTTACTAATTTAATCCTGTAATGGTCAAAATCACAAAACAATTAAAAAGTTCCTAGATTTGCTAAAAATTATATTATAAAAATATGCAAAAATTAAATATAAATGTGTAAATTTAACAACTTATCAATGTTGATTGGGCTACATACATTAGTATGTATAATGCCAAATAGGTCAGTGGCCCTTTCGTTATGTCTAGTAAAATGATCCTCTATCATATTGCCTAATAAACAAGATTTGCAATTTTCAAATGACTCAAAATCAAATAATTCCATTAAAGTCCATCTTAATTGATTTTAGAGATTCATTTCTCATTTATATGACCAAGGCAACAATGTCATAAATATGTTTTATTCAAATCATTAGGTTTGGATTTCTTTGTAGTTATGTTATATATATCCTGATTTTTAGATCATTCTAGATTTAGGATGTAAAGGCCATTATATGAATCAGCAATACCCTAAAGCAAATCATCATAATAAATAGAATATTTTTTATTCTTAATAAAAAAAGAAAAATCTTCATCATCCAAACAAGAAATTGAAATAATATTCCTACTCAAAGTATGAACATAATAGCAATTATTAAAAACTAATAAAAGCTCATTGGGAAAAGTTATAAGTAACTACAACTAAAGCAATAACTCTTGTCCTATTTCCAACTCGTAGGTCTACTTCACCCTTTTTGAGTTGCCTACTCCTTTTGAATCCTTGCATATTTGTACAAATGTGATATCCACATCCATTATCTAAAATCTAAGAAGTAGAAATAGATAAATTAATTTCTATAACATATATACCTAAACATGTAGTCTCACTACTCTTCTTATTTTTCTTCAATTATTCCAAGTAAATCTTGCAATTCCTCTTCAAATGACCAGGTTTATTCAATGGAAGCAAACTCCCTCTTTTGGAGCTTTTGCCTTGGGTTTAGGTCCAGCTCGTGCCTTAGGCTTGCCAGGAACTTTTTCCTTCGCCTTAGCCTTACCTTTATATTTCATCCCCTTTCTTTTATTGACCATAAGAATATGACTAGGCTTTTTCTTAATACTTTGTTAAGCTATTTTAAGCATTGCATACAACTTAGCAAGGGATTTCTCCATATTATTCATATTATAGTTCATGACAAACAAGTCATAACTATTAGGTAATGAATTAAAGATCAAATCTGTAGCCAGTTCTAAATTGATTAAAAGCCAAGCCTTTCTAAATGATCAATATAACCTTTCATTCTTAAAACATAAAAGCTTACTAATGTACCTTCAGCCATTTTACAAAAATGTAATGCTTTGGTAGTCTTATACCTATTTTGCCTTGCTTGTTATTGGAATGTCTCTTTGAGATGAGCACTCAACTCTTAAGTCACTATGTTGTTTAGATCCTTCTTGAGTTTTGGGCACATCATGGCTAACATAAGACATCCAACATCAACAGAATCATTAGTGTGTTTCTTATGTTTATCCTTGATCACCCTTATGGTATCAGCAAACAGGATCAGAAATAGGGTCATCCAACACATATAGCATCCTTTATTGCTTGAGAATGATTCACAAGTTTTTAAACTAGTCAAGGAAATTGGTACCATCTTTTTTTAATTTGTCCTTCAAAAAAGACCGATCGCAGTGATAGTGTGGAAGTGTTATTTGATTCTATTGATCTATAAATATACAAAATAAATATTAGTATTAGAGTTAATTTCATTTTAGGGTATTTCTTAAAACTCTCACTAAAATATTAACCATCAATATTAATTACAACAATTGTAAAGATTTAGTGGACTAAGATCTATATTTAACTTAATTCTAAGTCAGCTTTGGCAAAACGCTTAAAATCAAGTTATTTAGGTAAAAAGCTCCTTACTAATTACATCTCATGTAACTCTTACATTCTTTATAGGATTTGGACATCATATATCCTTGCAGGTTTTAATCCCATATAATGCCCTTAGGTTCAAAATCATTTTGATAGCCTAATTAAGTCTAACCATTTTTAAACATATAGGTAGCAACATTACCTATCATGTTTTACTATGATAACCTAATATGCTTTGTTTTGGCAAAACCCTTCTTTTAGTGATCTTTGTCTTGATAGGTGTTATAATTATGGGTGGCATGAGACTTAAAATTATGGTAAGGAAATTTTAATTTTAAGTTATGATGTCTATTTACTTATATATCATGCATCATTTCGCACATGGCATCTTATGCATATACATAATGATTTATTGCATCACATTTCGATATAATATGCATGATATATAAAATGTGTCATAGTATGGCCAAAAACTATATGATCTTTATAAGCTAACATAAAGATCAAAGGTACAATCCTAGGTGAAATTACATAGACTTGTCTCGATCAACAGCTTCCACTTTGCAGCTCCATCATCATGGAATTGATTGATCCCTTTCATGGTCTTTGTTAAGTTCCATTATCTTTATTAAAATAATGAAATAAACTATTCTACTATATTAGAAAAATAAATAAAAAAAGAATGACAAGCAAGTCGTATTTAGAATTACAAACCAATAAAATAAATATCATCACATGGGTGTTAATTGGATATGTTATGCACCATATAAGGACATCATACATACGTCAAATAAAATCAAATCATCTCATATCATGATCAATTAATTTCATTAAGTTGATATATTAAAATTATCGAATAATAACTTTGACAACATATAAGGCGCTATGAACAGGTAATACCACGGTCCTAATCATATCAGCAATTGTTTAATCACATTAAACATTCATTTAATAGATACAGAATACCACTAGAATCATTTAAGTACATATTAATCATTAAAAATAAGTCATTTATTCATATTACAACAAAATTATCACAAAACATGTTAATCATATTAGCTTCAGTTAATTTTGTAGTCTTTACATACATCATTATAAATATCAATCAATTAATTTCATTCATATCTCATATAAATAGATTGATTTCATTCATATCTCATACAAATTGATTTATTTCATTCATATCTTATACAACCAGATTAATCTTAATAATTAAAATAATTATTAGCTTTTAGAGTATCATCATACATTCAGATCATAAATAATGTAATCAATTTTATAATAATCATTCATATAAAACACAATATTTGAATCAATTAGTTCCACACATGGCTTTGATACCATTATTGGGATTTATAGTAATAAAATAAATAAACACAGTGAAAAACACAAAATGACAAAAATGATTTTCTCCTCACATAAAATGACCACTACCACTCATTTTTATATATCCTTAGAACTATATATATATATATATATATAAGTAGACTGATAGTATTAAATGACATTGATCACTCTATCAATTCATTTGAGCATAACCATTCATTTCTCAATCTTACTTATCGAGGGGCCCAATAGATATCTCTTTCATAAGAGAATGAAAAATTTCATCTTGATTATTTAATATCCTTTGCATGATTACCTTGATGTCCACCATTCAAATTCTCTAAGGAGCACTAAGTTCCTTTAAAGGGTGCCAAAATTCAAAATTCAAGGACTTGAGTCAAGAGATGCTAATAAGTTAGTGTCAACCACCTTTTAAAAGGCAAAAGAAGACTACAAGATTTACCATCACTAATAAGCTAACACCAATCACTCCATCCATCACCAAATCATAAGACATCTCAAGGGGCATACAAAAATTGCACAATTTGAAAGCGGCTAACAAGTTAGGCTTTAAGATCGAATCACACCATCCACCATTTTTGTAAGCCTTCTTAAAAAGCAGCCAAAAGACCACCCCCTCAAGTAGGTGACTCTTTCTCTTACTTTGAATTTTTGGGGCAACTGTAAATAATAGGTCCTAAGTAAACTTTTGTTAGAGTTACCTAATGAAAAGGTACTTTTTCTTTTAAAAAAATAAGGAATTCAAAGTTCTCGGATCTTTCCATATTTATGAGTCTTTTTTGAATGATCTTTTAGTTGTTAGCCTAAAAAATCGTTTAAGAAATCAAAAAGTCTTAAAATAGGGCCAGGATTGAGTCTATTGCCGTGAGTCAGCCCCGAACTTGATAGAGTCTTTTGCCTATTTGGTCCGAGTCTAACCTTTAACTCAACTGTGTCTAGGCCATGGCTCGATTGAATCCAGGGAAAAAGGAAGGAAAAGAAAGAGAAAAGAAAGGAAAGAAAGAAAAATCAAGTCATTTAGTTTTTTTTTAATTTTCTTTCTTATATCTACTCTTCATCATTCAATTTTTTAAAAATATTTTCCTATAAAACTATAAAAGAAAGTTTTGAGAGCACTAAAACTATTTTTTCATTTTGAGAAACTTATTGAATGTAATATTATAAGGCCTTATATACTGTTGAATCATTTTCTTTTCGGATTAAATATGTAATTTCAATCTTTAATGTTGTGGATTTTATCCTTAATTTGCATTGTTTACTTGTGATTTATTTAGATCCAAAATATTTAGTATATAATAAAATAATATGGCTTCTTTTATGTGTCAAAATGTAATTTTTAACCCTTTTATGTTATTTTTTGTGAATACTATTAAAATATTATTTTTAAGTATCTTAAATAAATTTATTTTATTTTTCCTTGTTTCTGAGGGTTTTAAACCATAGTTTTGGTAAGGATCAGCATAAAGTGAGCCAACTTGACACGATTTTGACTTAGTAGTTTTAAATTACATTCAAGTTATACTTGTGACTCACTAAGTTATAGACTAATATTATCTTTTCTAACTTTTTTATTTTATTTTACGTGTGTTTATTTATATATTTGGGATTTTTTAATTTTATTTTATATTTTTTACTATCTTGTGTATTTATTTGTTTATTTTCTTATTGTTCTTAATAATACACATCTTATTTGTTATATTATATTATATTTATATATTTATATTTAAGTTTAGTATATTAATTTTGTATTTAGATTTATTATATTATATATTTATGTTTATTATCATTAGAGTTAATTACAAAAAAAAGGCACTAACTATAAGGTACCTTATAATTTTGGGTTCCATCTAAAAATTTTGCAAAAAAGGGCCTTAGATATAGGGTACCTTACAATTTTGGTACTACATTGCTATTCTATAGCTATTCCATTACTATTCCATCGCTATTCGGTCATTTCCCCTTTAATAGCGATGGAGTACCAAAATTATAAGTTACCCTATAGTTGAGACTCTTTTTTGATAGATTTTTAGATGGAGTTCAAAATTGTAAAGTACCATATAGTTGATGCCCTTTTTGTAATTAACCCTAATTATATTATATTATATTATATTATATTATATTATATTATATTATATTATATTATATTATATTATATTATATTATATTATATTATATTATATTATATTATATTATATTATATTATATTATATTATATTATATTATATTATATTATATTTTTTTTTCATTTGTTTTATTTACTAATTTATTTTATGTAGTTTAGTTCTATTATTTCATGCATTAACGTGTGTTTATAAGTGCAATTTAATGGATATAATTAATGTAACAAACCCATTAAATATTTTAGATATTTTTCATATATGCACTTAATTATTTTCTCTTTTTCTTTTTTTCTTTTTTCTTATTATTATTATTATTATTATTATATTGGTGATGTAATAAAAAAAAATTTGACCAATAAATGGAAAACGTTATGCAAAAATATATACATTAATTAATTGAGATTTTTATTAACAAAACTAGACCAATATCATATTTTATGCCCAAAAAATAATAATTTTTTTTGTAAATAATGTAAATGTTAGATAATTAATTTATTAATTAATTAATATGGTAATTTTCTAAATAAAATAAGGATAATTCATGTCGTTTTTATTCAAAAACACAAAATAAAAACTGTTTTATAAATACGCATATAGGAACCAATATTCCCACCAAAATGAGATCCCAATAAGCCTCTCATTTTATGGATGTTTATTTACCGTTTAGTGAATATATTTATGCCATGATATTTACTGCTTTAATGCCATGATTTATGACTTTTCAAATGTAATTAAGTGTGCCTTTATTTCTATATACATGATTATCCATGTGAAAAGAGATAAAAAAATAATTAATTTGAAAGTCCAATTATATTTCATTAATCAAAAGTAAAAATAAGAGTGAGATTTTGAAATCTCTTTAGCTTTAGCCTTAAAAGGTTAAAATACTATTTTTCAATATTTTATTGGCTAGCGACTCCTTTTTACCAGTCTTATAGTGCTTACCAAGATGCATATTGTGGTTAGTTGCCAACAATGTAATAGGAATACTCTAAAATACTATCTTATGTCTTTTTCTGAGGTTCAAGACTCAAAAAATTGGGTTAAATCCTTTAACCATTATAAATCGATCAATCATTTGGATAGGAGTCGCCATTAGGTCGAACCTCAAATTGGGTCCCAGTCAAAAGAAAATATAATCCCTCTACCCAAGCGTTCCCTCTTTTTCTCTTTTCTCGTTTTATCTCGAAAGGAACAAAAGAAGGGTCATATAAGGGTAGGCACATGTCACAGTCCAAAACATCACTTTTATTTATACCTTTGATTAGTGTAATATGATTGAACTTTTGGAAAAATTATTTTATCCTTCTTCTCACATGTATAATCTTGCATAGAAAAATAAAGACATACTCAATCACATTTAGAAAGCTATAAAATCATGGTATAAATATATCCACTAAGTGACAAATAATCCCGTATGCATCTTTATGAAAAGGTTTTTTTTTTTGCATTTTTGCATTTTTGCTTGAAAATAGGGATGAATGATCCCATTTTATTAGAAAACTCTATATTGATTAATTATGTACAATTCTTTTATATTTTAAAAGAATATGGTTTATTCTTACAAACTATGCTGGTAAATACGTAGTTTTGGAGTTATTAGTCAGTACTGCTTGTTATGAATCATAAAAGTATTTTTTATCGGTTCTGCCATATGTTAAAATAGCAATAGATCCATTTATAGGGAAGATTCTGCCAAATTTGTTAGGTTTATAATGTAAAATAGTAAAAATACATCAATTAAATTGATGGTCAGTTGCATTATGGATGATGCAATACAAGAAAAAAGTCACCTTATAGAAGAGTTTTCAATTGGCTTAGGTTTTTTAATGTGGCATGGAGTACCCTTCCTTTTTTCTAAAGATCTAAAACATGTTAAATGTTTTTAATGATATATACGAATTTGTTTTGTAACATCGAAGGGATTTAAAAAAAATTAAAAGATAAATGTGTAATTTTTTTGAAAGCTTAGGAAGTAAACTTGGACCAAACATGAACATGTGCATAAAGCATAGATTCCAACTAAAAATTTATTAGCTGAGTCAGCATCCTATTAGAAAATGGCATAAATAAGTCACTTTCTAATGATGTGGATAAATTTTTTATGAAAAAAATTTAAAAGTAAATGCATATTTTTTAAAAAAATTTTTGAAAACAAATTTAAATATTATTTCCTAAAAAGGATTCATAATGGTAGAGATATGATTATTTACACTAATTGGATTTAAATCTTAATAATAATTTAGTCATTTTTTTACAAAAATATCTTAACTCCTTAAATATTATAATTAAAATTATCTTGACTGAACTTAGTGTTGTAGTTAATAGATGCAATATAACATAGTTATTTAGGTTAGTTATGTTATATTTTCTTAGTTTTATGCATGCATTTGTCTGATTTTGTTTGTTAATTTTCACTTTTTGTTTTCTTTTGTGTTTGTAGGTACTATATTATTCTAATGAGTGCTTCAAAGTTCTACTTGGAGCTTGGGAGTATAAGTGAAATGTTTAAAGAGCAAGTAAAGGAAAATTGTTAGTGTTAACTTTTTCCCCGATGTGCTGACTTGTTATAAAAGCTCCTTATGTCGACTCAAGCCTAACTTAACACACTGGTGTTGAGTCATCACTACAACCATCCATCACAATTTTTTAAGGCACCATTTCACATTTACATCCATTTGGCAGGGGGCATGAATTGAGATGCCTAGAAGCCTATAAATACATGAAATTGACTCTATTTGGGGCATGAAAAAACTATCAATACAATTTAAACGATTATGAAAAATAGACATATCCCAATGAAGAAAAAGGATACCAAGAGGTCTATCTAACATCAAGTAACTTCCTGAAGAGCATTAAGGAGTTATGAACAAAATTCTATTCTCATCTCTTTAGTTGTATTACTTTATGTTTTTAACACTTTTTTTTGTTAATGTTTAGCTTGAATACTATGTATTTAGGCTAAGTTTTTGTTTGTTAGAATTGCGAGGACGAGTTGATTCTATAACTACATTTTTGTTAATGCATGAATGATTTAAATTTAATTAAGTTTTGGAATATGTTATGTATGTTTGATTACCATATACAACTTATTAATCAAATGGTTACAATGTGAATGGGGGGACTTTGGTGGAAATACAATTGAATTTACTTTAGTGATGGAAAATTACTTAGTGATAAGGATTTCACATTAAGGGGTTCAAGAATTAGCATAGAATTTTATATTTTTCATTTATCTCCATAATGACATGAGAGTACTTATAGACTCTAAATGGAAATGCCCTTAATTGATGATGAGAGTTAGGGATTGTAGGCTATATTCTTTAATCATCGCATGCATTTGTGTATATGTTAATAATCATAATACTTGATTAATTATCTTTTGTAATTCTAATAAATATTGTTTGAATTGTATTTGTGAACTTAGAATACTTTAGTAATTCATAATTCAAGTTATCTTAGGAAAGTTATGAATAATTAAATTCATTTTATTATAATTGCCTATCCATCTTAGTACCTATTTGGTTAATACAAAATCACTCCAAAATTTTCTAGTGTTTGGCTCCCTACTTACTCTATACTTAGTCTTAGAGACTAGGATAATAAAATTTACACCATATTAAATTTTTGGTACCATTGTTAGGGAATTTCATAAAGAATTTTTATTAACTTAGGGTGAAAAAAGGTTGTTTTAGGCTTTAATTTTATATCTATTTTTATAGTTTTGTAATTATTGTAGTGTAATTGATTATTTTATTTTATTTTTTCTATTTATAAGATATAGTAGAAGTGCTAGTGATATCCTATAATTTGATCCTAAAACTAAAAGAATTTTTCATGCTTTACGTAAGGAAAAAAATAATAAGATACAAACAAACAAAGTTCAAATACAATGGTTGATCCTGAGATAAGGACATTAGGCAATTTTTCCATACCCAACATAAAGGGTAGCTTCAGAGTGATTATTGCCCCATCCATTGCCAACAATAACTTTGAAATAAAGATAAGTATCATTCAAATGGTGTAAAATAATCAATTTGAAGGTTTATAAGGAAAAGATCGATATGCTCACATATTTGCCTTCCTTAATATGTATGCAACCTTAAAATCAATGGTGTGATGGATGATGTAGTAAGGCTTAAGCTTTTCCCATTTTTTTAAGGATAGGGAACAACTTTGGCTTGTTAGTTTGCCTAGTCAGTTAATCACAAATTAGAACCAATTGAAATAAACATTTCTCCACATATATTTTCCACCCCATAAGATTGCTAAGTTTCATAATGAGATCACAACATTCAAGCAAAATGCAAGTGAAACCATCTATACAGCTTGGGATAGGTTTAAGGAACTTCAAAGGCAATGCCTATGCCATTATTTTTTTGATTGGATGATCCTCCAAAACTTTTACAATGGGTTGACAGATGAGAATGAAACATCTTCAATATAGCCTTTAGTGGGAAATGGATGGATAAATGGCTAAGGAGGTTGTCACTTTGCTTGAAAAGCTTGCATCTCAAGGCTACATGGGTGATGAACCAGCAATTGCAAAAGCAAAAGGAGTTTTAGAGCTTGATACTATCAACTTATTGATAGCAAAGGTAGATGCTCTCACTAAAATGGTAAGTAAATCTCAAATTATTTATTTAAAAAGTGCTAATGTTATTTATGAGTTGTGTGGAGGATCTTATTTATATACATAATGTAATGTAAGTTATAATGAAGATGTTAGTTATGTTCAAGGAGGTTTTGACATAAGAGTATAGCTAAATTCAAACTTTTGTAACCCTTAATGAAAGAACCACCTTAGATTTTCATGGTCTAACATATCATCTCAACTAAACTCTCCCAATAACCCTATGCTTAAACCATAAAACCCACAAGGATTTCCTATGAAACAAGCTTTTAACTCTCAACAACCCAAATCAAACCTTGAAACTCTCATAGAATAATTTATCAAACAATAAATTACCACTAACAAACAAAATGAGGAGCAATTTAAGCAAATCAACTCCAAGCTTGAGCAACTTGCTACTCATAATCAAATCTTTGAAACACTAATTGCTCAACAAGCCTCTTCTTCTAACTCTAAACCCTTAGAAAGCTTTCTAGCCAACTCGAATCTACACTAAAAAAGAATTGCTAAGCAATTACATTAAGGAGTGGTAAAGAGTTAAAACATTGCTAGTAGGGGAAAAAAGTGGTTAATGATGATGATGAGATAAGAGTTAAGGCTAGTAAAGAAAAATAAAGTGTAGGGGATAATAGTGAAGGTAATATTATTAATGTTAAGGAAGGTAGAAGGAAGATGCTAAACCTAACAAAAAAATGATGAAACTAAGGTAGATTTTAAGGCATTACCATTTCCTTAAACATTTGTAAAACGTAGCCTAAACAAATAATTTGGCAAATTTCTTAATTATCTTAAGGAGATCACTATTATAATACAATTTATGGATTACATTAACGACATGCTAGCAAAGGCTAAGTTTTTAAAGGATACCACTACCAATAAAACTAAGCTAGAGGATTATGGATTAGTTTCTCTAGTTGAAAAGTCAAAAGCTATGTAATCTAAGTATTCACCAAAGCTTAAGGACCCTAGTTGTTTTACCATTCTTTATGCAATTAGTGGTACTCATTTTAACATAGTTTTATGTGATATTGGTGCTAGTGTTACTCTTATGCATTATTCTATCTATAAGAGGTTTGATTTGGGAGAAATTAAGCCTATAAATATGTATCTTTCAATGGCTAATAAATTTATCACTCATCCACTTGATATCCTTGAAAATGTGCCAACTAAAGTAGGTAAGTTTGTTATCCCTACTAATTTATTGTTTTGGATATGGAGGAAGACCTTGAGATCCTAATTTTGTTTGGGAGACTACGTTTTGGTGATAGCTAGTGCAATCAATGATATGGAAAGAGGTAAGATTACCACTACAAAAAAACTGCTAATTAACGACGAAAAATTTCGTCGCTAAATTAAATTAGCGATGCCGCGACGAATAGTCACTAAAAGGCCAGTGGCGAATATATTAGCGATGAAATTCAAAATCAGTTGCTAATTTAGCGACGAAAAATTTGGTCGCTAATTTATATTCCTAATTAGTCGCCGAATTATAATAATAATATTTAGCGACTACATTTTCTATCGCTAATTAAAAATTTACTATAAAATTTAGCAACAAAATATTTTTTGCTAATTATTTCTTAAATTCTATCTATTACACATTAACGACAGATTCCTGTTGCAAATCGGTTGCTAAATTATTGCATGATTGAAATTTTTTATTTGCTGTATTTTAAAATTTTCATCATGCACACGATATAAATAATAATCTTATAATATAAAATTCATATATAATAGATACAAATTTAAATAAATATTTTATATTTTCATATATATATATAATTTGTAATGAATTCATTACAAATAAAGAATTAACATAAAAAACAATATATAAAACAAAGTACTATTTATACAATTCATTTCCCTAAAATTAATAGCAAATTAAATCTTTACAATTTCCTAACAAATATAGAATTAGCTCCTAGCTAATATTGCTGTAATAATATACCCTAAGCCTAAATGTAGTCCCTCTTTACCGATAGTCTGTGGCTAGAAATAAGTGAACCTTATTGGCGGTAGGGATTAACTCCTGCAAAGCCTTAATTTTGTCAGTAATCTGCTCCCTTCGCAGCCGTATCTAGTAGAGGAAAGAATGAAAAGCTGATACAAATAGCAATCATATAGAAACAACTACCAAAAATTGTTGAAAAGTTGCACTTATTCTATCATTAAAACAAATTGCCTTTTGTTAAAGCTTCACAAATATTGAAACCATGAAAATAAGTTTCTTCAACTTGCAAACTAAATGAAACTCTAATAATCAATTGCATCCTATTGGTGAAAATGTGATGACAAGGTGTCGGTAAATAACTATTAATTATTATCTTACTCCAGTAACGACCTTAAAATCATCCTCCAATCCAATAGTCAATTGAGTAGTCACATTGAGCAATTTACACTCGTTCATTAATTATGAAATAAAGGGAGGAAAAAAAAGTCAAACACAAACATAGCGTTCCAAAAGAATAAGAAATAAGTTATCGTTGTCTTATCCAAGCAAAGATCATTATGCCATCCGTTACTATGCCGTTACAACTATCAATAAGAGTTCAATCAGACATTCTTCATCTCATCATTATAAATTCATTTAATCAAACATCTATTTGCAATTTAATATTGAAATGAACCAACTTCAATTCCCCACTCCTATTGTAACATTATAAAGATGTTGATTTAGCATAGAAAATGCAGCACAAGCAAAAACATGCAAGGTGGAGATTTTAAATTTTTTTATATTACATAGTGAGCAATGATACAAAGATAGCATAAGGCACACTCCAAACCAACTTCATATCACAACCTATAAAAGTTCTCAATCTCTTTTTCATGAATCTTTTCATTAAGCCACTCTAGCCTTATTACCCAACCCCCCCCAAAACACTAAAAATAAAAACATTAAAAGATTGGTCCCTCAATCACCATCCTTGCTTAAAAACTTCCAAGCCCATGATTAACTCATTTGCCAGTTGAAGAATTTGATCAACAACCCTGCAGCGATTAAGGCTCCGAATAGTAGTCTAATCAACATCATAAAGAACAGACACATCTGAAATGTCCAATTTCTATCCACAAGACAGAAATAAAAATATAAGAGATATAGACAAAGAGAGTCTTTATAGATAGACACAATTTAAAAGAAAAGAAAAAACCTCATTAGCATAATCCACTTCATCCTAGGTAAAGAACTCATTGCCTAATTACTATCCTCAAACTAAAGATACAACAGCATCCCAATAGATGAAGGATAGGAAATTTTACATCCATCGGTAAATAAACTAAGTATGCAGTTCTCCAATGTCATAAATAGTGAACAGAGACATACTTGTATAGAAAAGGTCAATTGATATTCCATCAAACTTGAATTTCATCACAAGGACGTGAGCATCTGGAACAGGTTGTAGCTCTGTGACTTCCTCCATTTCTGCTAAAATATTATGCAATAAGAAGAAGAAGTCCTCCTGCCAAAGACAACCTAAGATTAGATCCACAGCGGACATTAACAATATCACTAAATCATTTCTGATCATATAGAGGATGGATAAATTAAAACTCAATAGGACTTGGCATCCAACATAGCAGCTGAAATAACTAAAAACTAAAGCTGAAACAACATTTTAAAATACTTACTGTTTAATGCCTCCAACAATACGCAAATCCTCTTCTCCAATTAGAGATGATTTTTCTTATTGACTCATTTTCAGTCTGAACACAGAGAGCTATAACTGGGTCAACAAGCTTTATAATATGAAATATTCAAGATTTCATCAATAGATATGTAAATTCCAAGTAACAGAAATGTAGGATTACTGCACCATTTTCATCAATGCCATGCTTAAGAAGTAGAGTTTCCCCTTGTGGATGTAAGACGATCATTCTAAACAGATGTAAAAATTTTAAATAAATTAGGGATATTTCTCAATTATTTAATTAAATACTATTTCACAAACATATAATAAGTTCATATCTAAGTAGAAGTATTCTTAATTTGTTCTCACAATATTGTGAAAGGTAGGTTTTATATACATTGCAAGAAGAAAATGTTCGCAAATCAAAATGCTTTTAACCTAGGTACAGACTTGGAAATATCATTGCCATCGGCCAAGATTTCAGTGATTTCAACAACAAATGAGTGTTTGCATCAGCAAATTTACTAGTGTGATAATGTGAAGTGTCCTTCAAAATTTGAAGGATGGCACCAATTTTGGATATGTCAAGCTCCAATAAAGCAAAGTTCTTATTATCCTTTGAAAGAACTAAGAAAAGAAAAAAAAAACCTTTAATAAATTAACTATAAGATAATAAGTCACAATATTGATATATATATAACCTAGAATGACAAGTTCATCTAAACCTATAATTCAAGCATATAAAATTCCATCAAATCTATCAAGCGGTCATGTTTGAAGAAGGATTAATTAAACCTTAAAATCTACTAACCTACTAAAATCAAGCCTTTTGCATATACTCTAACCAATTAGAACATTGCTCAAGATGGTAACATAATGACATTATTCTTTGCAGTAAATTTTGAGTCTTACAATATGGGCTCATTTCAAAAATCGACAACAATTTATCTCAATGGCATTCATTGCTACATACTAAACTTGAATCATCAAGAAAAGCATAAAAATAAATTTAAAGATGAATCCTAAACTAACAAGGCTTAACCAACTATATATTATACTAACCAATCACATAACAAACCCATTTAATTATATATATATATATATAAATAAAATCATTTTAAAGTTTATTCAAATAATCATTAGGGGCAAATTTGGTAATCACATACCAATTAGAGTGAAATTCTCCAAATTTTCCTCAATTTTATCCATCACCATGGTCGCCGGAGCCTCGTCGGATCCTCGCCGGAGCTTTGTTGGAGGTACACCAATGCTATGCACTTGTAGCTAGAGTCACCGGTAGCCCTTTGGTGGTGTTCACATGCCCCAACGCCTCTCAATTTGGTCGGGATCTACCTCAAGACCCATCGGCATCTTCCTCTTCAATTTACTCATTGCTGGTGATTGAGGATGATCGATGGATATAAGGAGGAGCGTCGGACCACCAAAAGTCTACCGTTGGTGTCCATTCTGCCATCCAATGCTGGAAGTGGCTGGAATCTCGAGGAAGAGCTATTAGTTGGAGAGAGAGATGCAAACCGAAATAAAAATAAAAAAACAAAGACTATCAGTTGGAGAGAGAGATGCCAAACTGAAATAAAAATGAGAAAACAAAGACTATCAGTTGGAGAGAGAGATGCTAAACAGAAATAAAAAATAAGAAAACACCATTGTGGAGGCCGGTGATGATATGCTTTGGTCGGATTCTAGGACCCTTTCTCTTTCCATTCTCCGACCTCTCTCTCCCTCTATCCCTTCATTCTTCCTCCTCCTTTCTTCTTCGTGTTTCTTTGCTGCCTTTCTTTTTTTTCGAGAATTCTAAGAATTGCTGCCTTCTTCTTTTTTTAACCCAATTATTATTATATTATATTAGTTTCTCATTGTTATTTATTAATATATATATATATTAAAATTATTATTATCTTAACAACCCTTATTTATTTTAAAAGTTCTTTTTATTAATTTATATCTATATTATTATTTTTTTTCTCATAACCATATTACTTTATTGGGTTATTCCTAACATCGCGTTGACCCAACCACATTATTTGGATTCTTGAACCCGAGGTGTTACATTTATACCCAACATAAGGGTCAATCATAAGATAATCACAAAAAAGAGAAGGGATAGCAATAACCTATCTGGAGCAAAAGAAAGAGCAAACTTAGCCTCCATCTATTGAGATACATGTTGCAAACCTTCATCAGTAACTGTTAATGTGCAATTACTAACTCTCTTAATCAATCACGATGCTAGCTTGTAGCTCTTAAAGGGTCCATATTAGATCTCAGCCGTCATTATAATTGACGGCCTAGATACCACTTATGCATCCAAAAATAAGCACTCTTAGGCGAATTTTTTTTTTCTAATTATAAAATTGAATACATTACATTCGTGCACTAATTATAATTTAGTTGATTATACGATTTAAATGGACACATATTGTACCCAAATGATAATTATATTTATTTTTTAAAAAGTCAAAAATACCCGTACTTTCATATGTACAATATTTTATTAAATGTAGGATAATTTTATAGATAAATTTATATAGAATTATAATATGCATCAATAAATATAATATGCATGCCTTATATTTTTAAAAAATAAAAATAAATTATAAATTTTTCATAATCATTTTAAATGAAATAATAAACTTTATATTATTATTATATAAATATTTATATTTAGTATTTTTTATAATATGACTATATAATAATTATAATAATTACTTTATTATTATTATTAAAATGTAATTTTTTTAAATAAATAATTTTATATTTGGGAATAATTGATAAAAAAATCAACAGAATTCCTAATAATTTAATATTTGATTTAAATTTTATAAAAAAAATTAATTAAAAAATTTTTTATTATTATTTTAAATTAAATAATATATTTTATATTATTATTTTATAAATATTTATTTTTATTAATCTTGAACACGTAAATATATAATAATAGTAACAATTAGTTTATTATTATCATTAAAAATGTAAATTTTCTAAATAAATCACTTTAGATTTTGGTATAATTGATAAAAAATATTATCAACTTATAAAATATTTTATAATTTTTTGTTACAAAATAAAATATTCATTTCATATGGTCTATATTAAAAATACTTGAAACTATACATAAATCATGTGAGTGAAATTTAAAAAATTTATTTTTTGATTTATTTGCTACGGATTAGTGACTAAATTATTATGTCGCTAATGGTATTACTCTGACAAATTACTACTAGCGACTGAAAAATTTTCGTCGCTAAACCATCGCAAAAAAGGTGCTATATTTTCCCTCCAAAATTAGCGACTAAAATGTTCGTCGCTAAATTTTCTGAAACTAATTTCATGAATAAAAAATTATAAAATTTAGCGACGGAAAAATTCATTGCTTATTCCATCGTAAAACATGATGCGTATACTTCCCGCCAATAATTAGCAACTGTATATTCATTCCATCGCTATTTCATCGCAAAAAATAGAAAAATATCCTCCCCACGACGAAATTGTAAAATAGTCGCGAATTCGTCGCAAAATTAGCGACTAAAATAAGGCCATCGCTAATTTTAGTCGCTAATTGGCAGTTTTTTTTGTAGTGTACATTAGAGGTTAATAATGAAAGTGTAGAGTTTGATGTATTTTAGATGATGAAGTCTTCATCAATGGAAAGTGTATGTAGAATTAACTTGATTGATATTATTGATGAGTGCATTGATGTGGTGATACATGTATGTATAAAGCAAGACCCTATCGAACCATATACTAATAAAGAAGCTAATGTGCATCACTTGGAGGTAACATCACACTTCCCTCCTTATAAGACTTCAAAATTTGAACCCTTAAGGAAGGATGATGATCCAAAGTCTACTTCACAAAATGAAAAAGCAAAGCTAGAGCTTAAACATTTACCATCCAATCTAAGATATATATTTCTTGACTCTAAATTTAAATTTTCTTTTATTGTGAATTCAACTTTGCCTAATGATCAAGCTAATACTTTATGCGCTATGTTGCTTAGTTATAATGATGCCATTGGTTATACTATTAATAATTCAAAAGTTATTAGCCTAAAGGTTTGCATGCATAAAGTTCTTTTGAAGGATGATGATAATCCTTCCATTGAAGATAAAAAATGATTAAATCCCACTCTTAATGATGTGATGAGGAAAGAGGAAATTAAGTTGCTCGATAATGGGATCATTCCATTAGTGATAGTAAGTGGGTGAGTCCCATTTAAGTTATCCCTAAGAACAGAGGCTTGACGGTTATTAAAAATGAGTCTAATAATTTAATACCTATCAGAATTATTATGGGATTGCATATGTGTATAGATTATCATAAGTTAAATAAAGCAACTATGAAGGATAATTTTCCATTACCTTTTCTTGATCAAGTTCTTAAAAGCCTAGCCAACTTTTCTTATTTTTGTTATTTAATTGGCCTTAGTGGTTTTTATCAAATTTCTATTCACCCCGAAGATCAAGCTAAGACCATATTCACATGCCCATATGGTAATTTATCTTTTAGGCTTATGCCTTTTGGTTAATGCAATGCTTCTACAACTTTTCAAATATGCATGTTTTTCATCTATAGTGATTTGATTAATGAATGTATTGAAGTCTTCATGGATGATTTTAGTGTTTATGGATTAACTTTGAGCATTGTATAGAAAATCTCTCTAAATTTCTTGATAGATGCATAAAGCATGGATTATTACTTAATTTGGAGAAGTGTCACTTCATGGCATAAAAAGGAATTATTTTTGGGTATTTGATATCAAGCAAAGGCATTGGGGTTGATAGAGTAAAGATAAAAGTAATTGCCAATTTGCCACCCCCAAAGTGTGTTAAGGATATAAGGAGGTTTCTTGGCCATATGGGTTTTTATAGGAGATTTATCAAAGATTTTTATAAGATAGCAAAGCCATGCAATTTGCTTACTAAAGATGTTGATTTAGAGTTTGATGAGGCATGCCTTGATGCATTTGAGACTCTGAAGAAAGCTCTCATTTCAACACCGTATTTTGGGATAAAGGAAATCAGGTAAGTCTTATGTGATATACTACACTAGTGAGTTACTTAATAAATCTTAAATTAATTACACCACTACGAAGAAGGAGTTGCTAGCTATTATTTATGCATTTGATAAGTTTAGAGCATATCTTGTGGGGTAAAAAGTCATTGTATATTCAGATCATATTGTTTTTAAGTGTCTTCTAAGTAAGAAAAAGGCAAAACCTATACTTTTAAGGTGATTTTTGATGCTTTAAGAGTTTGATTGAGAAGTTAGAGATAAAAAAGAAGTGAAAATCTCATTATGAATCATTTATCTAGGTTGGGTTAAGAGGGATTAAAGAAGAATAATGATGTTATATGAATCTATGAGACATTTCGTGGTGAACACCTTCTTAGTGTGGCATTAAAGGAAGCCCTATGGTTAGCCAAAGGAAAATTTTCTTGCATGATAGTAAATTCTACTATTGGGCAAAACCATTGCTTTATAAGAGATGAGCTGATGGATTGATTAAAAGGTCATTCCCTAAGATTAAGTGTAAGATGTCTTGAGGCATTGTCACTTTATGGATGTACGTGGACATTTTGGTGTAACCAAAATAACATCTACGGTACTTCAATATAGTGTTTGGTGGTTTACATTGTTTAAGGATGTTAGAAATTTTGTGCTTGCATGTGATCGGTATTAAATAATAGGTAATATTTTTAGGAAATATGGGATGCCTTTGAAGGGAATTCTAAAGGTTGATACTTTTGATGTATGGGGTATGGATTTCATGGATCGTTTCCTAAGTTCTTTGGGATATAAGTACATATTGGTTATGATCGATTATGTTTCAAAATGGGTTAAAGTGATACACTACAATTACTAATTATGCCAAGGTTGCTAAGAAGATGCTTAAAAAGATTGTTTTTCCAAGGTTTGGCACTTTTAGAGCAATAATTAGTGATGGAAGTTCACATTTTTGTAATCATGTCATAAAAGCTCTTTTAAAGAATTATAGAGTGACATACAAGGTTGCTACTCTATATCACCCACAAACAAGTGGCCAAGTTGGAGTGAGTAATAGAGAGATCAAGTGAATTTTAGAGAAAGCAATGTTTTCTTCAAGGAAAGATTGGGCATTAAAGTTAGATAATGCTTTATGGGCATATAAGACAGTCTTTAAAACACCAATTGGCTTTACACCATACCAATTGATCTATGGAAAGTTTTATCATTTTCTTGTATAGCTTTAGCATAAGGCATATTGGGCAACAAGCACTTTGAATTTTTATTTAAGGAAGGCAAGTAAGAAAAGGTTACTTCAACATAATGAATTAGAGGAGTTATTGATGAATGGTTATGCGAATCCTAAGTTGTACAAGGACCATACTAAGCTGTGGTAATTGGTTCTACTCTATGATGCGAGATTGAAATTGTTTACTAAAAATAGAAATCAAGATGGTCAGGTCCTTTCAAGGTTATCAATATTTATCCTTATACAACCATCAAAATTGCCAATGACAAGGGTGAGTTATTCAATGTAAATGCTCACTGCCTCTAACCTTGTTTGATGTGTGATGCCATTGATTAGGTAAGGAAAATCATTTTTCCACACCCAAGGTTGAACAAGTTCAAACCATACACCATGTTTCAATAAAAAAGTGTTGTTTTGATAATTTGCTTTTATTTAACCATAATGCAATTTTAGTAGTATTTATGATTTTTATAGTGTAATTTGTTGTTGTTCTTATAGTTTTCTTTCATTATACATATTGTTTTAGCTCATACTAATGTTTCTATATACGGTTGTTTTGTATTTTTATGTTAGTAATCAGGATTTGTGCTGACTTGTGCCTTTGGTGTTGACTCAGTATAGTGGAGAAAGGTGTTAACTCAGTATAGAGGAAGGTACTGACTTGCACTGCTCATCCCAACTCAGTATAGAGAGGAAAGGTGTTGAGTTAAGTCATATGTGCTAACTCGGGATAACAAAGGTTGGTGTCAAGTCATGCCATGCATCCTGACTCATTATAAAAATTAGTTGTGTCGAGTCATGCCACTCGTGCCGACTTGTTCCTTGGCCTCTATGATTTTCCTTCTTCACACTTTTCCATTTTATTTCCCTTTTCAAATTTCCCATTTCCATATTTTAATTTTTTTTAAAGAGAAAAATTAAAAAAAATATAATATTAGTTTCAAAACTATGAGTGATGACCTTTCACGCCAAAAGTCATGTCTCTTCCTACCTTTTCTACACACCTTTCCAAATTTCCTTTTTCTATAAGTAATAGTCTTCTCCCTTTTTAATTCTTGCAGCCTTTCTCACTTCCCCATACATTTCTTACATTTCTAACCCTTATTTATCTTCTGAACTCTCTTTTCCTTCTTTTACATTCTTTATTAGTTCTTCTTCATCTTTTTCTTTTCTTTATATTTCTTTCTCTCTTTTTATATCCTAATTCCCCTTTATCTTTTTCTTCACATTTTCCTCATCCACTCTCCATTTCACCACTCTTTTATCCATTCTCTTTTGCCACAATGAGGAGGACTAGGGGTTCATTTTCTTTAGGCCCTCAAGAGGAGTCTTAAGAGGGAGATTTATCATGCATGTACAAGTCCAACTTCTCCATACTTTTAGAGGAGGAAGGTACTAGGTTCACATCTCTTAGGTTTAGAGAAATTGTTTTGTGTAAGTATTTTCCATCTTTTTTGCTTAGAGATGTTGCTATGATTGATTTATTTAATCAAATGTTGACTATATGTTATCTTCATGAGTTTGTTTTTATGTACGAGGCCACCTATATTAAGTTAATAACTAAATTTTATGTATCCCTAGAATTTAACTTATATGATTCACATATTTTGGAATTTAGGTTGCAAAGGAAAAATATTCATTCACATATTCTTTCATGCATAGGGTGTTTTATTTTAAAAAGAATGGCATGTGTTACTCCCCTAAATATTTTAAAGTGAATGAGTTTTGGACATTTTTAATTAATTCATAGTGTTTATTTTAACCCAAAAAGGGTAAGGCCATGTTCATCAAAGATTTGAAATTTTAGTTGTTTCATAAAGTCCATGCTTGTGTCATTTTTCGTAAGTCTGAATTTAATAGTCTCTACTCAAGAGTTAGTTTTGATGTGGTGCATCCATAGCAAGAAATAAGTATGTTGGATTTATTTAATTTTTAACCAGTTATTGCTTTATACATCACATAAGAATGCCTCTCGTTCTTATGGGCATATAGTTACTATCATTGCTAAGAATCTTAATGTTCATCTTGATAATTTAACGGATCTTGTTAAGTGCTCTTATTTTACTAAAAAAACATTGATAAGATGAGAGGTAGCGGATTCATCATTGTGATTGATTCCTATATGTTCTTAGTTATATTGATGAGGATTAGCACCACCTCCACTATAAGAGGATGAATAAGATGATAAGGATGAGGAAAAGGAGGAATTTCAAGGTTTTTAAGAAGAGGAGCCCCATAATGCTTTGTCCATTTTACTCGCCCTATACCATAAGGGTTTAAGTGGAACTTTTAGCTGACCTTCACGTATATGGAAGCAAATTTTAGAGAATCAATAGGCAATGCAGTACCAATTAAATTCAGTGAAGAATTGGAATTGACAACTTGACCATTTGCAAAGTAAAACGGAGTACAAGATGAATTGATTCTTTGCCCAATCTAGTTATACCATTGATTCTCTCTACCATCTCTTGCGAAAAATTGAGGGGAGTTTCTCTTTTCCCTTTCTTTCATGTTTGGGATTCACATTAGGGTCAATATTAATTTTTCAATGTGGAGGAAGGGATAATTCATTTTTTTCACATTTATTTTTTTTAGTTTTTATGCATGCTTTTGTTTGTGTTTATATGCATGTATGCTATGTTATATCTTGCATGCTTTTATCTTCTCCACATCTATAAGTAGTTGCTTTTCTCAAGTTCTTCTTGCTTATGATTGAGATTACATCTTAATACTTAATAACTTGCTTCTTATACTTAATTGGTATAATTTTAAAGTTTCATCTAGCATATGTTTTAAGTTCATCTTACTATCTCTTTTTATTATTTTCAAAATTTATAGGATGTTTAGTCAATTTCTAATTATGCTTAAGGCTAGGATGGTTAGGATTTAAGTTTAGGTTTTTAAGTACTTAGGTAACCTTAGGGAAACCATAGCTATAATACAAGTAACTGACCTTTCAATAATGTATGAGGACATAGATCAAAAATGTTTTAAAAAATGGAAATAAGTTTTATGAAAGCAAAAAGATGAAAGCAACTGTGCAATATCATATGTATGAAAAGTGTGTGATGGATCATAAAATACACCCATTAAATTGAAAATAAAAGTGCAAGAGTGCTTAAAAATTCCATGAGAATTGTGAGTTAGTATGTGTTCTTAAACTTGTCCCAATATCTACTTTTGTTCTTAGAATTCCTAAACTTTAAGAATGAACATCTTGGTTAAATAGCTTTGTTATGATCTTAACTTTATGTTCTTGATTTTAATTTTAATAACTTGAGATAGTACTTTGAATTTATCGCATATCCTATGCAACTTGTCTTTTCTATTTTAATTTTAATAACTTGAGATAGTACATGCATTTACATCTAACTATATTTTAACATAATAAAAGAATATAATTGTGTATATTATGAGTAGAGTCACTCGATATAATATGATGATAAATGTTGTTCATGTGGAGATACATGCCTTGTTCTCCTTGCAATTAAAGAGTAGCAATACTTAAAGGTGGAAATTGTTGCATGTTGATTTCCTTACACAATTTCATCGAGAGTACATATATATATATATATATATATATATATATATATATATATATATATATATATATATATATATATATATTTTTTTTTTTTTTTGATATTTGAATAAAGTTATAAAATTAAGTGAAGCGAGTTTTGCAAAGAGATTTTAACTGCCTGCATTGAGTTTAGGAAGTGGATAGATAGGCATGCATATAATGGTACCTTGCAGCTGCGATAGTTTTAACCCCGTTTGGGTTGTAGTCAACCCTGTTTGGGTGACTAAACAGACATGGTCCCATTTGGATCATTGGTACCTTCGAGTGACCTATTATTACAATGGTGCATTCGGGTGACCTATTATCTTTTTGGTGCCTTCGGGTGACCTAGTACCTTTAGGTGCCACCGTATAACCCGTTATCCACCTCTTTAGAGTAGTGCAGGCTTTACACCAAAGTTAAGAAACGTTCAATATTATAGTTTAATAAAGCAAGACAATTCCTAAATTGACTTCATAATATATATTATATATGAAATTTCTTTTTATCACATATGGAAATTATGAAATTAAAAGAGTTTGCAATATATGTTTATGCACAATTATTGCATATAAAAATTGTATATATAGAGTTATATGAATAAACCAGTGCATCACTAATATCTAGTTATGGACTATATTAAAGATAGTATGTTCCCTATAGTAATATATTGCTTGCTTGGGCTAGTTAAATGGCTTGCATGATTTGTTATATATGAAAGCTATGAAAATATTTTGTCAATATGAGTGTTTTCTTTGCAACGAAATATAAGAGTTATGTATAGATATTTATGTCGGTGATTGCCTTGCAATTAGCACACTGGGTTATAAGTTTTCCTTATGGTTACTCATTTTTGCTTTCTATTAAGACATGATGTACAAGGTCTTGTATGCAACATAAAATATTTACGGATCTATAAGTGATAAACTTAGTATGATACTAGTATTTGAGATAAAACTAAATTAGTAATTCAATGTATGCATTAGTACATTAAGTGTCACAAATACATCCTAGGTCGATAAATGATGAACTTTCATAGTACTAATGCTCTGTCTTTCTTATGAATATACATATATTATTGTTGATCATATGCTTATATTTAAATATATATATATATATATATATATTCCTAGTATATGTCAAAGTGTGTGGTATGTGGAAGGCATGACTTAGTGTAAATAGTGGTACATCATTCAATGAATGAGTTGTAGGTCTAAAAGATAAATATGCTTATATGATTAAATGTTGTGTATGTTGGATTTTTATGGTTACATGCATCATATACATGAGCGGAATTTTAAAATTTTTAACCATATGATCTGATCTTGCCATGAATACACAATATAACTATATGAGAATAAGAAAAATCACCTTTGATTTTTGTTGAACAGTTGATTTTACTTCGCACCGGGTTGTCGCAAACCACAGTGTCCAAAATCGAACACCTCCAATGAGTAATCCACACTAGAGAGCGGTAAATTGAACCAACAAATTGGTGTTCAACTAGGGCTGGCCGAAATTCCCAAGAGCTAGCTTGGGAAGTGGCGCAAAAGTGGAGAGAGAATTAAGAGAAAAAGACTTTCCTTTTGTTATAATCACTTAACCCTAATTCTCATTAGTTGGCCTTTTATAGTTAGGTTAAAATTCCAACTCCTTAATGAGATTGGGCTCTTTAAAATTGCTGGAGAATTATTAATTGGGCTTCTGGAATTAATTATAATCATTTGGGCTTAATTAAATCCAAATTAAATCTTTTCATAAAAGACCATGCACAAAATCCACAAACTAGGCCCTTTGTGCATCTAATTGGATTTAAATACCCAAATGGATTCCAAATCCAACCAAATTAAATATGTGAGTTCCATAACACTTATGTAACATATATAAATTAATTTGGTCCAAGAAAAAGCCCTCTAAGCCCTTCTGTATGGAGTTGGCGTGTAGCCCTCTTCTGGAGGGCTTCCTCCAACTTCTTCATTCCTTTGGCCCTCTATAATTTCTCCAATGGTCCTATTAATTATTATATCAGTCCTATAACACTTATAGTAGTCTTATAACACTTATAAGATAATAATAATTAATCATGAAATACATTATTTCATTTAGGTCCAATTTACAGAACATTTCTCAAAAGTTCCGCTGACAATTTTATTTGATCATAATTAATTAAACTCTTTAATTAATTATTATCATATTCTCCTCTCTACCTTTATAATAATATCAAATATTATTATCCTTGTCATTTTACCATTTTACCCTTTTCTCTATATGTGTGTGACCTATTGGGTTCCTGTCCATATTGGCAGTATAATATGTAATCGTGAGTTCTATTCAAAACTCACATGATTTAAACTCCTTTAAATCAATTTATCAATCTCTATTGATATTTTGATACATCATTATACAAGTCATGATTGGCCTCTAGCTAGGCATCATGACTACCCAAATGTCAGGAAAGTCATGTGGTTTGACTGTACCCTTCCATAGAAACAGTTACCGTGCAATTACTCCTTTCACCACTCTTATCTCAATTAGATTCTGAGTATGGATTTCTGTCAACTCATATAAATCTAATTATGTATGTTCTATTAATTTAACCATTGTTCCTAAAATGCCCTTCATGGATCTTCATCCATCTCGGCATATTACTCTGGCCAGAGATTCACTGAACAAGGTAATTATAGAATCATGCGAGATAACTTCCCTTGTTAAATCTGGGATGGTGAATCCTTTATCAATCACTCAACTATCTTCAAGTAGGTCATGATATACCCAATCTCCTAACTATGTTCACTCCCAGTTGGAAGTAATCAGTTATGGAGTCAAAGTATACCACTTGCTACTTAAGATAACTTTGGTGATCTCAAGTCTAAGGATACTTGCACAACCGCTATGAAGAGATTCCTCACTGACATAGATTTAATATCCATATGAGGATTCTCTTTGCAGGTCTCCAATGAACTTGTTCCTCTAACAAGCATCCACATGTTAGCATTGATTATCATCCATAATCACAATTATGAGAACCATTGCTTGAACCATTCAAGAAGCATAACATGTGCTAGTCTGTCCAAATTAACAATGTCCTATCTTGTTAATTCTATGACTAGGGATATTTAGATATTAACACATTTGCATGCGATAGACATCTCACATCATGAACACTTTCATGATTGCCTTTGCACTGTGTTTATAATATCTAGGACTTCATTTATTAATTTAAGATTTACAAACTCATGTATTCAAACACAGCATTAATAAATGAATGATGCCTTTTATTAAGAATATAAATTTCATACATATGAAAAACATCCCTATTACATGGGCTCTAGGGCATACTCTCTAACAATCTCCCACTTGCACTAAAGCCAATCACTCATATGTCTCAGACCCATGCTATTTATATGGTGATCATGCTTTATCTGGGAAAGTGCTTTAGTGAGGGGATCCGCCACATTGTCATCTGTGGGAACCCTTTCTATTTTCACATCATTTCTAGCTACTATTTCCCTTATGAGATGGTAGCGTCTGAGAACATGCTTGGATCGCTGATGAGACCGTGGTTCCTTTGCTTGCGCAATGGCTCCATTGTTGTCACAATATAAAGGAATCGGATCAACAATGCTAGGCACCACTCCTAGTTCAGTTATGAACTTTTTGATCCAGACTGCTTCTTTGGCTGCTTCTGAAGCAGCAATGTACTCAGCTTCTGTCGTGGAATCAGCAGTTGTTTCTTGTTTGGAACTTTTCCAACTAACTGCTCCTCCTCCCATTATGAACACATAACCAGTTTGTGATTTACAATCATCTTTGTCAGATTGGAAGCTGGCATCCGTATACCCATTTACTTCCAAACTGCCCTCTCCAAATACCAAGAACATATCCTTAGTCCTTCTCAAGTACTTAAGGATATTCTTGACAGCTGCCCAGTGTTCCTCTCCAAAATTGGATTGGAATCTGCTTGTGACACTCAAAGCAAATGCTACATCTGGACGTGTACATAACATAGCATACATGATAGAACCAATTGCAGATGCATATGGTATTCTATTCATGCTCTCTCTATCCTCTAGTGTCTGTGGACACATAGACTTAGAAAGGTGTTTCCCATGCACCATGGGTATAAACCCTTTCTTAGAGAGATCCATATTGAACCTCTTCAATACTTTATCTATATATGTACTTTGAGAAAGACCTAGCAACCTATTGGATCTATCTCTATAGATCCTTATTCCCAGAATATAGGATGCTTCTCCAAGGTCTTTCATGGAGAATTGCTTGGATAACCATATTTTAACAGATTGGAGAAGAGAAATGTCATTTCCCATGATCAATATGTCATCTACATATAGAACTAGGAAGACAATTGCACTCCCACTGACCCTTTTATACACACAAGGTTCATCTTCATTCTGTGAGAAACCAAACTCTTTGATTGTCTCATTGAATCGTATGTTCCAACTCCTAGAGGCTTGCTTCAATCCATAAATGGATCTTTGAAGCTTGCATACCTTTTCGCCATTTCCTGATGTGAATCCTTCTGGTTGTGTCATATACACATCCTCGGTAAGATTTCCATTAAGGAAAGCTGTCTTCACATCCATCTGCCAAATCTCATAATCATAATGAGCTGCAATGGCTAAAAGTATTCTTATAGACTTAAGCATCGCTACAGGAGAAAAAGTTTCGTCATAGTCAATACCTTCTTTTTGACGATAACCTTTTGCTACTAAGCGAGCTTTATAGGTAACTATATTACCTTCCATGTCAGTCTTCTTTTTGAAGACCCATTTGCACCCTATGGGTTTTATCCCTTCAGGTGGTTGAGTTAAAGTCCATACTTTATTCTCATACATGGAGTCCATTTCGGACTGCATAGCCTTAAGCCATAAATGACGTTCTGAACTGTTCAAAACTTCTTGATAGCTTGTAGGCTCATTGTCCTCTACTACAGTTATGCCTCTATCCGAATCAATGTGAAATCCATATCTCACAGGGATAGAACGCATCCTAGTAGATCTTCTAGGATTTTGTGTATAATCAGGTTCAACTGTGATTTCATCATTATGAAATTCAGTTTCAGGTTCAATCGATTGATCATCTTCTATTTATGGGTCTTGAACTTCACCAAGCTCAATTTTACTCCCACTGTCATCTCGTAGGAGAAATTCTCTTTCTAAGAAGACAGCATGCCTTGAAACAAACACCTTTTGTTCTAAGGGATAATAGAAATAATATCCAAACGTTTCTTTTGGATATCCCACAAATAAACATTTGTCAGACTTAACATCCAGTTTGTCTGACATTGTCCTCTTCACATAAGCAGGACAACCCCATACTTTCATATGAGAAAGCGTGGGTTTCTTGTTATTCCACATCTCATATGGAGTAACATCAACCGATTTACTAGGAACTCTATTTAACACATAAACAGCAGTTTCTAGTGCATATCCCCAAAAGGACTTAGGCAAGTCCGCTCGGCTCATCATTGATCGAACCATATCTAATAGTGTTCGATTTCTCCTTTCAGATACACCATTGTGTTGTGGTGTATATGGAGGAGTCCATTGAGATAAAATCCCATTATCTCTAAGATAATCCTGAAACTCTTGACTTAAGTATTCTCCTCCTCGATCTGATCTAAGTGTTTTAATACTTTTGCCAAGTTGTTTCTCTACTTCATTTCTGAACTCTTTGAACTTTTCAAATGCTTCAGACTTATATTTCATTAGATAGATGTATCCAAACCTGGAATAATCATCTATGAAAGTAATAAAGTAGGAGTAACCTCCTCTGGCATGTGTAGTCATTGGACCACATACATCTGAATGTATTAAGTCCAAAATCATTTTAGCTCGTTCTCCTTTACCAATAAAGGGAGCTTTTGTCATTTTTCCCAATAAACAAGATTCACATGTATCAAATGATTCATAATCAAATGATCCCAAATCACCTAACTTGTGTAACTTGGTCATGCATTTTTCATTTATATGGCCTAAACGACAGTGCCATAAGTATGAGGTATTCAGATTATCATGTTTCATTCTCTTGGTATTCACATTATGTACTTCTTTAATTAAATCAAGAACAAAAATACCATTCTCAATGATAGCTTTTGCATAAAACATATTGTTCTTAAAAATGTAACAACATTTGTCCTTCAAAGAAATATCATAATCGTTCATCAAACGACTGAAAGAAATAATACTTTTGGATAAGGCTGGAACATAATAACAATTATTTAATTCCAGTACTAATCCACTAGGAAGAGGCAAATAGTAAGTCCCCACAACTGTTGTAGAGATGTTATGTCCAGTAGCTGACTGCAAACATATCTCTGCCTTTCCAACTCTTCTAAAGCTTCTAAGCCCCTGTAGATCATTACATAAATGAGATCCACATCCGGTATCTAATACCCAAGATTGTTTTGAAGCAATAGAATAAGTATTAATTTCAATCATATGAATACCTGAAGTAGATGCAATAGCTTGCTTCTTCTCCTTAAGAGAATCTAGATAGGCCTTGCAGTTACGCTTCCAATGACCATCTTTTCCACAATGGAAGCAAGTTCCTTTGGGATTGTCTTTCTTGGCAACCTTCTTCTTGGAGATCCCACCATTCTTTGGCTGCGCCTTGGTTATCTTCTTCTTCTTCTGCTTCTTGCCTTTAGCAGAAGTGACAACCATGACACTTTTTGGATCTTTCTTAAATGATCCATCAGCTGTCTTGAGCATGTTGATTAACTTAGGAATGGATACTTGGATCTTGTTCATGTTGAAGTTAAGCACAAAAGGTGCATAACTTGGAGCCAACAAGTACAAGATTAAATCTATGTATAGATCATTATCCATAACATAGCCAAGTCTACTCAAATGCTCAATATACCCATACATCTTCAATGCATGAGCAGCAGCTGAAGTACCTTCCACCATTTTGCAACTAAATAGAGCTCGAACAATCTCATATTGCTCAGTTCTAGCCTGAGAAGAATAAAGCTCCTCTAGATGCAAAACGATGGTTCTAGCATCCATCATTTCATGTTGCTTCTGAAGCTCCGAGGACATAGCACCCAGCATCAAACATGCTGCTGCTTTACTATCCTCCATGTATTTTCGATAAATGCCTTTGATCTCATCAATGGCATCATCTGATGGAAGTGGTGGTGGATCTTTATCCAAGACATAATGGATCTTTTCAGCCCTGAGAACAATTCTCACTTGCCTGATCCAGTCAGAATAGTTGTTGCCAACCAGCTTGTTATCCAAGATTGATCGTATATTAATGTTTAATGTGCTCATGATGATGACCTAGATGTGAAAAAGAAAAGATATGAGAGTATGTTCATATATATGTATGCATTAATAAGGTCTTTAATTAATACATTTACTCCCACTATTTTATTACGAATTAATAGCCCTCACTATTTAATCCGAGAAAATCCGATGGTTTTCTTAGTGGGCCAATATCCAATCCTTGATATGTAATTTGACCTTGACTGTGGTCAACAAGCCAAATTCCATACCCTTGAAAGGTAGGTATCTCTATACCAATTGTGTCTCTACACAACTATTGGATCATTAGGTTATCAACTTTTGATGCATGCATATCATATATGCATTCCCTAATCTTGCCTCTAGAACCATTAGCCTTGACTGTGGTCAACAAACTAATGGGCTAGCTAAGATGACCCATTTAATTAGATTTGAACATATTCGATATAATGTGAGCTTGACTGTGGTCAACAACCCACACTATAAAGAACTCTGGTTCTCCTCAAATTAATGGAAGGCTTATATACCTTAGTATTTGTTTGAGGGTTTTAGTTAATTAAGTCTCATCATACATGGTTGGCATACATTGGTATGCATCCTATATCTATCACATAAATATAAGCATACAAATATGGTATAGTTATGGACTTCACTACATTGATTTCCCCGAGCCATGAGGGAAATCAAAAGGTCATACCTAGGTAGTATGCATGAGTCAAACAAGAAAATAATTACATTATCTTCAAGCTTGTTGGATCTCCATCCGGCCCATCTTGCTCCTTGATATTTGTCTCCATTTCTATTTCTAATTCTAATCTAAGTAATCTAATTAAATATTACAATTTGAAATGAAATACAAACCAAAAACAAGTGGCCGGGACATGAAAGTCCTCATTGGGCCAAAACATGCATTATGCTCAATCACATTGGGCTTTGTCCATAACTAACCATCATGCCAATCATTCACCCTTATATGCCTCTCTAATGCATAAAGAAATGGATTACTAACTTTGTTTCAACTTTTGAAACAATATTTTGAGTTATTTTAATGATGTGATCAAATTAGGAAACTTTTTCCATTTTGGAAACTTTCATTTTAGGAAACCTTTTTGCATGAATGTGTTCTTGTCTTAATAATCAATCAAATTGATTATTAATTAATTATAAATTGATTATTTAATTAATTAATCATATTAAATAATTAAAAGAATCAATTTTGGGCTTAAAACAAGTGTAGGCCGAAACCCACAGAAGAAAAACCCTAAGTGTGTTCACACACAAACTAGTTTTGTGTCATTTGGACCATTTGGGCCTTTTGGAATGAGCCAAGCCCACTCCAGCCCTTAAAACCCATTAATAAACTTAATTAATGTTTATAATAGTTAATTTAAATCAGCTCCTTGGGCCCACCAAGTCATTCACTAATTTAAACCAAGTCCGTAAACATAATTAAGCCCATTAAGTGGTTTTAATGAATTAAAATTAATCAAATTAATTTAAGGCCCATTTTAATTAATCCAATTAATTAAAAACACTTTAATATATCATATATATCAGATTTAGAAGATCAAAAGTCGTTCTAACCAAGAACACATCAAGAACATACGAAGAACACCAATTTATCGAACTTTTTGACAAAACTAGTTTTCATGCAAAACTTGTTCGATTTTAATTCCGTTCGATCCTATGGCTTAATATCACATATTAAATACATAAAATATCATCTAAATGATTTTTAAATGGATCCATAAGAAATTAAATTAGAACAGCCCCTACATTACCTAGGGTTTCACGCCAAACCCTAATGGGTTTCACGACAAAACCAAATCAAAATGCTTCAAAAAATTCGTTTTTGTTTCCACCAAATTTATTTGATCACACATACAACCAGAAATCAATATTTCTCATTCATGAACAATCAAATCTAATATTTTAAAGTTCATGAAATAAATAACTCAAAACAAAACAAAACTTATTCCGCAGAAAAATATAGAATTGTATATCCATGGCAAAACCGTGGCTCTGATACCATGTTGGATTTTTATGGTTACATGCATCATATACATGAGCGGAATTTTAAAATTTTTAACCATATGATCTGATCTTGCCATGAATACACAATATAACTATATGAGAATAAGAAAAATCACCTTTGATTTTTGTTGAACAGTTGATTTTACTTCGCACCGGGTTGTCGCAAACCACAGTGTCCAAAATCGAACACCTCCAATGAGTAATCCACACTAGAGAGGGGTAAATTGAACCAACAAATTGGTGTTCAACTAGGGCTGGCTGAAATTCCCAAGAGCTAGCTTGGGAAGTGGCGCAAAAGTGGAGAGAGAATTAAGAGAAAAAGACTTTCCTTTTGTTTTAATCACTTAACCCTAATTCTCATTAGTTGGCCTTTTATAGTTAGGTTAAAATTCCAACTCCTTAATGAGATTGGGCTCTTTAAAATTGCTGGAGAATTATTAATTGGGCTTCTGGAATTAATTATAATCATTTGGGCTTAATTAAATCCAAATTAAATCTTTTCATAAAAGACCATGCACAAAATCCACAAACTAGGCCCTTTGTGCATCTAATTGGATTTAAATACCCAAATGGATTCCAAATCCAACCAAATTAAATATGTGAGTTCCATAACACTTATGTAACATATATAAATTAATTTGGTCCAAGAAAAAGCCCTCTAAGCCCTTTTGTATGGAGTTGGCGTGTAGCCCTCTTCTGGAGGGCTTCCTCCAACTTCTTCATTCCTTTGGCCCTCTATAATTTCTCCAATGGTCCTATTAATTATTATATCAGTCCTATAACACTATAGTAGTCTTATAACACTTATAAGATAATAATAATTAATCATGAAATACATTATTTCATTTAGGTCCAATTTACAGAACATTTCTCAAAAGTTTCGCGGACAATTTTATTTGATCATAATTAATTAAACTCTTTAATTAATTATTATCATATTCTCCTCTCTACCTTTATAATAATATCAAATATTATTATCCTTGTCATTTTACCATTTTACCCTTTTCTCTATATGTGTGTGACCTATTGGGTTCCTGTCCATATTGGCAGTATAATATGTAATCGTGAGTTCTATTCAAAACTCACATGATTTAAACTCCTTTAAATCAATTTATCAATCTCTATTGATATTTTGATACATCATTATACAAGTCATGATTGGCCTCTAGCTAGGCATCATGACTACCCAAATGTCAGGAAAGTCATGTGGTTTGACTGTACCCTTCCATAGAAACAGTTACCGTGCAATTACTCCTTTCACCACTCTTATCTCAATTAGATTCTGAGTATGGATTTCTGTCAACTCATATAAATCTAATTATGTATGTTCTATTAATTTAACCATTGTTCCTAAAATGCCCTTCATGGATCTTCATCCATCTCGGCATATTACTCTGGCCAGAGATTCACTGAACAAGGTAATTATAGAATCATGCGAGATAACTTCCCTTGTTAAATCTGGGATGGTGAATCCTTTATCAATCACTCAACTATCTTCAAGTAGGTCATGATATACCCAATCTCCTAACTATGTTCACTCCCAGTTGGAAGTAATCAGTTATGGAGTCAAAGTATACCACTTGCTACTTAAGATAACTTTGGTGATCTCAAGTCTAAGGATACTTGCACAACCACTATGAAGAGATTCCTCACTGACATAGATTTAATATCCATATGAGGATTCTCTTTGCAGGTCTCCAATGAACTTGTTCCTCTAACAAGCATCCACATGTTAGCATTGATTATCATCCATAATCACAATTATGAGAACCATTGCTTGAACCATTCAAGAAGCATAACATGTGCTAGTCTGTCCGAATTAACAATGTCCTATCTTGTTAATTCTATGACTAGGGATATTTGGATATTAACACATTTGCATGCGATAGACATCTCACATCATGAACACTTTCATGATTGCCTTTGCACTGTGTTTATAATAACTAGGACTTCATTTATTAATTTAAGATTTACAAACTCATGTATTCAAACACAGCATTAATAAATGAATGATGCCTTTTATTAAGAATATAAATTTTATACATATGAAAAACATCCCTATTACATGGGCTCTAGGGCATACTCTCTAACAGTGTATATAAAGCACCAATGTTAAAATTATTATCATTAAGTCATTTGGGTATCATATGTGGACTCTTGTTTATTCATTTTGAATGGTATATATCTCATTCATTTGAACATAAGGTATACTTGTAGTTCATGATGTATGCTTGTTGGTGACCATTGTGAGTGTTCATTTGTCATATTTTGTGTTCCCCACTAAGCTTTATAGCTTAGCACGAGTGTTTCATCCGTGTAGGTTGTAGGATATGACTTTCTCATAGGACTGATATCTGCAGCAAGTTGGTCAACACAAGTCTTAGAAGATTGAAAAGTAGAGTCTTCTTTTTGTTCTTTTATTTTGTGGATATGGAAATTTTAATTATGATGGAATTTTTGTATATGTACAAATATTTTGTTTGATAAAACATTGTAATGTATTAAGGACTCTTATATATGTTTAGGTATTACTCTTAAGTTCATGACACGGTTTTACATTTCTTTTATAAGTTATCTTATAAGAAATGTTTATGGCTTAAGAATCTAGTAATACATGTATTATGATGCAAGATTTAGTGGTAATAGCCAAGTATAGAACTTAGATGTTACAGTACATGATTATAAGAAAAAAAAGATGAGGGATTAGAGTGTAACTTTCTAAATGTCAAACAAGTGGACCATTAGGAAACTAACATCTATTTAATGTCTAGAATATATGTTTTGAGTACATATATAAAGATAAAGAGGGGGTAAAATGGTTGGAAGGGATTTGAAATTCAAATTTTTTTTTCATTTTTTCTCTTGCTTTTTCACACATAAAAATTGTATATAAAGGGCAAGAAAAATCAAAGCAAGTTTTTAGTAATTTAAAGTAAGTTTAAAAGAATTAGTGCTTTCATCTCCATTTTTTCTTGCTTAATTCTTTAAGGCTGAATTTGGTAAATGGATATGGCATTAATGAGTGTTTTTGATGAATGTAAGTGGAATAATCCATCAAGAGGAAGGGGAAGGAATAAAAGAATAGATAGAAGTGAAATTTTTAACCATTTAAGGTTTGGAACTCTAATTGGGATGAATTATTTGGTTGTGTATGTTTATATGTGTTTAATAATTTGAATTGTAAATGAAATGGTTTTTGGGGTGTTTTTGGTGTTAGTTTTCATGGAATTGAATGAGAATAGTAAGAAAGTTAAATTTTGGTAAAATTGTGTTAAAGGTGCACCTGGACTAGTTTTGGTATATTGGCCATATCTTAGCTTATGGAACTCCAAATTGGATGATTCTGATTGAAAATTAAACTAGAGATATAAACCTCAAAATTTTTTTTATGCAGAGGTTAAATTATGGTTTTTCCCTTAAAACTAGTGAAAAGTGGCTTGAAATAGACTGGTGGTAGTGAGCATATTAAATTAAGTTGTCTACACTCTTTCAGTGATTTCTTAAGCTATAGATGTACAATTGAATTGATTTTTGATTATATGGAAAATAAATAAATAGAAAAATAATTTTTTATAAGATTACTTTGCCTAAAATTCACATTTTATTTGCCTAAATCCCTATGCAATTTGAGCCGAAAAAGCAATCTGTTGAAAAACCACACATATAAGTCAACCTGAATGGATTGGTTTCCAATCCTATCATGTTGATGCATTTTAGATTGGATAGAATCTAAATCACCTGACTAAATTAAAGTTCAATCTAGTTGGGTAGCCCCTTATTCCATATTATTATTCAGTTTAAGACATTGAAAATTTATTGAAACTCGTTCGAAGTTTCTAAAACATTTCTAGAACCTTATAAACACATACATAAGGATGTAACATGAAATTTTATATATGAAATGTATGACTTTAAATTAAAATAAAAAAAATGTGTGTTAAACATAAATATAAGAAATTATGTACATAAAGCATGATTTAAGTATGTTAATGAGTTTTATACTTTCAAAAACTTCCAAACCTTAAAATCATATGTGCAAGGCTAGTAAATGAAGTAATGAACCTTATTAACATGTATACTCACAATTTATAAGTGTATATATATTTTTCATGCATTTGTGATGAATGTAAATAAACATGGATAATTGTATTGATAGTGTTATATGGTACAAGATGAATGACGAACATGTTGGATTGTAACTTAAGTGTAATTGAATATAAGTGATATATTGATATTATTGCATTCTCTAATGTGTACATTGACCCCATGATCATAAATGCATTAAATGTAATATTATTGAGTGATTAAAGATTCATTGAAAGCTTAAATTTTGCATAGTCATGGATAGATAGGCTTGCATGCCTACAAGGAATAGTGATTGCAGCTACTAGTGTTAGCATTAAAAGGTGTCTAATGTTTCAATACCTATTGGTATCTAGAGATTTGAGACTATTGTGAAGTTTGTACTTGCATCTTATACCATTTATGTTTATGACTTCATTAAAAAGTTAATTGCATAGTTTTACTCCCAATTGAGCCATTGCTTAGCACGGGTGTACTTCCCATATAGGTATACAAATGTAAAATAGAAGTGCTAGATTTTCAAGTCAACATCTTCAGGCCACTAGTGGTGAATCTTAAAGTCTTATTTTAGTATACAATTATTTTTGTATTATATAGCATAAAAGATATGTAATATTTGTAATGAACAAGAAATGTAACGATGTTATACATATTTTTTAGATTGTATATGCATTTACATATTATGATATGGAAATGCAATGTAGAATTAAGAATGTAATTTTAATAATGCAAAAAGTATAATGAAGTTATATGAAAAGAACCTATAAATATGCCTTAATTATGTTTAATCTAATTCAAAGGAGATAGTTTAATGAGATGAAATTGTTAGGATGTTGTTGCGCTATCATATTCCTTCTAAGGGGTATGAGGGTGTTATACGGACTTTACCTTGTGTCCTAAATCACATGCCAAATTATCTAGAAGAAGCCATTCGAATATTGGGAATTTTACAACTTGTGGTTATAGGGTTAGTACCTCAATACGACTTTGCATCCTTAGAGATTCTATTTTTTTAAATTAGATAGGCTTTTTAACATCTAACTTATCATATCGATGCAATCTCACTGATTTGCCTTGCTTGATGTTCAAATGTGATCAAGGATGGATTCCTTAGTGATTATTGGCCTTTTTGATGTCATTGACCAAATCTTTCGCCACTGATTTTGGTAGAGACCATACTTGGTTTAAACACTATATAGGTTAACCAAAATAATCTCTTCTTCGGTAGCCCATTATTTCTCTAGGTACCTATAGTAAGTTTTTGAAGGTAGTGTGCCTCTTATGGGTTCTCACAATGGATTTTTTTAGCTGGAAATAGGTCATTTTAAGGATTTTCACATAATCTTATGGATTATTTTTTCCTAAAATTGACCCAACCTATTCCAGCAGCTTTTATTTATTAATATTTGTAAGATAGACTACCTGTTTCCAAGTTTTCACCCTATGTTTATTTTTTCTTTTTTATTTTTTTTCATATTTTATTTCTTTCCCTTTTCCTCTCTCTCTTTCTCTTTTACATATGAGAAATATATGTCACATAAGGTGCTGCTTTCGTTATTTGAAAATTTATCTAGCTCCAGCATATGTCCCTATGTATAGAAATAAGTTTCCCTTTACATATTAATCATATGCTCATATCTAACTTAAGCATGCATTCTTATCTATATACACCATATGGCAATAGAGATAATCTTAACTAGACATTCAATGTAAAAACACGGGTTTCCATTTAATATCAGGGAATAATATATTAAGTGGACCTAACTCCTATTATCAATTATCCTTGTAGATTTTCTTGATTGAAGATTTTCTCTAGACCCTTAATTTTTGCCTAAGGCATTTTTTTGACTTTCACCCTAATGAGGTGCTCAATTTTATCAAGGCCTCATTTTTTCAAATTTTAACATACGGGGCTACATTTTCTCTTTCTATGATTTTTATCTTTTCTTTAAAACCTTTTATCTTGTCGACCTTGATTGGTTTTTGAATTTAACCCATTATTGTCAATGAGAGTCGCTGCTCCTTGCAACAATTTTTTTAGCATTATGGGTCTTTTTCAGTTTGATCTAATCTTACCCTTATAGTTTGGAATACTTAGTCTCAATTGTTTGCACACCAAGTTACCTTTTTATATATGGTGGCCTTTAAATTTCTTTTTAAGAGGTCAGACCAACCTTTGTTTGTAGGCTTGGTCATAACAGTAGGCCTTTATTCAGTTCTTATCTAATGAGCTCAATTACAAGTGCTTGAGTTTTGCCTATTCTGACTTTGGCAGCTTAGCCTCCAAAGCAACACTAAATGGGAAGTGAGTGGCTTTTATTAAAGTCCTACTCATTGTTTTACACTTGTATTCATATGGGATTTAAAAGCTTTTACATGTATTTCTTCCTTTTTTTCCTTTCTCTTTTTTTATTCATTTAATTTTTTCATCATTGTTTTTCTTATTATTTTTTTCTTAGTTAAGCATCATTGGCTTGTCTCTTATACAATGCTTTATATATGCTGATGAATAGAGCTGACAATTTTCAAATCATCCCCTGGTCTTTCTCTTTGGCTCTTTTAAGAAATTTTAACTCTTCTAAGTAATTCTAGATGCCATTGATCTAAGGTTTCCTATCAGTTTTCCAGATGTGCATCACTTGCAATGTCACCTTATCTTTTTTACCCATTCTGGTCTAAGCCTTTAAAGTTTTTGATAAATCATTTTTTTTGTTTAAGTAAGTTAGAATGACATGCCCTAAAAATTCTTTGGCAATTTCCAATGTATTCTTATAGGTCCAGGTAAAGATTTTTTTCATTTTTTCATCATTTTTCATTTTTTTCTTATTCTTTCAAACTTTAACCTCTCTTTAGGAGTCATATTAGATTCAATGAAGATATATTTATATTTCAAGATTTAATGGAATAGTATTTATTGAATTAATGTACAAAATGTGATAAGAGTTATGATTATTGCCATGCATGTTGTAGTCAGATGAGATATTGCATATATAAGCAAAATTATTCATATTATCAATGTAACTAGAGAAACATATAGCATTTTTGAAAAATTTAGGCATATAAATTACATTATCAACAAGATTAAATTTAACAACTGATATTTTGTTGTCCTCAACTATTAGTGTGGGCTATAGGATCTTTCCTTTAATATCTCCTGACTCAGAACCCATTTTCAATATGGCTTTCATCATCTAATTGGGTTAGGAAATTACATAGTGTCGATCAAGTCTTAGATGCAATCTTTTTGAGAATGACAGTAATTTATTTTATGCCCTATATGCTGATGAAAGGCACAGTACCAATATGTTATATGTCTAAAATGTCCCTACCTTATGGCTAACCTAGTTGCTAATGGTTGTAACTTGCCTTAATGAGATGGGTGAGGTACCAGGACAATGGTTTACCTAAGTTAGAGTAATGGCATGGAGTAGTCTTAATAGATGATACTTCTACAGTTCTACTATTGCCCCAACTATTATTCTTGTTACCCTAATTTCCATTTCTTTGCTTGTTACCATGATTACCTCCTTCTAAACTCATAGCACATGTCTTTTTTTTCTAAATATTCTTCTTTAGCTTCAATGATAGTTTTTTTTAAAGATTCCAAGTCTTTCAAACCCTTCATTTTGAGCACCTTTTTCAAATAGGGCTAGCATTTTTAATAAACAATCTAACCTAATCTAGGGTCTCCGACTTTTATTTTATTTTCATAACTTGATTTCCCCATCGAATAAGGTATTCGAGGAAAGACTCATCAGGTTTTATTGCAACAACTTCAAATATTTCAGAGTCACCTCTATTTTGGTATCATAGTCATACTAATTTATAAATTCATTTATCAATATGTCCTAATCCTTTTTTTATCCTTTAGTCCAACTAGTGGTACCAATCCATTGGCGAGCAAACTAAACTAAGGCTAAAATATTCAACCTTTTATTTCTTTATGAGAGTAGTCCCCTTTATTATTAATGTCTATTGCTTTATATGGGCTAATAGATCATATGTACCATCAAATTTTGGCAAGTTAGGCATTTTGAAATGTTAAGGGAGCACTTCTCTAGTGTTCAGGTCCATATCTTTCATTTTAATTCCCTTTCCTGCTAATAATACTTAGGCCGTACCTTTAATCTTTTCTTCCATCTTCCTAACAATTGGATCTTTTATCTATGTGACATTACTTTTGTGCACTTGGGGAACCGTCATTCTCTTCATTAATTATAATGCCATTTTTAAGATCTTGATCCCTTCTTCTTGCTTGTTTAGCTAATGGAACCATTGGTACCTTGCCCATTGGATTTACAATAAGTAAAGAGACTATAGCCATTGTTGTAGAAGTTCCCTCGACTATAGTTAATATGACTTAATTGGTAACAAGTGCTACGGGTTGAGTCCTAAAAGTAGATGCCATAGTGGCAGCAATCCCACTAATCATTAAAATTATTCTTTTTTTTCCAAAATCTTTAAACCTTTTATCTAAGTCCTAAGGATTAGAAGGACTAGTCTTTTGAGTTAGATTAGTCATTCTTTCCTTTATAAACTACCAAACAAAGTACTCATACCTAATTTTGAACTTGACTTGGACCTATTTGATCTATATAATTTGGAAAAAGTTCTCTAAAATGGCGACTATTGGGACCCTTAACCATCGAGATAAGTAATAATCTATGGTGATTAAGGAAATAGAGCATTAGAATGATGCATGGTGAATATTACACACATAAAAACATGAAATATACACTTTATTATTTTTTATTTGTCATAATATTTTATTTATTTTTTATATTTTTTTTCAAAATATATGTATGATATACATATATGCAAAAAATACACATGGTATACAATGAAGGTATATACATGAAGTATGAAACAGTACAGGAATAAGTTTATATGATAAATGGTCTATATTCATGATGTATGACACATATATACAAGGTATAACTAATCTTTGGTGATACGCATGTATGATATGATAATGTATGGCACGTGACATGTGTTTGAACGGTATATACTTTTAATGATATACACATAATGTATGGCACATGCTGTAATAATTTATAGATGATATGTTAATACCTGTCCCATGTATGATGATATGTATAAAATATAATAAAGGAAAATGTAGCATGATGAGGTGTACATGACATGGCATACAATTTAACATGAAATGTTCATAGTGTTTGTTGTGTATATGTAATTAAAAATGAGGTGTGTACATGTACATATGCATATGACAGCATGCATGAGACATGGTTTAATGATGTACACAAATATGTACATGCTAAGATGTATTTTGATATGTACATGCTATAGTGCATGTCAATAAGCACATGTTATGGTAGATGTTTATATGTACATGTTATAGTACATGGCATATGTAGCATAGATAAACATATGCGAGAAAGAGAAATCCTTCCCACCTATCACTCTCACATAGGAGGTCATGTGGTCTTTTTTCTAGGTGGTTTTAGCCCATAGGTCAACAGAAAATTCAATGGATATGTATGGTGCATGGAATATCTCTTTATTAAAAGAGCATTCAAGAGAGTTTTAGCCATTGTGTATTTGAGTGATACGGATACGCCATTAATGCCATCAACCATCAAAGATCCTTTGAAGATGCCTAGTGGTCCAATTACAATAGGGCATGCTAAGAAGCTAAAGATAGCTATGTCATCTTATGTTCAAAACTTTGTTACTGAGAACTTTATGAAGAGGCCTTTGAGAAATGTTATGGGGAATGTGAAGGCCAATATAAAGTACTTAGTCTTTTGGAGGCAAGTGAAGGAATTGGGCCAACTTAGGTCATCAAAGGCTTATATAACTTTGGGCTTTATTTGTACAATTCATGTGTTTCATTTAAGAGTCACGTGACTCATTTAAATTGTAATTTAATGGGCTAGGCATGTAGGCTTTCTTTTAAAGGGATTATTTTAGTTATTTAGGTTGGGTTTATTTTAACTAGTTGGATTTTAGCTAGTATTTATTTTGGGCTTGGATATTCAGCCAACAAGACTTATTATTTGGCCTTGTTTCAAGTTAAGTTATTTCTTTTGGAATGGGCTTATTTTGACTTATAAAAGCCCAATGGTATTTGGCCACATCTTGTTTAAGGCCTTATTTGTATTTTATTAGAATTTAAAGAGTTTTTAGGCTTAGCTATAGTATAAATTGGTTATGATAAGTTGTGAAATTCAAATTTTGATTAATTAAACAATGAGAGGTTTCTCTTTATTGGCTTAGCCGAATTCTTTTGAGGGAATTGTGAGTTTGCTTGCTTTTCTTTTCTATTGCATAAAAAATTTGATTACTTATCAATTATTTTGATTGTGGCATTTTCATCTTTTTACTATCCCAATTACTTGCATTTCCAATCACTTATTATTTGGAGGTTCAATAGGGAGGGTGTTTATATGATTTGTCTTTGCCACCAAAGTGTATGTTCAAGGGGTTTAAAGTTTTTTAGCTTTGGGGTTTTGCATCATTTGGTATCAGAGCTAACATTGAAAAGAATTGGTGAAGCCTTTGCATGAGAAAGAAAAAACTAATATTGAGAAAAAGAACCAAAAGTATTTGAAAGAGCAAATAAGGGAAGGAGACAAGTGGTATTGCTCCTTGGAGATTGGGTTTGGGTACATTTTCCCAAGGAAAGATTTGCAAACCAAAGGAAGAGCTAGTTGGATGCACGTGGTGATGGTTCTTTAAATGTCTTAGAGTGCATCAATGATAATGCTTACATGATAGATATACTCAATGAGTATGGTGTTTCTACTACATTTAATGTTTCTATCCTTTCTCCTTTTGATATGAATTCAAATTTGAGGATAAATCTTTTTGATGGGGAAGGAAATGATACAGATCTGCCATCAATGCCATCAACTAGCAAAAAACCTTTGAAGATACCTAATGGTCCGATTACAAAAGGGCATGCTAAGAAGCTAATGATGGCTATGTCATCTTATGTTCAAGACTTTGTTACTCAAGAACTTCATGAAGAGGCCTTTGAGAAATGTTATGAAGAATGTGAAGGCCAATATAAAATACTTAGTCTTTCAGAGGCAAGTGAGGGAATTGGGCTAACTTAAGTCATCAAGGGCTTATATAACTTTGGGCTCTATTTATACAAGTCATATGCTTCATTTAAGAGTCACATGACTCATTTCAATTGTAAGTTAATGGGCTAGGCATGTGGGTTTTCTTTTAATGGGATTATTTTAGTTATTTAGGTTGGGTTGATTTTAACTAGTTGAATTTTAGCTAGACTTTCTTTTAGGCTTAGATATTTGGCCAACAAGACTTATTATTTGGCCTTGTTTTAAGTTAAGTTATTTCTTTTGGAATGGGTTTATTTTGAGTTGTAAAACCCTAAAGGTATTCGATCACATCTTGTTTAAGGCCATATTTTTATTTGATTATGATTTAAAGAGTTTTTAGGGTTAGCTATAGTATAAATAGGTTATGATTTGAGAGGTTTCTCTTTATTGGCTTGGCCGAATTCTTTAGAGGGAATTGTGAGTTTGCTTGCTTTTTTTTTCTATTGCATAAAGAATTTGATTACTTATCAATTATTTTGATTGTGGAATTTTCATCATTTTACTATCCCAATTACTTACATTTCCAATCACTTATCATTTGGGGGTTCAATAGGATGGGTGTTTATTTGATTTATCTTTACCATCAAAGTGTATGTTCAAGAGGTTTTGAGTTTTTTAGCCATGGGGCTCCTTACCATTGAGTAATCCAATTAATTCAAAATAGGCTTACCAGGGTATGAAAGCCTTTAATGAATAGGCATTTGAATTTATTCTGATTTATTCAATGCATAAAGGTCCATATCACAAATAATGTATTATGAAGCATGTTACCTAGTTGAAGTATCTTTCCATAACATAGGCTTTTGGTATGGAAATATAGCTTTAGGGCTACCTAAGCATGATCTCTACCAATGGGTCTAAATCATTATGAGAATAACAACCAATCTGGTCATCATTTGATAATACCAACAGGTACTAGGCTTCGGCCAGTGATTATCCCTAACACTTTTCCACATTGAGTGAACATATAGTCGTACTTTAGGAGTACATTATTTTAAGGTCCTAGCATGGTTATAATGCAATTTATTTCAAAAAGAGAATTTTTTTTAATCTTAAACCCATTTATATTAAATAAATTAGAGGTATTTTCAGAGCAAAATATCATGGTCCCTAATGGAGTTGCCATTATAATGCACGTCGAACCCCCACTTATTCGATTTAGGTCTCGTGCACTCGCTTTTAAGGTTCGAGATCAAATAAAAAATCATTGACTCATCAAGGCTGATTGCTTCATAATGGTCAAGGGATTCAACCCAATTCACTAAACCTTAAACCTTAAAAAGGCATAAGATAACATCTCGAGGTACACCTATTCTATTTTGTGTAGTCAACCTATGGGGGAGTTTGTTAAGCACTACAAGGTAGGTATAAAAGGATTCGCCACCTGTTAAAACATCGGGAAAATTGTTCAAACCTTATGAGGCCAAAATAAGAGAAAGTTCGGGATCTCACTCTTATTTATACCTTTGATTAATGTTATATAAGTGGATTATTTAGATTAATCATTTTATCCCTTTTCTCAGGTGTGTTATCATGTTAAAAAAAGAAAAATGCAATCAATCATGTTGAAAAGCTGTAAAACATGATATGAAAGCAGTAAAATCATGGCATAAATTTAAACCTAGCTAAGTAAATCATGCATAAAATGGGTGATTGATTGTGACACCATTTTGGGTGGGAACATTGGTTTCTGCATGCATTTATAATAAAAAGACAATTTTATATGTGTATTATTGGGAAAACAGGGATGATTGATCCCATTTTATTCAGAAAGTCCATATTAATTATGTATAGAAAATCTTTTATATTATTACAAAAGGTTATTGTTTGTGTGTGATTTTAGAATAAGAAATAGGACACTGGTCTTATTTTATTAATAAATATCCAAATTAATTACTATACATAATTTTTTATGATTTTATTTTTAAGCGGTAAAAAGAATTTATTATTACATCAGAATTTGCATAATGAAAGAATAGATATAGGCAGATTTAATTATAAATAATAGATATAAAATGTGGCTCATGTGTCATGGCATCCTGACTCGGACCACCAAATCAGGGTACGTGTGTGGCAGTGGGAATAATAAAGAATGAAATATAAACATATTAGTGATGAATAAAATAACAAATGAAATAAATATAAAAATAATGTAAGTATAATATAAACAAAACAAATGAATAAATCCTAAATAATAAATAATAAGCAATATAAATAATAATATATTATACAATATATAGTATATATAATATAAATATGTATGTAAATATAAAAAACATAAATATAAGTGATAAACAATAAGTAAATATAAGTATAAAAATGCATGACACATCCTCATTTAACACATGTATTTGTCATGCATATGTAAAAGTGTAGAACTAAATATGATAAATGAATATACTAATAAATAAATATAATATTTAGTATAAAATAAATAAATAAATATAAATATAAATGTGAATAATTAAATGAGCAACGATGAATATAATGTATAATACCATATAACAAATAAAAATAAATAAATGTATAGATATACATAAATAGGCTTAAATATAATATATAAACATGAATATGAATATGGATAATATAAATAACATAAACATAAATAATATAAGTAATAATATATATATATATATATATATAACATGTAGAAACAACAACAACAACAACAATAATAATAATAATAATAATAATAATAATAATAATAATAATAATAATAATAATAATAATGTATATATATAATATACCTTAATATTTACGTATATATAAAGAAAATATATAAAAATAATAATAACAATTATGGCCATCAATAAATATAAACAAACATAAATAAGTGTAATATACAATATATTAAATACAATGTAAAAGGTATAGCATAAAAGGATGAATAAATAAATAAACATAATATAATTAAATAGGTACAATATATTTATAATGTGTAGAATGCGAGTAACTTAAAAGTATAAATAATTATAATATAAATAAAATATTGTCATGGCTAAACAAAATATTTGCATGCATGAATAGTATAAGATGGAAAATATTACATATATAAAATAACTAACATAAAAAATAAAGGAAATATAGGAAAATACGGTATGAAAGTTTGGAAGGAATAATAACCCAAATATGCCCTATTTTACATGGATTTAACTAAAGTTATAGAACTTATTCCAAAGATATAAATAAAACACAAAATCAAGGTATATTACAAAATTAAATCCAAGAAATAAAGAATAAGAAGAAGAGTTTCCAAATTTAAAAAGATTATATTTACAATAAAACATCGATTTATAACACTGGACAAACAGGAATAAGGTTTTTATAATATTACTTTCAATTTGATTTCTTAAGTGAACTGTGAAATTTATTCTTAGATCTCTTTTTTTTCTTAGGGAAGTTTGAAGGATTTTTTATCGAAATTTTAGAGTTAAGGCAAAAAAATAAAAAAGAAGGTAGAAAATAGGTGGCTACCTCCTTTGGAACTTATCTCAGCTGGAATGAAGGTAGCTGGAAGTTTTGGGAGTCATGATCGTAACTCGGTGAGTTATGGCCATGACTTGCTCACTTGGGCATGACTCACCTAGTAAACTCCTTACACAAGAATGTACCCATCTTTTTTACCCCCAAAATAATACTTTAAGAGCCAGGTATCTTTTTAATAATTGTTTCTCTATTATCTCAACTTTCCAAAAAAATCAAGAATAAATCAAATTGGACTTATAATAGGATATATGGCCAAAACACTGCTTATTACTCCTAGCTATCTTTTAGGGGTAAAATTCATGTCTTATCTTTAGAAATTTGCTTAGAAGAAAAGAGATAGACTTAAGTCATCCACCGTTCACAAACTTTTCTCTAAAATGAGTCTAGTTTCTTTTAAAATTTTATTCACCTTAAAACGAGCTCTAGATAAAGAGTTATGCCTAAATTGGTACAGACTGCTCAAGAACAAGGGATAGATTTTGCTCACTAATGTTCAAGCCCAATTTTGAGTTCTTTAGAGATAAAACTTGGTTCTAGTCTTTCATCAAAATTGTAAATCAATGTCTTAAGATTTATATGGAATTGGAACTACCCAATTTTAAGACCCCTAGACTGAGATGTGGCCAAAATAGTCATAGTTGTATAGGCTACTCAAAGTTGCCAACTCCTTATTTTTCCTTTTTTTCTTTCTTTCACTAAATAAAAATTCCTAAAAAAAGCATAGAAACCCTAGAACTTTAATTCCTTATCATTTTGAGAGAAATATTTTCCTCATTAGGTAACTCTAATAAAAGTTACCTTAGGACCTAGTGTTTATATAACTATTTATTAATATCATTCAGATTATATAACTTGATAACATCTGGTCATATTAACTCATTTCATCCATGCTATGTAGGTGGCAACTCCATGCCTAGATGTATTCATCAAGTTGTTACAATTCTAAACTCATAAGTCTTGCTGAATACAGAAGGCAAGCTGATAAACTTTTTCAAAGTTTATCCTTTTTAGTAAATGCATTCCAAACACTACAAATGTTGGACAATAAGAACAAGATGAAAATCCTGAGCAATAGGATGACATCTCTAAAAGATAGAAATCATAAAATCCATATGAAGGAGATCCATTTCACCTTTGCATGGACCAATATAGCCTCATAACGGCTCATCATAATCACACTTATTCTGTTGCAGGAGGCAAACAGTTATAGGATTGCTTAATTTTAAGTACTCCAAACACACAGGAAATTTTTTGCAAACACCTTCAAATCAAATTTTTTTTTACAATAATTCATCATTCAAACTTTAACATAAGACCTCTCACAAGTTACCAAAAGTTCTTTTTACAGACACTTCAATCCAAGACCTTTCAAGTGGTACACAATTTCCTTTCTATAAGTATTCAAAGTCTCTTAGGAGCATAACATCAAGACCTCAATATCCATCTCAAATTTAAAACCTTGATGTCTGTTTTAACTCCAGGATGCCTATCTTGTTTGTTTTATGGCATAATAAAATTAAAATGAAAAATACAGAGGAAAAATAAAACCCACCAGGATCTATGTGATTCAATTAATTCAAAAGGATGAGATAAATAATCTATAGTCATCTTTTCAAATATGAAGCTTGCATCTATGTAACTAATTACTACTAGTTCATCTTCCGATCCTCCATATATTAAGAATGCATCTTTAGTTCTTCTCAAGTACTTAACGATATTCTTAATGGTTGTCCAGTGACTTTCACTAGGATCTAATTGATATTTACCTATCCTAATCATTGCATATGAATGTTTGGTCTGGTACATAATATGGCATATATGATAGATCCTATAGTCGAAGCATAAGGAATTGTACTCATGCAGTCTTTCTCATTAGATGTTATAGGACATTAAGTTTTGCTAAGAGTAATGCCACGAGAAATTGGCAAAAATCTATTTTTAGAATTTTTCATATTGAAGCCTTTCAACACCTTATCTATTTATGTACTTTAACTTAGATCAATTATCCTTTTATATATATCCTTATAGATCTTAATCCTAAGGATATAAGCAGCTTTAACTAGATCTTTCATTGAGAAAGATTTTTTAACCAATCTTTGGTGTTTTACAAGATAGAGATATCATTTCCAAAGAGTAATATGTCATCGACATACAAAATGAGAAACATTACTGCACTGCCACTAACCTTCTTGTACATACAAGATTTATCTTTATTTTTTATGAATCCAAACTCTTTAACTATTTCATCAAATTGAAGATTCCAACTTCAAAAAGCTTGCTGTAATATATAAATGGATCTTTGTAGCTTACATACATTTCTAGAATTCTCAAGATGGACAATACCTTCAGGTTGTGTCATATATACATCCTCAAGTACGTTTCTATTAAAAAAATACTATTTTGACATCTAGTTGTTATATCTCGTAGTCATAATACATAGCAATGGTAGTAAGAATCCTTATTGATTTAAGCAATTGGCAAAAAGGTTTCATCATAGTCAATACCATGAATTTATATGAAATCTTTTGCAATAAGTCTTTCTTTAAAGGTATGTACTTTCCCATCTATGTCAGTTTTCTTCATAAAAACCCATTTGTACCAAATGGTTTTAGTTCTTTCAGGTGGATTAATCAAGTTCTAAACTTAATTACCATTCATAGATTGCATTTCAATTTTCATAGCTTTTAGCCATTTCTCAAAATATGGACTTGACACAACATCCTGATAGGTAGTAAGCTTATCTTGATCTATGAGTATTATGTCATTGCTATTCATTAAGTGAAATCCATATCTCTCGAGTTGGTGTCATGTCCTATTAGATCCGTACATTACTTGTGTAACTTGTATAGGTTCCACAACTATTTGTGAAACTTGTTGAGTTTCCATCGATGGTTATGTTTCTCAAACTTCTTCAAGTTGTACTTTACTTCCACTAGTTCTTTTTGAAATAAATTCCTTTTCTATAAAGACACCATTTCAAGCAAAAATCACTTTGTTCTCAAAAGGATTATAACAATAATATCCTTTAGTTTCTTTAATATATCCCACAAAAAGGTATTTATTAGATTTTAGAGCTAATTTATCTAAGATGTGTCATTTGACATAAGTCTCATAGCCCTAAATCTTTAAAAAAGATAAAATAGGAGTTCTCTTAGTCCATATCTCATATGGTGTGTTTTCAATCACTTTGGATGGAATGCAGTTTAAAGTGAATGCAACTATTTCTAATGCATAGCCCAAAAAGATAAAGAAAGATATATTTCACTCATCGTCGATCGAACCACATCTAATAAATTTTGATTTCTCCTTTCAAAAACATCATTCCATTGTGAATCCCTGGTGAAGTTAATTGTGAAACAATTCCATAATTTCTAAGATGATTATCAAACTTTTAGCTCAAGTATTCACTACCTCAATCGGATAGAAGTGCCCTAATAGTTTTACCAAGTTAACTTCAAGCTTAATTTTTTATGGTTTTGAACATTTCAAATGATTCATTTTCATGTTTCATTAGATAGACATAGTCATATCTACTGAAATCATTAGTGAATGTAATAAAGTATTGAAATCCTCCTCCAACATTTATACTTGATGGTTGTCGAAACCAACAAAAATGAAATTTTTACTTAAAACTAACTTGTAATTAGTGATGAGTAGAGTTAAATCCGTAGGGATTGGTCAAGTTATAATTCCTTAAATAGTTAGAAAATTAACAAACTAAAAATAAAAGATGAGGGATTTTGTAAATCTAAAAACTAAAAAAAATTTAAAATAATTAAATAAAAATATAGAAAATAAATAAAGATTAAATAAATGGATGAGGAAATTCTTGTTAAAGTTATTCATGGCACATAATTCAAAATACTGATCATAGATAAAAAGATAATTCTAAAATCATGCAATGGATAGGTTATAATCATCGGCTTCATACTCCAAACCAATTTTTCCATATTATTAGGGTAACTAAGTAAGACTGTAACAAAACCTTAACGTATAAATACCCTTTAACAAGCAAAATAATTTAATCTATTGATAAATTTACAAGTTAGAAAGATCCTAACTAAGCCAACCAACCTACAAGCAAGAATGATTTAGACCAAATCATGCACACACTTAATATAACAACCATTCTTAGTGTTGTTATACTAATTAGCACTTATCATTGAATCCACCAAATAATAATGGATTCAATATCTTCAATTAGTTTTGTGTTATGTAATTAAATGAACAATAGACTTTTATTGCACAAAAACCAAATAACAATTGAGATATATTTTCTCTAAGCCATAATAAATGACATGAACATCATATAAAATAAAAAATTAAATTAAAGCACAAACAATCTCATAGTAATTAATTGAATCCTCCTATTAAATTAACCGTTAATCAAAATAACCGTTTACTCACTCATAGCCATTATAGAGCTAAAACAGAGAATGAGGAAGAATTAGATATGATCTCCCTTTTTATTCCTAATCAAATTTCTAAAATAAAGAAAAATAGTTTAATCCTACCTAAAATTAGAAAATAAAAAAAATATTAAATAAAATCTAAACTTTCTAAAACTACTACTTTCATATCCTTAAAATATAGCATAATAATCCTTTAAAGATGGCTGGAGTACTCTTGGTAGCTAGGGCAACTCATGCACAAAATAGGTGGTTAGATTAACTTTGTTGTTGCAACTTCTTTTAGCCTCATGCAAGGCTAAGGCATCCCTTTAACTTATAGCTTTGGGTAAGGCTAACAGTCAGGCATTCCCAAATTCAGCATTTTGCTTCTAAATAAATGTCAATCTTTATAACCATCCTAAGTCACTTCTAATTAGCCATAAATTGCTCATTTCTTACCAATTCAAAACTGCAATGGTCAAAATCACAAAACACTTAAAATGCTCCTAGATTTGCTAAAAATCATATTATAAAAATATGCAAAAATAAAGTATAAATGTTTAACTTTAACCATTTATTGAATTCCCCCACACTTATCCCATGTTTGTCCTTAAACATAAATCAAATGACACAAACAATCTTGCCAAAAGTTCCATCACGTAAAAATAGACTTCCAACCCATATGCTTACAAAAGACAAAAATGCGAGGCAAAATGAAATAAAAATTCATAACCACTTTTTACAAATTCATATCAAAGTATGGATTTTGCAATCATTTTTTCAAACCAGAAACACCAAGGTTTTATAATATTAAGCATGCAAGAGTTTTATGTCTCAATTTAAGATTAAATGATGCATAAAGGTAAACTCATCAAACCAAATTAGACACTTTAATCAGACATAATTGAATGGATAGAGGAAAGAAGAAACCAAGAAGTTTTTTCTTTATTTCTTTTTATAATTTTTTCAAACTTATTCAAGCTTGATTTAATTCTATAGATTGTAGTGGACATTAAAATATCCAATTCTAACCCCTATACACCTAATTTTCCCTGCATAAGAAAAGCTTAAAATGCTTACAAGGAATGTAGAAATCCTTTTTTTCCCGAGGGTACACAGTTCTGACCCACATATACCTAGTTACTCATATTACACAGTTCCAGATAGCTACTACCTTTACTCTTAACTACATTTTTAGCAAACAGTGGAGTAAAAGTTTATTGCAATTTTTATTATTTTTTCCTTTTTTTCTATTCAAGTAACTAAATTCCTTAATCTAAAAGTACACAATAAGTGTCTAAAGTAGTTTTAACAAGCTCCTTATATGTAAGGATACTAAATTGAGAACATGCAAAGATTATATTTCACCTAAAAATTAAACCTAAGTAATTCTAATTCAAAAGATAATTCAAACCACCATAAATTTTATGAAAAAGGGTAAGCAGATATAAAAATCACTCAATCTTTCCTAATAATTCGTCAAGTTAAAACACAGAAAGATCAAGAAGTTGTTTCCAAGCACATACTTTTCTCTACGATTAAAAATGAAGTTTGATAAAATGCTAATGGACTAGAGAATTTCAGAATTATTTTCAAACAAATTGTCATGGAAAAAATGTCATATTTCTATAACTTAAACAACACCTAAAATACAATATATTAGGTGAATATCAAGCCATAAAAGTTCTTTTGATAAATGTATGCTTAAGTCCACAATTTTTTTTATGTAGATGCAACAGAAAATACTAAATTATAGCAAGCTAACTAAACTGAAAATGAACCTAAAAAAAGTCATAAAAATTTCATTTGATCAACAAAATGCTAACCTAAAATTTCTATAGCTGGATCTATTAAAAACCCTTCGTACAAATTGTATGCTCAAAATATGCACAAGAATGAATTAGTAAAAATCTTATCCAATTATCAATGAGCTCACAAGTGTTGTCCCAAAAAGCATCACATTTCAAAATTAGCAACCAACCCAAAAATCAAATTATACATAATTAGGCCTAAAATATCATGATAGGCAAAAACATTATTCCTAAAAAGATATATCAAAATTTGCACAAAAATAACCAATTAGGCAAAAAAAGTTTAGCAATATATCCAACAACAAAACCAATATAGCTCATAAAAATAAATACAAATTCCATAAAATTCCACAAATTCAACACTTCTAATTCAAACTCCTCCCCCACATTTTTTTCTCGCATTCTCCTTAATGCGGATAACAAATCAATTGTGAGGTGAATGACAACATAAATAAATAAATAAAATGTAGAGTATTGCTCTGTGGTGTGATGAAAGTGTACAAAATTGTTTGCAATTGTTGGAAATGTCAATAGTCAAGCCTTTACTATGAATATAGAATTAATTAGCATGGGTAGAATATAGATGTTAAAATCAGAGTATAAGTATACCTAATGACAAACTAATAGGCTAAAACAAATGACAAAATAACAAAATAAATTAAGTGGATAAAATGTAGAAAAAAGAATAATTAAACTATTTTTTTATTTTTTTAGAAAAAAATTAAAATAAATACTTTGAGATATAAAGTATTTAGAATTTAAAACTAAAAAAAATGCAAATAAGAGCAAATTAATAAAAGATAAGACAAACAAATATAAAAAAAATCACATTAAGTAACAACTGAAAAAAATGGATCTTTGAGCCAAAAAGTGGTGCTTTACAATTTGTAAAAGAATTCAATAAGACAAATATGAAAACACCATTTCCATCACTAGTAATCATCCAACCTTATCACTTTGTTTTTTTCTATCTTTTTTCATTTTTTAAAATACATATAATCTAATCTAGAAAAAATTTTAAAATTAACAATAGGAAAAAACAAAAAAAAAACAAAAACAAAAGGGAAAACAAAATAAAGAAACGAAAAAGGAAAAGAAAAAAGAAAAAAAATTGAGAAAAAGGGTACTCATCTTGGATGGAATCGTTGGTTCTGCTTGGTTCTGATTGGCAGTATGGCAGACTCAACTACAATGGTTGGTTGCTGGTTAGCATTGCTTTCATTGGCCCATCATTTGTAGGTGAGGGAAAGAAAGAGGCAGTAGTAGAGGGAGGGAAAGAAAAAGTGTGGAGGCAGGTTGTGGTGAGAGAAGAGGTAGGGCGATAATTGAGGCAGGAAATGAGAAAGATAGGTAAATAGGGTTTTTTGAGTTTGTTGTTTACTGGGTTAAAAAAACATTTTGGGTAAAAATGGATAAATGGGTTTTTTCTAAGTAAAATAGGATAGATGGGCCATTTTTAAAATAAATAAAACCTAGTATGCAACCTTAAATAGTAAAACCCATTAAAAAATTGAGCTCTTCACTATTATAATAACTCTATTAATAAGCCCAGCCTACCATGATAAACCTCCATTAATTGCCCAAACCACTTAGAAAAAATATTTTATTCTACCATTAAAACTCATTATGCCTGAATAAAAAAATTTATTTAGTCTTTCCACCATCAAAATTGTCAGTTGCTCACTTAAGTCACTTGCACATTTTTGAAATAAATGAGGTCAGCCCAAAAAAAAAAAGAAAGTTGTTAAAAAAATTTAAAAATACTAAAAATTAAATCTAAACAGTAATAATTTAGCCTTAAACAAGGTTGAATAGTGGGTTACCTCGTAAAAGAGCATTTATCTAATGTCCTTAGTTAGACGTTTTCATAATTTTAAAACTTTCAATCTGGCTTGAGATCCCATTTCAGTGTTCTTCCATTTATCACTTCCTGCAAATTAGTATCAATCACCAAATTCTTCTAAAATTTGTTAGGATTTTTGAAAGTGGAGTCCAAAAATTATGAAAAATTCAAATTCTTAGAGTTATCACCCAATTTTAAAGATTTATCAATTAACATCTACTTTAAAAACATTAGACACATCATTAGAATTTTTCTTAGTGTCATAAATATAAAATTTAATGATTTCTCCATTAAACTCCATAATGAGTATACCCTCACGCATAATAATTTTTGCTTTGGTTGTATTGAGAAATGGCCTTCCTAACAAAATATCTGAATAATTTAAAGATGTATCATCCTCCATGTCAAGCACATATAAATTAGTAGGAAAGACTGACCCATTAACTTGCACCAAAATATTCTCCAATACCCGTTCAGGGTAGAAAATAAACTAATTGGCAAGTTGAAGTAATACATTTATCTTTTTTAATGGATCAATATGCAAAGATGAACAAATAGATAATGGCATAATATTTATTGAAACTTTTAAATAACATATAACTATTTTTATCATAGCATTGCCTATAACATAAGAGATAGAAAACATACCTTGGTCCTTACATTTTGGAGGTAATTTCCTTTGAATCATAGCAGAGACATTTTCTCATATACTCACCCTTTCATTACCAATTAGCTTTGTCTTATTAGTACATAATTTATAAAGAAATTTAGGATATTGAGATATTCGTTTAATTGCATCAAGTAGAGGAATATTTACCTCAACCTTGCAAAAAGTCTCAAGAATATCACTCTCTTTCTTTTTCTTCTTAAACTTGGCTAATCACTTAAGAAAAGGGAGTTGAATGACAATGGTTAGGGGCTATTTTGGAACTCTAACCTTTGGCTTTCCTTTTTTCATAATTTCTACCTTTCCTAACTTATTCTTCACTTTTTTGATTACTTTTATTTTGTAAGGGCTCTTCTAACTCCTTTTCAATCCTTAAAGTGATTGCACTCACATTTTAGATTAGATTAATAATTGATTTTGAAGGTAATCTTCTTTGAATCTATAATCTACTTGCTGCATTCTCTATTTGGCTTAATTCTTCCGACAAATGTTTGAAGCTAGCCTTTTTTCTTGTTGAAATTGTAAATTATTAGCAGCAATTTCATTAATAATTTCTTTAAGGGATATACCTAAAATTAAAGAAATTTGTTATGATTAAATAGGTTGTATAGGTTGGAAATTTTGGGAAACTTTAGGCCATCCTCCATAACTAAAATTTGCTTGACTTATCCATCAAGTATTATCAGCGTTTGAATATGAGTCATAACTCCATTATGCTGGACTTAATTATCTCTCAAGTTCATAAAAATTATCCTGGTAATAATCTCCAACATGTCACTTATCTTCTGTAATCAAATTCTAAACTAAGGTTATTAGGTATGAAAGTTTAAAGTCCATAGAATACAAACATCCAGCCATTTAGAAGAATTAAAAATAACAGACACTAATCATCGACAGCAGCGCCAACATTTCATAGGTATTGAAACTAACAAAAATAAAATTCCTACTTAAAACTAACTTGTAATTAATGATGAGTAAGGTCGAATCCATAGGGATTAGATGAGTTTTAATTCCTTAAATAGTTAGAAAATTAACAAACTAAAAATAAAGATGGGGGTTTTGTAAATCTAAGAAACTAAAAACAAAATTAAATTAAAAGTAAAATTAAAACAATTAAATAAAAGCACAAAAAATAATTCTAAAATCATGTAATAGATCAGTTATAGTCAAAATCAATACATGAGGACATTTTAGTTAAAGGCATTTATGGCATAGGATTCGAATTACTGATTATAGATGTAAAGAAAATTCTAAAATCATACATTTATTTGTTATAGCCATTGACTTTGCGCTCATGACCAATCTTTTTGTATTAATAGGCTAACCAAGTAAGATTGTAATTAATCTTTGACCAATAAATAACCCTTTAACAAATAAAAAATTTTAATATATTGATAGCTTTATAACTTAGAAAGACCCTACCTAAGCCAACCAACCTACAAGAAAGATTGATTACAAGAACCCTTCTCAGTGTTGTTATAGTAATTACCACATACCATTGAATCCAACAAACAATTACAGATTTGATAACTTTGATTAGTTGCATGTTATTTAATTAAATGAAAAATAGGCCCTTATCATAATTAAACAAATAACAATTGAGATATAGTTTCTCTAAGCCATAGTAAATAACATGAACATCATATAAAATTAATGAAGAAATTAAAAAATAAATAATCTCACAATAATTCGTTGAATTCTGCTTTTGAATTAACCTTTAATCAAAATAAACATTTAGTCATTCATAGCTATTATAGAGATAAACTAGAGAATGAGGAAGAATCAGATCTAATACCCCTTTTTATTTCTAATCACACTCCTAAAATAAAGAAAAATAGTTTAATCCTACCTAAACTTGGAAAATAAAATAAAATATTGAATAGAATCCAAACTTCCTAAAACTACTACTTCCATATTCTTAAAATATAGCATAATAATCCTTAAAAGATGGCTGGAGTACTCTTGGCGGCTAGGGCAACTTATGTATAAAATAAGTGGTTAGCTTAATTTTATTGTCGTGACTTCCTTTAGCCTTGGGCAAGGCTAAGGCATCCCTTAACTTTTAGCCTTGGGCAAGGCTAATAGACAGACATGCCTATATTTTACTTTTTTCTTTTAAATAAATTTCAATCTTCATGTCCATCCCAAATCAGCTCCAATTAGCCACGAATTACTCACTTCTTACCAATTTAATCCTGTAATGGTCAAAATCACAAAACAATTAAAAAGTTCCTAGATTTGCTAAAAATTATATTATAAAAATATACAAAATTAAGTATAAATGTGTAAATTTAACAACTTATCAATGTTGACTGGGCTACATACATTAGTATGTATAATGCCAAATAGGTCAGTGGCCCTTTCGTTATGTCCAGTAAAATGATCCTCTATCATATTGCCTAATAAACAAGATTTGCAATTTTAAAATGACTCAAAATCAAATATTTCCATTAAAGTCCATCTTAATTGATTTTAGAGATTCATTTCTCATTTATATGACCAAGGCAACAATGTCATAAATATGTTTTATTCAAATCATTAGGTTTGGATTTCTTTGTAGTTATGTTATATATATCCTGATTGTTAGATCATTCTAGATTTAGGATGTAAAGGCCATTATATGATTCAGCAATACCCTATAGCAAATCATCATAATAAATAGAATATTTTTTATTCTTAATAAAAAAAGAAAAATCTTCATCATCCAAACAAGAAATTGAAATAATATTCCTACTCAAAGTATGAACATAATAGCAATTATTAAAAACTAATAAAAGCTCATTGGGAAAAGTTATAAGTAACTACAACTAAAGCAATAACTCTTGTCCTATTTCCAACTTGTAGGTCTACTTCACCCTTTTTGAGTTGCCTACTCCTTTTGAATCCTTGCATATTTGTACAAATGTGAGATCCACATCCATTATCTAAAATCTAAGAAGTAGAAATAGATAAATTAATTTCTATAACATAAATACCTAAACATGTAGTCTCACTACTCTTCTTATTTTTCTTCAATTCTTCCAAGTAAATCTTGCAATTCCTCTTCCAATGACCAGGTTTATTCAATTGAAGCAAACTCCCTCTTTTGGAGCTTTTGCCTTGGGTTTAGGTCCAGCTCATGCCTTAGGCTTGCTAGGAACTTTTTCCTTCGCCTTAGCCTTACCCTTATATGTCATCCCCTTTCCTTTATTGACCATAAGAATATGACTAGGCTTTTTCTTAATACTTTGTTAAGTTATTTTAAGCATTGCATACAACTTAGCAAGGGATTTCTCCATATTATTCATATTATAGTTCATGACAAACAAGTCATAACTATTAGGTAATGAATTAAAGATCAAATCCGTAGCCAGTTCTAAACTGATTAAAAGTCCAAGCCTTTCTAAATGATCAATATAGCCTTTCATTCTCAAAACATAAAAGCTTACTAATGTACCTTCAGCCATTTTACAAAAATGTAATGCTTTGATAGTCTTATACCTATTTTGGCTTGCTTGTTATTGGAATGTCTATTTGAGATGAGCACTCAACTCTTAAGTCACTATGTTGTTTAGATCCTTCTTGAGTTTTGGGAACATCATGGCTAACATAAGACATCCAACATCAACAGAAGCATTAGTGTGTTTCTTATGTTTATCCTTGATCACCCTTATGGTATCAGCAAATAGGATCAGAAACAGGGTCATCTAACACATATAGCATCCTTTCTTGCTTGAGAACGATTCACAAGTTTTTAAACTAGTCAAGGAAATTGGGACCATCTTTTTTAATTTGTCCTTCTCAAAGACCGATCGCAGTGATAGTGTGGAAGTGTTATTTGATTCTATTGATCTATAAATATACAAAATAAATATTAGTATTAGAGTTAATTTCATTTTAGGGTATTTCTTAAAACTCTCACTAAAATATTAACCATCAATATTAATTACAACAATTGTGAAGATTTAGTGGACTAAGATCTATATTTAACTTAATTCTAAGTCAGCTTTGGCATAACGCTTAAAATCAAGTTATTTAGGTAAAATGCTCCTTACTAATTACATCTCATGTAACTCTTACATTCTTTATAGGATTTGGACATCATATATCCTTGCAGGTTTTAATCCTATATAATGCCCTTAGGTTCAAAATCATTTTGATAGCCTAATTAAGTCTAACCATTTTTAAACATATAGGTAGCAACATTACCTATCCTGTTTTACTATGATAACCTAATATGCTTTGTTTTGGCAAAACCCTTATTTTAGTGATCTTTGTCTTGATAGGTGTTATAATTATGGGTGGCATGAGACTTAAAATTATGGTAAGGAAATTTTAATTTTAAGTTATGATGTCTATTTACTTATATATCATGCATCATTTCACACATGGCATCTTATACATATACATAATCATTTATTGCATCACATTTCGATATAATATGCATGATATATAAAATGTGTCATAGTATGGCCAAAAACTATATGATCTTTATATGCTAACATAAAGATCAAAGGTACAATCCTAGGTGAAATTAAATAGACTTGTCTTGATCAACAGCTTCCACTTTGCAGCTCCATCATCATGGAATTGATTAATGCCCTTCATGGTCTTTGTTAAGTTTTGTTATCTTTATTAAAATGATGAAATAAACTATTCTACTATATTAGTAAAATAAAATAAAAAAAATGACAAGCAAGTCGTATTTAGAATTACAAACCAATAAAATAAATATCATCACATGGGTGTTAATTGGATATGTTATGCACCATATAAGGACATCATACATACGTCAAATAAAATCAAATAATCTAATATCATGATCAATTAATTTCATTAAGTTGATATATTAAAATTATCGAATAATAACTTTGACAACATATAAGGCGCTATGAACAAGTAATACCACGGTCCTGATCTTATCAGCAATTGTTTAATCACATTAAACATTCATTTAATAGATACAAAATACCACCAGAATCATTTAAGTACATATTAATCATTAAAAATAAGTCATTTATTCATATTACAACAAAATTATCACAAAACATGTTAATCATATTAGCTTCAATTAATTTTGTAGTCTTTACATACATCATTATAAATATCAATCAATTAATTTCATTCATATCTCATATAAATAGATTGATTTCATTCATATCTCATACAAATTGATTTATTTCGTTCATATCTTATACAACCAGATTAATCTTAATAATTAAAATATTATTAGCTTTTAGAGTATCATCATACATTCAGATCATAAATAATGTAATCGAATTTTATATAAATCATACATATAAAACACAATATTTGAATCAATTAGTTCCACACATAGCTTTGATACCATTATTGGGATTTATAGTAATAAAATAAAAAAGCACAGTGAAAAACACAAAATGACAAAAATGATTTTCTCCTCATATAAAATGACGACTGCCACTCATTTTTATATATCCTTAGAACTATATATATATATATAAGTAGACTGATAGTATTAAATGACATTGATCACTCTATCAATTCATTTGAGCATAACCATTCATTTCTCAGTCTTACTTATCGAGGGGCCTAATAGATATCTCTCTCATAAGAGAATGACAAATTTCATCTTGATTATTTAATATCCTTTGCATGATTACCTTGATGTCCACCATTCAAATTCTCTAAGGAGCACTAAGTTCCTTTAAAGGGTGCCAAAATTCAAAATTCAAGGACTTGAGTCAAGAGATGCCAATAATTTTCTTTCTTATATCTACTCTTCATCATTCATTTTTTTAAAAATATTTTCCTATATAACTATAAAAGAAAGTTTTGAGAGCACTAAAACTATTTTTTCATTTTGAGAAACTTATTGAATGTAATATTATAAGGCCTTATATACTGTTGAATCATTTTCTTTTCGGATTAAATCTGTAATTTCAATCTTTAATGTTGTGGATTTTATCCTTAATTTGCATTGTTTACTTGTGATTTATTTAGATCTAAAATATTTAGTATATAATAAAATAATATGGCTTCTTTTATGTGTCAAAATGTAATTTTTAACCCTTTTATGTTATTTTTTGTGAATACTATTAAAATATTATTTTTAAATATCTTAAATAAATTTATTTTATTTTTCCTTGTTTTTGAGAGTTTTAAACCATAGTTTTGGTAAGGATCAGCATAAAGTGAGCCAACTTGACACGATTTTGACTTAGTAGTTTTAAGTTACATTCGAGTTATACTTGTGACTCACTAAGTTATAGACTAATATTATCTTTTCTAAGTTTTTTATTTTATTTTACGTGTGTTTATTTATATATTTGGGATTTTTTAATTTTATTTTATATTTTTTACTATCTTGTGTATTTATTTGTTTATTTTCTTATTGTTCTTAATAATACACATCTTATTTGTTATATTGTATTATATTTATATATATTTATTCTCATGATTATATATTTATATATTTATATTTAAGTTTAGTATATTAATTTTGTATTTAGATTTATTATATTATATATTTATGTTTATTATCATTAGAGTTAATTACAAAAAAAAGGCACTAACTATAAGGTACCTGATAATTTTGGGTTCAATCTAAAAATTTTTCAAAAAAGGGCCCCAACTATGAGGTACCTTACAATTTTGGTACTATATTGCTATTCTATCGCTATTCCAATACAATTCCATCGCTATTCGGTCATTTCGCCTTAAATAGCGATGGAGTACCAAAATTATAAGTTACCTTATAGTTGAGATTTTTTGATAGATTTTTAGATGGAGTTCAAAATTGTAAAGTACCATATAGTTGATGCCCTTTTTGTAATTAACCCTAATCATTATATATTATATTATATTATATTATATTATATTATATTATATTATATTATATTATATTATATTATATTATATTATATTATATTATATTATATTATATTATATTATATTATATTATATTATATTATATTACATTATTTTTTTCATTTGTTTTATTTACTAATTTATTTTATGTACTTTAGTTCTATTATTTCATGCATTAACGTGTGTTTATAAGTGCAATTTAATGGATATAATTAATGTAACAAACCCATTAAATATTTTAGATATTTTTCATATATGCACTTAATTATTTTCTCTTTTTTTTCTTTTTTCTTATTATTATTATTATTGTTATTATTATTATTATTATTATTATTATTATTATTATTATTATTATATTGGTGATGTAATAAAAAAAGAAAATTTGACCAATAAATGGAAAACGTTATGCAAAAATATATACATTAATTAATTGAGATTTTTATTAACAAAACTAGACCAATATCATATTTTATGCCATAAAAATAATAATTTTTTTGAAAAATAATGTAAATGTTAGATAATTAATTTATTAATTAATTAATATGGTAATTTTCTAAATAAAATAAGGATAATTCATGTCGTTTTTATTCAAAAACACAAAATAAAAACTTTTTTATAAATACGCATATAGGAACCAATATTCCCACCAAAATGAGATCCCAATAAGCCTCTCATTTTATGGATGTTTATTTACCGTTTAGTGAATATATTTATGCCATGATATTTACTACTTTAATGCCATGATTTATGACTTTTCAAATGTAATTAAGTGTGCCTTTATTTCTATATACATGATTATCCATGTGAAAAGAGATAAAAAAATAATTAATTTGAAATTCCAATTATATTTCATTAATCAAAAGTAAAAATAAGAGTGAGATTTCGAAATCTCTTTAGCTTTAGCCTTATAAGGTTAAAATATTATTTTTCAATATTTTATTGGCTAGCGACTCCTTTTTACCAGTCTTATAGTGCTTACCAAGATGCATATTGTGGTTAGTTGCCAACAATGTAATAGGAATACTCTAAAATACCATCTTATGTCTTTTTTTTGAGGTTCAAGACTCAAAAAATTGGGTCAAATCCTTTAACCATTATAAATCAATCAATCATTTGGATAGGAGTCGCCATTAGGTCGAACCTCAAATTGGGTCCCAGTCAAAAGAAAATATAATCCCTCTGCCTAAGTGTTCCCTCTTTTCCTCTCTTCTCGTTTTATCTCAAAAGGAACAAAAGAAGGGTCATATGAGGGTAGGCACACGTCACAGTCCAGAACATCACTTTTATTTATAACTTTGATTAGTGTAATATGATTGAACTTTTGGAAAAATTATTTTATCCTTCTTCTCACATGTATAATCATGCATAGAAAAATAAAGACATACTCAATCACATTTAGAAAGCTATAAAATCATGGTATAAATATATCCACTAAGTGACAAATAATCCCGTATGCATCTTTATGAAAGGGTTTTTTTTTGGCATTTTTGCATTTTTGCTTGAAAATAGGGATGAATGATCCCATTTTATCAGAAAACTCTGTATTGATTAATTATGTACAATTATTTTATATTTTAAAAGAATGTGGTATATTCTTACAAACTATGCTGGTAAATACGTAGTTTTGGAGTTATTAGTCAGTACTGCTTGTTGTGAATCATAAAAGTATTTTTTATCGGTTCTGCCATATGTTAAAATAGCAATAGATCCATTTATAGGGAAGATTCTGCCTGATTTGTTAGGTTTATAATGTAAAATAGTAAAAATACATGAATCAACTTGATGGTCAGTTGCATTGTGGATGATGCAATACAAGAAAAAAAGTCACCTTATAGAAGAGTTTTCAATTGGCTTAGGTTTTTTAATGTGGCATGGAGTACCCTTCCTTTTTTCTAAAGATCTAGAACATGTTAAATGTTTTTAATGATATATACGAATTTTTTTTGTAACATCGAAGGGATTTAAAAAAAATTAAAAGACAAATGTGTAATTTTTTTGAAAGCTTAGGAAGTAAACTTGGACCAAACATGAACATGTGCATAAAGCATAGATTCCAACTAAAAATTTATTAGCTGAGTCAGCATCCTATTAGAAAATGGCATAAATAAGTCACTTTCTAATGATGTGGATAAATTTTTTACGAAAAAAATTTAAAAGTAAATGCATATTTTTTAAAAAAAGTTTTAAAAACAAATTTAAATATTATTTCCTAAAAAGGATTCATAATGGTAGAGATATGATTATTTACACTAATTGGATTTAAATCTTAACAATAATTTAGTCATTTTTTTACAAAAATATCTTATCTCCTTAAATATTATAATTAAAATTATCTTGACTGAACTTAGTGTTGTAGTTAATAGATGCAATATAACATAGTTATTTAGGTTAGTTATGTTATATTTTCTTAGTTTTATGCATGCATTGGTTTGATTTTGTTTGTTAATTTTCACTTTTTGGTTTCTTTTGTGTTTGTAGGTACTCTATTATTCTAATGAGTGCTTCAAAGTTCTATTTGGAGCTTGGGAGTATAAGTGAAATGTTTAAAGAGCAAGTAAAGGAAAATTTTCAATGTTAACTTTTTCCCCAATATGCTGACTTGTTATAAAAGCTCCTTATGTCGACTCAAGCCTAACTTAGCACACTGGTGCTAAGTCATCAGTACAACCATCCATCACAATTTTTTAAGGCACCATTTCACATTTACATCCATTTGACAGGGCGCATGAATTGAGATGCCTAGAAGCCTATAAATACATGAAATTGACTCTATTTAGGGCATGAAAAAACTATCAATACAATTTAAACGATTATGAAGAATAGACATAGCCCAATGAAGAAAAAGGATACCAAGAGGTCTATCTAACATCAAGTAACTTCCTGAAGAGCATTAAGGAGTTATGAACAAAATTCTATTCTCATCTCTTTAGTTGTATTACTTTATGTTTTTAACACTTTTATTTGTTAATGTTTAGCTTGAATACTATGTATTTAGGCTAAGTTTTTGTTTGTTAGAATTGCGAGGATGAATTGATTCTATAACTACATTTTTGTTAATGCATGAATGATTTAAATTTAATTGAGTTTTGGAATATGTTATGTATGCTTGATTACCATATACAACTTATTAATCAAATGGTTACAATGTGAATGGGGGGACTTTGGTGGAAATACAATTGAATTTACTTTAGTGATGGAAAATTACTTAGTGATAAGGATTTCACATTAAGGGGTTCAAGAATTAGCATAGAATTTTATATTTTTCATTTATATCCATAATGACATGAGAGTACTTGTAGACTCTAAATGGAAATGTCCTTAATTGATGATGAGAGTTAGGGATTGTAGGCTATATTCTTTAATCATCGCATGCATTTGTGTATATGTTAATAATCATAATACTTGATTAATTATCTTTTGTAATTCTAATAAATATTGTTTGAATTGTATTTATGAACTTAGAATACTTTAGTAATTCATAATTCAAGTTATCTTAGGAAAGTTATGAATAATTAAATTCATTTTATTATAATTGCCTATCCATCTTAGTACCTATTTGGTTAATACAAAATCACTCCAAATTTTTCTAGTGTTTAGCGCCCTACTTACTCTATACTTAGTCTTAGAGAATAGGATAATAAAATTTACACCGTATTAAATTTTTGGTACCATTGTTAGGGAATTTCATAAAGAATTTTTATTAACTTAGGGTGAAAAAAGGTTGTTTTAGGCTTTAATTTTATATCTATTTTTATAGTTTTGTAATTATTGTAATGTAATTGATTATTTTATTTTATTTTTTCTATTTATAAGATATAGTAGAAGTGCTAGTGATATCCTACAATTTGATCCTGGAACTAAAAGAAATTTTCATGCTTTACTTAAGGGAAAAAAACAATAAGATACAAACGAACAAAGTTCAAATACAATGGTTGATCCTGAGATAAGGACATTAGGCAATTTTTCCATACCCAACATAAAGGGTAGCTTCAGAGTGATTATGGCCCCATCCATTGCCAACAATAACTTTGAAATAAAGATAAGTATCATTCAAATGGTGTAAAATAATCAATTTGAAGGTTTATAAGGAAAAGATCGATATGCTCACATATTTGCCTTCCTTAATATGTATGCAACCTCTAAAATCAATGGTGTGATGGATGATGCAGTAAGGCTTAAGCTTTTCCCATTTTTTTAAGGATAGGGAACAACTTTGGCTTGTTAGTTTGCCTAGTCAGTTAATCACAAATTAGAACCAATTGAAATAAACATTTCTCCACATATATTTTCCACCCCATAAGATTGCTAAGTTTCATAATGAGATCACAACATTCAAGCAAAATGCAAGTGAAACCATCTATACAGCTTAGGATAGGCTTAAGGAACTTCAAAGGCAATGCCTATGCCATTATTTTTTGGATTGGATGATCCTCCAAAATTTTTACAATGGGTTGATAGATGAGAAAGAAACATCTTTAATATAGCCTTTAGTGGGAAATGGATGGATAAACGGCTAAAGAGGTTTTCACTTTGCTTGAAAAACTTGCATCTCAAGGCTACATGGGCGATGAACCAGCAATTGCGAAAGCAAAAGGAGTTTTAGAGCTTGATACTATCAACTTATTGATGGCAAAGGTAGATGCTCTCACTAAAATGGTAAGTAAATCTCAAATTAATTATTTAAAAATTGCTAATGTTATTTATGAGTTGTGTGGAGGATCTTATTTATATACATAATGCAATATAAGTTATAACGAAGATGTTAGTTATGTTCAATGAGGTTTTGACCTAAGAGTAAAGCTAAATTCAAACTTTTGTAACCCTTAATGAAGGAACCACCTTAGATTTTCATGGTCCAACATATCATCTCAACTAAACTCTCCCAATAACCCTATGCTTAAACCATAAAACCACCAGGATTTCCTATGAAACAAGCTTTTAACTCTCAACAACCCAAATCAAACCTTGAAACTCTCATAGAACAATTTATCAAACAACAAATTACCACTAACAAACAAAATGAGGAGCAATTTAAGCAAATCAACTCCAAGCTTGAGCAACTTGCTACTCGTAATCAAATCTTTGAAACACTAATTGCTCAACAAGCCTCTTCTTCTAACTCTAAACCCTTAGAAAGCTTTCTAGCCAACTCGAATCTGCACTAAAAAAGAATTGCGAAGCAATTACATTAAGGAGTAGTAAAGAGTTAAAACATTGCTAGTAGGGGAAAAAAGTGGTTAATGATGATGATGAGATAAGAGTTAAGGCTAGTAAAGAAAAATAAAGTGTAGTGGATAATAGTGAAGGTGATATTATTAATGTTAAGGAAGGTAGAAGGAAGATGCTAAACCTAACAAAAAAATGATGAAACTAAGGTAGATTTTAAGGCATTACCATTTCCTTAAACATTTGTAAAACGTAGCCTAAACAAATAATTTGGCAAATTTCTTAATTATCTTAAGGAGATCACTATTATAATACAATTTATGGATTACATTAACGACATGCTAGCAAAGGCTAAGTTTTTAAAGGATACCACTACCAATAAAACTAAGCTAGAGGATTATGGATTAGTTTCTCTAGTTGAAAAGTCAAAAGCTATGTAATCTAAGTATTCACCAAAGCTTAAGGACCCTAGTTGTTTTACCATTCTTTATGCAATTAGTGGTACTCATTTTAACAGAGTTTTATGTGATATTGGTGCTAGTGTTACTCTTATGCATTATTCTATCTATAAGAGGTTTGATTTGGGAGAAATTAAGCCTATAAATATGTATCTTTCAATGGCTAATAAATTTATCACTCATCCACTTGATATCCTTGAAAATGTGCCAACTAAAGTAGGTAAGTTTGTTATCCCTACTGATTTATTGTTTTGGATATGGAGGAAGACCTTCAGATCCTAATTTTGTTTGGGAGACCATGTTTTGGTGATAGCTAGTGCAATCAATGATATGGAAAGAGGTAAGATTACCACTACAAAAAAACTGCTAATTAGCGACGAAAAATTTCGTCGCTAATTACAAGATTTTGGTCGATAAATTAAATTAGCGATGCCGCGATGAATAGTCGCTAAAAGGCCAGTCGCAAATATATTAGCGATGAAAAATTTGGTCGCTAATCTTTTTTTCGTCGCTAATTTATATTCCTAATTAGTTGCCAAATTATAATAATAATATTTAGTGACTACATTTTCTATCGCTAATTAAAAATTTACTATAAAATTTAGCAACAAAATATTTGTTGCGAATTATTTCTTAAATTCTATATATTACACATTAGCGACAGATTCCTGTTGCAAATCGGTTGCTAAATTATTGCATGATTGAATTTTTTTATTTGCTGTATTTTAAAATTTTCATCCTGAACACAATATAAATAATAATCTTATAATATAAAATTCATATATAATAGATACAAATTTAAATAAATATTTTATATTTTCATATATATATATAATTTTTAATGAATTCATTACAAATAAAGAGTTAACATAAAAAAAACAATATATAAAACAAAGTATTATTTATACAATTCATTTCCCTAAAATTAATAGCAAATTAAATCTTTACAATTCCCTACCAAATATAGAATTAGCTCCTAGCTAATATTGCTGTAGTAATATACCCTAAGCCTAAATGTAATCCGTCTTTACCGATAGTCTGTGGCCAGAAATATGTGAACCTTGTTGGCGGTAGGGATTAACTCCTGCAAAGCCTTCATTCTCTCAGCAATCTGCTCCCTTCGCAGCCGTATCTAGTAGAGGAAAGAATGAAAAGCTAATAAAAATAGCAATCATATAGAAACAACTACCAAAAATTGTTGAAAAGTTGCACTTATTCTATCATTAAAACAAACTGCCTTTTGTTAAAGCTTCACAAATATTGAAACCATGAAAATAAGTTTCTTCAACTTGCAAACTAAATGAAACTCTAATAATCAATTGCATCCTATTGGTGAAAATGTGATGACAAGGTGCCGAAAAATAACTATTAATTATTATCTTACTTCAGTAACGACCTTAAAATCATCCTCCAATCTAATAGTCAATTGAGTAGTCACATTGAGCAATTTGCACTCATTCATTAATTATGAAATAAAGGGAAGAAAAAAAGTCAAACACAAACATAGCATTCCAAAAGAATAGGAAATAAGTTATCATTCTCTGATCCAAGCAAAGATCATTATGCCATCCGTTACTATGTCGTGGCAACTATTAATAAGAGTTCAATCAGACATTCTTCATCTCATCATTATAAATTCTTTCAATCAAACTTCTATTTGCAATTTAATATTGAAATGAACCAACTTCAATTCCCCACTCCTATTGTAACATTATAAAGATGTTGATTTAGCATAGAAAATGCAGCACAAGCAAAAATATGCAAGGTGGAGATTTTAAATTCTTTTTATATTACATGGTGAGCAATGATACAAAGATAGAATAAGGCACACTCCAAACCAACTTCATATCAAAACCTATAAAAGTTCTCAATCTCTTTTTCATGAATGTTTTCATTAAGCCACTCTAGCCTTAATACCCAACCCCCCCTCAAAACACTAAAAATAAAAACATTAAAAGATTGGTCCCTCAATCACAATCCTTGCTTAAAAACTTCCAAGCCCATGATTAACTCATTTTCTAGTTGAAGAATTTGATCAACAACCCTGTAGCCATTAAGGCTCCGAATAGTAGGGTAATCAACATCATAAAGAACAGACACATCTGAAATGTCCAAGTTCTATCCACAAGATAGAAATAAAAATATAAGAGATATAGACAAAGAGAGTCTTTATATATAGACACAATTTAAGAGAAAAGAAAAAAACCTCATCAGCATAATCCATTGTATCCTAGGTAAAGAACTCATTGCATAATTACTATCCTCAAACTAATGATACAACAGCATCCCAATAGATGAAAGGATAGGAAAGTTTACATCCATTGGTAAATAAACTAAGTATGCAGTTCTCCAATGTCATAAATAGTGAACAGAGACATACTTGCATAGAAAAGGTCAATTGATATTCCATCAAACTTGAATTTCATCACAAGGACGTGAGCATCTGGAACAGGTTGTAGTTCTGTGACTTCCTCCATTTCTACTAAAATATTATGCAATACTAAGAAGAAGTCCTCCTGCCAAAGACAACCTAAGATTAGATCCACAGCGGACATTAACAATATCACTAAATCATTTTTGATCATATAGAGGATGGATAAATTCAAACTTAATAGGACATGACATCCAACATAGCAGTTGAAATAACTAAAAACTAAAGCTGAAACAACATTTTAAAATACTTACTGTTTAATGCCTCCAACAATACGCAAATCCTCTTCTCTAATTAAAGATGATTTTTCTTATTGACTCATTTTCAGTCTGAACAACAGAGAGCTATAACTGGGTCAACAAGCTTTATAATATGAAATATTCAAGATTTCATCAATAGATATGTAAATTCCAAGTAACAGAAATGTAGGATTACTGCACCATTTTCATCAATGCCATGCTTAAGAAGTAGAGTTGCCCCTTGTGGATGTAAGATGATCATTCTAAATAGATGTAAACATTTTAAATAAATCAGGGATATTTCTCAATTATTTAATTAACTATTATTTCACAAACATATAATAAGTTTATATCTAAGTAAAAGTATTCTTAATTTGTTCTCACAATATTGTGAAAGGTAGGTTTTATATACATTGCAAGAAGAAAATGTTCGCAGATCAAAATGCTTTTAACCTAGGTACAGACCTGGAAATATCATTGCCATCGGCCATGATTTTAGTGATTTCAACAACAAATGAATGTTTGCATCAGCAAATTTACTAGTGTGATAATGTGAAGTGTCCTTCAAAATTTGAAGGATGGCACCAATTCTGGATATGTCAAGCTCCAATAAAGCAAAGTTCTTATTATCCTTTGAAAGAACTAAGAAAAGAAAAAAAACCTTTAATAAATTAACTATAAGATAATAAGTCACAATATTGAAATATATATAACCTAGAATGACAAGTTCATCTAAACTTATAATTCAAGCATATAAAATTCCATCAAATCTATCAAGCGATCATGTTTGAAGAAGGATTAGTTAAACCTTAAAATCTACTAACCTACTAAAATCAAGCCTTTTGCATATACTCTAACCAATTAGAACATTGCTCAAGATGGTAACATGATGACATTATTCTTTGCAGTAAATTTTGAGTCTTACAATATGGGCTCATTTCAAAAATCAACAACAATTTATCTCAATGGCATTCATTACTACATACCAAACTTGAATCATCAAGAAAAGCATAAAAATAAATTTAAAGATGAATCCTAAACTAACAAGGCTTAACCAACTATATATTATACTAACCAATCACATAACAAACCCATCTAATTATATATATATATATATATATATATAAAATCATTTTAAAATTTATTCAAATAATTAGTAGGGGCAAATTTGGTAATCACATACCAATTAGAGTGAAATTCTCCAAATTTTCCTTAATTTTATCCATCACTATGCTCGTCGGAGCCTCGTTGGATCCTCGTCGGAGGTACACCAATGCTATGCACTTGTAGCTGGAGTCACCGGTAGCCCTTTGGTGGTGTTCACATGCCCCAACACCTCTCAATTTGGTCGGGATCTACCTCAAGACCCATCGGCATCTTCCTCTCCGATTTACTCATTGCTGGTGATTGAGGTTGATCGATGGGTATAAGGAGGAGCGTCGAACCACCAAAAGTCTACTGTTGGTGTCCATTCTGCCATCCAATGCCGGAGGTGGCTGGAATCTCGAGGAAGAGCTATCAGTTGGAGAGAAAGATTCCAAACCGAAATAAAAATGAGAAAACAAAGACTATCAGTTGGAGAGAGAGATGTCAAACCGAAATAAAAATGAGAAAACAAAGACTATCAGTTGGAGAGAGAGATGCCAAACAGAAATAAAAAATGAGAAAACACCATTGTGGAGGCTGGCGATGATGTGCGTTGGTCTGATTCTAGGACCCTTTCTCTTTCCATTCTCCGACCTCTCTCTCCCTCTCTCCCTTCATTCTTCCTCCTCCTTTTTTCTTCGTGTTTCTTTGCTGCCCTTCTTTTTTTTTAGAACTCTAAGAATTGCTGCCTTCTTTTTTTAACCCAATTATTATTATATTATATTAGTTTCTCATTGTTATTTATTAATATATATATATATATTAAAATTATTATTATCTTAACAACACTTATTTATTTTAAAAGTTCTTGTTATTAATTTCTATCTATATTATTATTTTTTTCTCATAACCATATTACTTTATTGGGTTATTCCTAACATCGCGTTGACCCAACCACATTATTCGGATTCTTGAACCCGAGGTGTTACATTTATACCCAACATAAGTGTCAATCATAAGATAATCATAAAAAAGAGAAGGGATAGCAATAACCTGTTTGGAGCAAAAGAAAGAGCAAACTTAGCCTCCATCTATTGAGATACATGTTGCAAACCTTCATCAGTAACTGTTAATGTGCAATTACTAACTCTCTTCATCAATAACGATGCTAGCTTGGAGCTCTTGAAGGGTCCATATTAGATCTCAGCCGTCATTATAATTGACGGCCTAGATACCACTTATGCATCCAAAAATAAGCACTCTTAGACGGATTTTTTTTCCTAATTATAAAATTTAATACATTACATTCGTGCACTAATTATAATTTAGTTGATTATACGATTTAAATGGACACATATTGTACCCAAATGATAATTATATTTATTTTTTAAAAAGTCAAAAATACCCCTACTTTCATATGTACAATATTTTATTAAATGTAGGATAATTTTATAGAAAAATTTATATAGAATTATAATTTGCATCAATAAATATAATATGCATGCATTATATTTTAACAAAATAAAAATAAATTATAAATTTTTCATAATCATTTTAAATGAAATAATAAACTTTATATTATTATTATATAAATATTTATATTTAGTATTTTTTATAATATGACTATATAATAATTATAATAATTACTTTATTATTATTATTAAAATGTAATTTTTTTTAAATAAATAAGTTTATATTTAGGAATAATTGATAAAAAAATCAATAGAATTCCTAATAATTTAATATTTGATTTAAATTTTATAAAATAAAAATTAATTACAAAATTTTTTATTATTATTTTAAATTAAATAATATATTTTATATTATTATTTTATAAATATTTATTTTTATTAATCTTGAACACGTAAATATATAATAATAGTAACAATTAGTTTATTGTTATCATTAAAAATGTAAATTTTTTAAATAAATCACTTTAGATTTTGGTATAATTGATAAAAAAATATTATCAACTTATAAAATATTTTATAATTTTTTGTTACAAAATAAAATATTCATTTCATATGGTGTATATTAAAAATACTTGAAACTATACATAAATCATGTGAGTGAAATTTAAAAAAATTATTTTTTGATTTATTTGCTACGGATTAGCTACTAAATTATTCTGTCGCTAATGGTATTATTCTGACAAATTACTATTAGCGACAGAAAAATGTTCGTCGCTAAACCATCGTAAAAAAGGTGCTATATTTTCCCTACAAAATTAGCGACTAAAATGTTCGTCGCTAAATTTTCTTGAACAAATTTCATGAATAAAAAATTATAAAATTTAGCGACGGAAACATTCATCGCTAATTCCATCGCAAAACATGACGCGTATACTTCCTGCCAATAATTAGCGACTGTATATTCATTCCGTCGCTATTTCATCGCAAAAAATAGAAAATATCCTCCCCACGACGAAATTGTAAAACAGTCGTGAATTCGTCGCAAAATTAGTGACAAAAATAAGGCCATCGCTAATTTTAGTCGCTAATTGGCAGTTTTTTTTGTAGTGTACATTAGAGGTAAATAATGAAAGTGTAGAGTTCGATGTATTTAAGATGATGAAGTCTTCATCAATGGAAAGTGTATGTAGAATTAACTTGATTGATATTATTGATGAGTGCATTGATGTGGTGATACATGTATGTATAAAGCAAGACCCTATCGAACCACATACTAATAAAGAAGCTAATGTGCATCACTTGGAGGTAACATCACACTTCCCTCCTTATAAGAATTCAAAATTTGAACCCTTGAGGAAGGATGATGATCCAAAGTCTACTTCACAAAATGAAAAAGCAAAGCTAGAGCTTAAACATTTACCATCCAATCTAAGATATATATTTATTGACTCTAAATTTAAATTTTCTTTTATTGTGAATTCATCTTTGCCTAATGATCAAGCTAATACTTTATGCGCTATGTTGCTTAGTTATAATGATGCCATTGGTTATACTATTAATAATTCAAAAGTTATTAGCCTAAAGGTTTGCATGCATAAAGTTCTTTTGAAGGATGATGATAATCCTTCCATTGACGATAAAAAAATGATTAAATCCCACTCTTAATGATGTGGTAAGGAAAGAAGAAATTAAGTTGCTCGATAATGGGATCATTCCATTAGTGATAGTAAATGGGTGAGTCCCATTTAAGTTATCCCTAAGAACAGAGGCTTGACGGTTATTAAAAATGAGTCTTATAATTTAATACCTACCAGAATTATTGTGGGATTGCATATGTGTATAGATTATCATAAGTTAAATAAAGCAATTATGAAGGATAATTTTCCATTACCTTTTCTTGATCAAGTTCTTAAAAGCCTAGCCAACTTTTCTTATTTTTGTTATTTAATTGGCCTTAGTGGTTTTTATCAAATTTCTATTCACCCCGAAGATCAAGCTAAGACCATATTCACATGCCCATATGGTAATTTATCTTTTAGGTTTATGCCTTTTGGTTAATGCAATGCTTCTACAACTTTTCAAATATGCATGTTTTCCATCTATAGTGATTTGATTAATGAATGTATTAAAGTCTTCATGGATGATTTTAGTGTTTATGGATTAACTTTGAGCATTGTATAGAAAATCTCTCTAAAGTTCTTGGTAGATGCATAAAGCATGGATTATTACTTAATTGGGAGAAGTGTCACTTTATGGCATAAAAAGGAATTATTTTTGGGTATTTGATATCAAGCAAAGGCATTGGGGTTGATAGAGTAAAGATAAAAGTAATTGCCAATTTGCCACCCCCAAAGTGTGTTAAGGATATAAGGAGGTTTCTTCTCCATATGGGTTTTTATAGGAGATTTATCAAGGATTTTTATAAGATAGCAAAGCCATGCAATTTGCTTACTAAAGATGTTGATTTAGAGTTTGATGAGGCATGCCTTGATGCATTTGAGACTCTGAAGAAAGCTCTCATTTCAACACCGTATTTTGGGATAAAGGAAATTAGGTAAGTCTTATGTGATATACTACACTAGTGAGTTACTTAATAAATCTTAAATTAACTACACCACTACGAAGAAGGAGTTGCTAGCTATTATTTATGCATTTGATAAGTTTAGAGCATATCTTATAGGGTAAAACGTCATTGTATATTCAGATCATATTGTTTTTAAGTGTTTGCTAAGTAAGAAAGAGGCAAAACCTATACTCTTAAGGTGATTTTTAATGCTTTAAGAGTTTGATTGAGAAGTTAGAGATAAAAAAGAAGTGAAAATGTAAGGCCCCAAACATGACCCTAAATTTAATTTGCATATTTTTAAATGAGCATTTTTTTTAAGTAAAGGTCAATGGAGTAAGTTATTATGTTAATTGCATGGAAATAAAATTTAAAGGTAAAGTTTAATTTTTAATTGAGGGTATAATTGAAGAAAAAGTATTAATTGTGGGGTAGTTTTGAAAATTCAGAAACTTAAGAGGTCAATTGGGAATTAGAGAACAATGGAGAGGTTAATGTATGAATAATGTAAATGTGGGGTATGGAATTTGACATGCAAAGAATAGGATGGTTTTAGTGTGACATGCAGATTTTAGGAGGACCTAAAGAAAGATTTGACATAGTATTATATAAATGAGTTTATATAGTGGAAAGAAAGAGAAAGTGGCAATTGTGAGAGAGTGGTGGTCGGCTAATTGAGAGGAAAACCAGAAAGTTCCCAACTCTTCTTCTTCCCTTATTTTCTTCTAAATCCTCTCAAGAAATTAGTTGATAAGTTTTGTTGGTTCAACAAGTGTTTAAAACATTAAACTCTAAGGTAAATGATCTCTACTGAATTTCATCATTATCATCTTCATCTTCTTCTCATCTTGCTTGTGGTAATGAAGATCAAGTGCTGGAAATGATGAATGAATTTTGGTTGTAGTCAAAGAAGGAGGAGATAGGAAGGATAAAGGGAAAGACATAGCAAGAGATTGAAAGCTTGAGTGTGATAAGTTTCAGAAAAAGGTATGGGAACTTAGGATTATTCATATTGCATGTGAAATTATCTACTGGAACATGTTGTGGTTGGCTTGAAATCTAGAGAAAAGTAAAGAGAACACAAGATAAGAAATGCATGTGAGTCTTAAAAATTCTGGGTTTGAGTTCACTGGACCTAGTTGTACTATTTTGGTAATATCTTGAGTTTGAGAATAGATAATTAGATGATTCCAATTGGGTCTTAAACTATACTTATATACAAAGATTTCATAAGAAGAAATCACACTCAAATTCTGCCTCTAGATATTTTTTATGATTTATTGAATTTAGGAAAACTTCTAAATTCGGATTCTGGACCAGGTTGGGGAAAAATTGAGATATCTGTATGTAAATGATCATAATGACATGAAATTAATTTCTATGAAAACTATACTCATAAATACACATTTTATATGAAGGAAGTAATGCCTAATTTTATTTCTAAGTTTGTCAAATAATTAGCATGAAATTCGTTGAATCTGTTGGGACTGTTAGGGTACAGATGTTGGTATTTTGGGCATAAGTAATAGTAGAGAAGTCAAAATATTATTATGTAAAATTCTGAGTAAACTAGATACCTAGGAGTACGTTTTTTATGAAGAAATATTGGTCTAAATATCTCTTGATTTTGTGCTATGAATTTTTATAAGTGACAGCCCCCACTGTTTTGGTTCTATGAACAGCCTATAGTGTTTTTCAAATAAATCGAGTTATAGACCAGATATTAAGATTAATTTTGATGCTCTGGAAACTAGACACATAGGGGAATAAGATTGTAGAAGTCCATTTTGCCTAAAAATGACATCTTCAATTTCAAATTTGGCTCACAAGTCGAGTCCAGAATGCTGCCCTGTGCAGATTTTTGTGATATTTTATTCTATGACTTTTAATTAATTGAAATAAAAAGTTGTTTATGTGATTGTAAAATAAATTGGATAGAGAATGTAATATGACTATAAATGAAGGATTTATAGGCATATATATACATTCATATGTGTACATAAATAAATATTAGTGATGAAAATATCTAACTTATACATATAATTAGATTTGTACATGATTGTTATATGCCAAATTGATGTACACATATGTAATCCTATGATATGAAAGTGCACATGAGTTGAATGATGATAAAGGCGTATATATAGATAAACATGCTTATAATAATAAGCCTACTATATGCGAATGTACCTACAGGTATGTATATTTATAATTATGTTTATGAGTGTACGAGCATGTATTTACCCTATGAGATAGATGATGTTTTAGCATGACTATGAATATGTGAGATGCTGAATGAGAATACGATCAAGTTTATGATATGATTATGTATATGAGTGTATGAGCATGAATAAAGTATTGCCTGCAATAGAGTTCAGATGTGGATAGATAGGCGCCTATAGGGAATTGCAGCTGCCAAAGTCGATCCTGCTGGATCTTACACAACCCATTAGGGTTGTTTATTTTTGCCCTCGTGTGGGTGCTCACGTGCGAGCATTTGACCGGTCCAAAGTATAGTTGGCCCTACTTGGGTCCATAGTTATGATATCTTCGGATATCTATCATTTGATACCCTCGGGTATCCATCGATCCCGTTATCCATTCTTAGAACTTAAGCAGGCTAAAGTAAAGTAATAAAGTTTCAAAGTTATTCACAGTATGAGATATGCATCTGATATATGAATTATTATGGTTAACAGTGACTATTTGAGCACGACTTAATATTTGTTTACATGATATATGGATCACTTCATGAACTATAACTAGTATGCTGATTCAATTGTGAAAAGTTATCTTGTTATGCAAGCTATTTATTTTATATTTTTCTTTTCTTTTGCCATATGAGTATTGTTGCTAGTTATTTTATATTTTTGACGACCACTGTGAGTGGTTGTCTTTCATGTTTAGAATTCCCCACTAAGCTGTAAAGCTTAGCACGGGTTATTTGATCCGTGTAGGTTTTAGGTAGTGAAGACTTTTTGCACAGGATCTAATTCTGCATCAGGACAGGCCAACACCAGTCGATAGAAGTTGATGTAGGAAATTTTGATAAATTTTGTTTAGCTCCTTACATGTATAATGTGTTTAAGAGTTGTAATATGTATATATATATATGTACATTATATAAAAGTAAAGACTGTAATAATCTCATGATGAGAATACTAGTATATGCATGCATGATGAAATTAGAATTACTTTATATAAATGTATTGATATGATGAATGCTAAGCATGAAAGTACAATAGCTACAGTATGATGATATAGTCATATGACTTGATGAATTAAAATGGCATAGTTTGCATTGGATATAGTAAACATGGGATATAGGGTGTCACAGAAAATCTCATTATGAATCATTTATCTAGGTTGGGTCAAGAGGGATTAAAGAAGAATAATGATGTTATATGAATTTATGAGACATTTCGTGGTGAACACCATCTTAGTGTGGCATTAAAGGAAGTCCTATGGTTTGTTGATATTGCCAATTATCTTATGAGTGGTGTTCTTTCTTATAGATTCAATTATAGAGCCAAAGGGAAAATTTCTTGCATGATAGTAAATTCTACTATTGGGCGAAACCATTGCTTTATAAGAGATGAGTTGATGGATTGATTAAAAGGTCATTCCCTAAGATGAAGTGTAAGATGTCTGGAGGCATTGTCACTTTATAGATGTACGTGGACATTTTGGTGTAACCAAAATAACATCTACGGTACTTCAATATAGTGTTTGGTGGTTTACATTGTTTAAGGATTTTAGAAATTTTGTGCTTGCATGTGATCGGTATTAAATAATAGGTAATATTTTTAGGAAATATGGGATGCCTTTGAAGGGAATTCTAAAGGTTGATACTTTTGATGTATGGGGTATGGATTTCATGGATCGTTTCCTAAGTTCTTTGAGATATAAGTACATATTGGTTATGATCGACTATGTTTCAAAATGGGTTGAAGTGATACACTACAATTACTAATTATGCCAAGGTTGTTAAGAAGATGCTTAAAAAGATTTTTTTCCAAGGTTTGGCACTTTTAGAGCAATAATTAATGATGGAAGTTCACATTTTTGTAATCATGTCATAAAAGCTCTTTTAAAGAATTATGGAGTGACATACAAGGTTGCTACTCTATATCACCCACAAACAAGTGGGCAAGTTGGAGTGAGTAATAGAGAGATCAAGTGAATTTTGGAGAAAGCAATGTTTTCTTCAAGGAAAGATTGGGCATTAAAGTTAGATAATGCTTTATGGGCATATAAGAAAGTCTTTAAAACACCAATTGGCTTTACACCATACCAATTGATTTATGGAAAGTTTTAGCATTTTCTTGTATAGCTTTAGCATAAGGCATACTGGGCAACAAGCACTTTGAATTTTTATTTGAGGAAGGCAAGTAAGAAAAGGTTACTTCAACTTAATGAATTGGAGGAGTTATTGATGAATGGTTATGAGAATGCTAAGTTGTATAAGGACCATACTAAGCTGTGGTAATTGGTTCTACTCTATGATGCGAGATTGACATTGTTTACTAAAAATAGAAATCAAGATGGTCAGGTCCTTTCAAGGTTATCAATATTAATCCTTATACAACCATCGAAATTGCCAATGACAAGGGTGAGTTATTTAACGTAAATGCTCACTGCCTCTAACCTTGTTTGATGTGTGATGCCATCCACACCCAAGGTTGAACAAGTTCAAACCATACACCATGTTTCAATAAAAAAGTGTTGTTTTGATAATTTGCTTTTATTTAACCATATTGCAATTTTAGCAGTATTTATGATTTTATAGTGTAATTTATTGTTGTTCTTATAGTTTTCTTTCATTATACATATTGTTTTAGCTCATACTAATGTTTCTATATACGTTTGTTTTGTATTTTTATGTTAGTAATCAGGATTTGTGCTGACTTGTCCCTTTGGTGTTTACTCAATATAAAGGAGAAAGGTGTTGACTCAGTATAGAGGAAGGTACTGACTTGCGCTGCTCATCCCAACTCAGTATAGAGAGGAAAGGTGTTGAGTTAAGTCATATGTGCTAACTTGGGATAACAAAGGTTGGTGTCAAGTCATGCCTTGCATCCTGACTCATTATAAAAATTAGTCGTGTTGAGCCATGCCACTCGTGCCGACTTGTTCCTTGGCCTCTTTGATTTTCCTTCTTCACACTTTTCCATTTTATTTCCCTTTTCAAATTTCCCATTTCCATATTTTAATTTTTTTTTCAAAGAGAAAAATTAAAAAATATATAATATTAGTTTCAAAACTATGAGTGATGACCTTTCACGCCAAAAGTCATGTCTCTTCCTACCTTTTCTACACACCTTTCCAAATTTCTTTTTTCTATAAGTAATAGTCTTCTCCCTTTTTAATTCTTGTAGCCTTTCTCAATTCCCCATACATTTCTTACATTTCTAACCCTTATTTATCTTCTGAACTCTCTTTTCCTTCTTTTACATTCTTTATTAGTTCTTCTTCATCTTTTTCTTTTCTTTATATTACTTTCTCTCTTTTTATATCCTAATTCCCCTTTATCTTTTTCTTCACATTTTCCTCATCCACTCTCCATTTCACCACTCTTTTATCCATTCTCTTTTGCCACAATGAGGAGGACTAGGGGTTCATTTTCTTTAGGCCCTCAAGAGGAGTCTTAAGAGGGAGATTTATCATGCATGTACAAGTCTAACTTCTCCATACTTTTAGAGGAGGAAGGTACTAGGTTCACATCTCTTAAGTTTAGAGAAATTGTTTTGTGTAAGTATTTTCCATCTTTTTTTGCTTAGAGATGTTGCTATGTTTGATTTATTTAATCAAATGTTAACTATATGTTATCTTCATAAGTTTGTTTTTGTGTACGAGCCCACCTATATTAAGTTAATAACTGAATTTTATGTATCCCTAGAAGTTAACTTATATGATTCACATATTTTGGAATTTAGGTTGCAAAGGAAAAATATTCATTCACATATTCTTTCATGCATAGGGTGTTTATTTTTAAAAAGAATGGCATGTGTTACTCCCCTAAATATTTTAAAGTGAATAAGTTTTGGACATTTTTAATTAATTCACAGTGTTCATTTTAACCCAAAAAGCGTAAGGCCATGTTCAACAAAGATTTGAAATTTTAATTATTTCATAAAGTCCTTGCTTGTGTCATTTTTCGTAAGTTTGAATTTAATAGTCTCTACTCAAGAGTTAGTTTTGATGTGGTGCATCCATAGCAAGAAATAAGTATGTTGGATTTATTTAATTTTTAACCAGTTATTGCTTTATACATCACATAAGAATGCCTCTCGTTCTTATGGGCATATAGTTACTATCATTGCTAAGGCTCTTAATGTTCATCTTGATAATTTAACGGATCTTGTTAAGTGCTCTTATTTTACTAAACAAACATTGATAAGATGAGAGGTAGTGGATTCATCATTGTGATTGATTCCTATATGTTCTTAGTTACATTGATGAGGATTAGCACCACCTCCACTGCAAGAGGATGAATAAGATGATAAGGATGAGGAAAAGGAGGAATTTCAAGGTTTTTAAGAAGAGGAGCCCCATAATGCTTTGTCCATTTTACTTGCCATATACCATAAGGGTTTAAGTGGAACTTTTAGCTGACCTTCACGTATATGGAAGCAAATTTTAGAGAATCAATAGGCAATGCAGTACCAATTAAATTCAGTGAAGAATTGGAATTGACAACTTGATCATTTACAAAGTAAAATGGAGTACAAGATGAATCGATTCTTTGCCCAATCTAGTTATACCATTGATTCTCTCTACCAACTCTTGCGAAAAATTGAGGGGAGTTTCTCTTTTCCCTTTCTTTCATGTTTGGGATTCACATTAGGGTCAATGTGAATTTTTTAGTGCGGAGGAAGGGATAATTCATTTTTTTCACATTTATTTTTTTTAGTTTTTATGCATGTTTTTGTTTGTGTTTATATGCATGTATGCTATGTTATATCTTGCATGCTTTTATCTTCTCCACATCTATAAGTAGTTGCTTTTCGCAAGTTCTTCTTGCTTATGATTGAGATTACATCTTAATACTTAATAACTTGCTTCTTATACTTAATTGGTATAATTTTAAAGTTTCATCTAGCATATGTTTTAAGTTCATCTTATTATCTCTTTTTATTATTTTCAAAATTTATAGGATGTTTAGTCAATTTCTAATTATGCTTAAGGCTAGGATGGTTAGGATTTAAGTTTAGGTTTTTAAGTACTTAGGTAACCTTAGGGAAACCATAGCTTTAATACAAGTAACTGATCTTTCAATAATGTATGAGGACATAGATCGAAAATGATTTAAAAAATGGAAAAAAGTTTTGTGAAAGAAAAAAGATGAAAGCAACTGTGCAATATCACATGTAAGAAAAGCGTGGGATGGATCATAAAATACACCCATTAATTGAAAATAGAAGTGCAAGAGTGCTTAAAAATTCCATGAGAATTGTGAGTTAGTATGTGTTCTTAAACTTGTCCCAATATCTACTTTTATTCTTAGAATTCCTAAACATTAAGAATGAACATCTTGGTTAAATAGCTTTGTTATGATCTTAACTTTATGTTCTTGATTTTAATTTTAATAACATGAGATAGTAATTTGAATTTATCGCATATCCTATGCGTCTTCTCTATCATTATTAACCATTGGAAGTTAGTTGTTAACTATTTTTTTCTTAAGTACCCTTTCATAGTTAAGATGACTTGTTTGGAAGACTACATTATTTTGGAGAAGATAGGGATTTTATAATTCTTCACTTAGATTTTATAATTCTTGCTTGAAAGCAAGCAAGGTTTAAGTGTGGGGGAATTTGATATATTTAATATAGCATAGTTATTTACTTTAGTTGTGTTACATTTTTAAGTTTTTATGGATGCATTTGTCTAATTTTATTGAGTTATTTTTCATTTTCTAGTTTCTTTTGAGCTTGTAGGTCCCCCAGTTTTATAATGAGTGCTTTGAAGTGCAATTGGGAGCTTAAGAGTATAAGTGAAATGCTTAAAGAGTAAGTATAGGAAAATTAGATCGATGCCAATTTGTTATGCCTTGTACTAAATTATGATAGAAGCATTTTTTGCCAACTCATTATAAAAGCTTTTTGTGCTGACTCAAGCCTAACTTAACACATTGGTACAGAGTCATCACCATAAATAACCATCATAACTTTTTAGGGCACCTTTTCACAATTACATCAATTGGTAAGGGGCATGAATTGAGATGCCTAAAGGCCTATGAATATATGAAATTGACTCTATTTGAGGTATGAAGAAAATAACAATACAAAAGATTATGAAGAAAATACATACCTAAGGAAAAAGAAGGATATCAAGAGGTCTATCTAGCATCAAGTAACTTCTTAAAGAGCATTGAGGAGTCATGAACAAAATTCTATTTTTTTCTCTTTAGTTGTATCGATTGATGTTTTGAACACTCTCTTATTAGGAGCTTGGGAGTATAAGTAAAATGTTTAAAGAGTAAGTAGAGGAAAATTGGACCTGTGCCCACTCATGATGACTTATGCCAACTTGTAACAGAAGCATTTTATGTTGACTCATTCCTTAGCATGCTAACTTATTATAGAAGCTCTTTATGCTAACTCAAACCTAACTTAGCACACTAGTGTCGAGTCATCACTATAACCATCCATTATAACTTTTTAAGGAACTTTTTCACATTTACATCCATTTGCCGGGTTCACAAATTTGGCTACCTATAAACCTATAAATACATTAAATTGACTCTATTTTTGGTATGCATAAACTACCAAAAAACTAACAATACACTTCAAAATATTATGAAGAAAATTCTTAGCCTAAGAAAGAAGAAGGATACCAAGAGGTCTCTCTAACATCAAGTAACTTCCTGAAGAGCATCGAGGAGTCATTAACAAAATTTTACTCATTTCTCTTTAGTTGTGTTGCTTGATGTTTTGAACACTTTCTTGTTAGGAGCTTAGGAGTATAAGTGAAATATTTAAAAAGTAAGTAAAGGAAAATTGGATCGATGTTGATTCATGATGCCTTGTGCTGACTCATGATAGAAGAATTTTATGCCAACTCATTCCTCAATGTGTCGACTCATTACAAAAGCTTTTTATGCTAACTCCAGCCTAACTTGACATGCTGGTGCTGAGTCATCACCACAACCATCCATCATAACTTTTCAAAGCACCTTTTCATATTTACATCCATTGGCAAATGGCAAAAATTTGGATGCCTAGAGGCCCATAAATACATGAAATTGACTTTATTTGGGGTATGAAAAAACTACCAAAAAACTAATAATACAATTCAAAAGATTATGAATAAAAGACATAGCTCAAGGAAGAAGAAGGATACTAAAAGGTCTATCTAAAAGTAAGTAACTTCCTGAACATCATTTAGGTGTCATCACCAAAATTCTATTATCTTCCTTTTAGTTACCTTGCTTGATGTTTTAAACACTTTCTTGTTATTGGTTAGCTTGAATATTATGTACTTAGGCTAATTCTTTATTTGTTAGAATTATAAGGATGAGTTGATTTTATTTTGCACTTAGATTTGGTTTATTGGTTCACACTTTCCCTCTTACTGACTTTATTTTATTTTGCACTTAGATTTGTTTTATTTATCATTTTGCTTTATTTATGTTAATTTTATTAATTTTGAATTATTTTATTTTTGGGAGATGTAATAGGTAGTAATTAGATCATTTTTCTTACATGTTTAAATGGAAAAATCACTTAAAATCATTTTCTAGTAATTAATTTGAAGTTTTTCTCAATAAAATGGACCAATATCTAATTTCTAACACAAAAGTCATCCAATAATAAAGAGTTTTCTTGTAAAATATGCTTGAGAAAACCAATATTCCTAACACAATAAATGCCCTAATTTATGTATGTCATTTTATATTTATAGCTGGATAATTTTATTTTACAATAGTTTAAATAGTTAAATTATTTATTTGTCACTTTATTTACCAATTTTGTTATTTGATTGACGTGTTTATTTCATTTATGACAATGCATCATGTGAGAGATGAGAGTGGATTAATGTCTAAAACCTAATTATAAAACAACATATGATCGAGGTGCTAAGTAAGAGTGATGTCCCAAACACCATTCTTTATTTGGACATCAAAGGTTGAGATTCATTTTTCAACATTTTGTTTGGTGGCGACTCTATGGCACCTACCCCTTTAAACCCACATTAGATGCCTTTATGGGTTGACTACCAATAATAATTTAGGCTTAACCTTCTTTTATTGCGAAGTAGCCAATATATGTGTTATAGTGAGACTCATTCGGTCTTTAACCCTAAAAGCTAACCTTTAAGAATGCAATTGGAATGAAGCATGGCTCCAGCATGCATTATAGTGGAAACTCCATTGGGGACTAAAGGGACCTTTCTCTTAAAAGTATCTTAACTGAATATTCTTTATAATTTGGTTTCTCTTATTAATCCTATCTCTTTTTAAATTTGCATACATTTTAGAGCCTTAGAATTAAGTTAGGCATCCTATATAGCCTTAGTGTTATTTTGAAGCATACCCTATGTTTGCACAATATATGGGGTGTCAAGAAGACCCACTAGCCTAAGTCTTATACCAATTGGTTTATGAAATGGTGACGCATTAATCGTTATGCTTGTGATAAGCTAAACTTATTATAAGGGACCATGCTTAGGTAACCCTAATGTTTCATCACCTTTGACTTAAGCCCATGTAATGACAAAAGCTACTTCCCTTAGGTTGTATAAGCTTAATAATATTTGCTTGCTATATGGACCTTTATGTATTAACTAAACTCAAACAAATAAGGAGGGTACTAGTCAAAGGCTGCCATGCCCCGACGGATCCTACCCGATTTGTATGGATTAGTCAAAATGCATAATGGTCAAAACCTATACATTTGCAATTTTAATTAAGAGAGATTATGCTATCAATTTTTTTTGCCATAAACTATGCATGCCCATCAGGTATCCTATTAGCCCATCTAGAAAAGAGACCACATGACCTCCTTTGTAGGAGTAATAAGGTTGTAAGGCTTTATCTATACTTGTGTGTGATTGTGATTGATGTCTATTGAAAGCATTCATTTCATTCATGCATCATATACATACAATGCTTATGTATCATTAATCATACATAATTTCTAATGTGTAATTCTTACAGCCATCATAGATTCATCTAGGTGGTCTAGAAGGTTAGACGGTTGCCTAGTTTGAAGGCTAACATTTGAATTGCTAGGGTCAAGCTTAAGTTCAAAGTTGGAATCAGAGGTTAGTTCCAAGTTAACTCTAAGCCAGTTACCAGAAAGTAGTTAGGAAATAAGAAAAAATGGATAATGAACAATTGAATGAGATTGGGAGAGTCACAGACAAATAATAATGTTTTCATACCTAAGGGAAAGGTTAAATGCTTATGCTTGAGGACTTTTGATAATATGAAATGAATTGGATCGGAGGCTTGATAGGCGACTTCAAGAGTTTGAAGAGAGATTAATGGCCATGATTGGTGGGTTGGTGGCTTTTTTTGCACCAAACACTAGAGTTTATCCTGCAGCATCTGCTCACGAGATAGCAAAGGCAACATATGTTGGGGATGCTACCATGATAGTTGTTGATGTACTTCGAGACCTGCTAAGGAAGGAAAGGAGGCATACGCGAAGAATGATTACATTAAGGAAAAGGATGAGAAATATATTCCTCTAATGATGAAAATATAAGAAGTAGAGGTCCAAGTGCTGAGGATGTAGCCTTTAAGAAAATGGAAGGGAAATTCAAAGCGATGTTTAGGTTATTATCTTCTGGAAATGGAATGAACCCTAAAGACCTGGATTTAGATAGAGATGAACCATTTCCTCGGAGGTTTAAGATGCATGACTTATTGAGATTTGATGGTACTTTAGATCCTTCTACACATGTTAAGCAATACATGTTGTGGAATATTTATGTTAGAGTTTAACATAGCCAGTAATTGACTAGCATCATATATTGGATAAGTGTACCAAGGATGACTAGGGTTTGCTAAATAAGGAGTTCCTCACGCAATATAATTGTAGCATCAGAATGAAAGTCACTCTAAAAGATCTTAAATTGCTCCAACAAAAGCATGATGGGTCTTTTCATGAGTACCTCACTAGATGAAGGAACCGAGTAATGGAGATAAAGAGGAAGCCTTACACAACTGATCGAATTAGACTCTTTATTTAAAATGCAAATCTTATCTAAGGGATAGCCTAAAGATGAAAGGTTTGAAGGATTGAAAGTCTCTAAATGATATAGCCATAAAGGCTATAAATAAGAGTATTTGGCCAGAAGGGCCAACAAGTAGGGTATAATGAGGAACTTTAGCAATAAAAAGGTAGTTAAAAATAATATTGGGGTGAATAAAACCTGGAAAATAGCTAAAGTGTCTACTATAAAGGTTAATTAGAGACACTATTCTAACCTCAATAAGTCACTATCTTGGGTGCTAGATTAGTTAAGCAAAGAAGGAAAGATTTAGCCATTTCCATCGAGATCAACGAATAGTAAATGGTTGCCTCATCAGAAGGAAGATCAATACTGTGCTTACCACCAGCAAACTGGGTATCTCATTAACTATTATCTCACCGTAAGGAACATAATTCAAGATCTAATAGACAAAAATAAATTTTAGATCCTGAGAAAAGAGATAAAAATAAAAAATGAGGTTACAATGTTGTACCACCATTGGTGTTTATGATTGGGTAAAATCTACCTATATTGTATGTCATGAGAGACCTATATATAAATAAGTATGTGGCCATTACTAATTTCACCCCTAAAGTAACAAAGCCAAGTGAAGAAAATTGGTTAGTTTTAATGATTGATTGTTAGGATTCCCCTATTAAAAGTAAAGATGAAGGAACCACTACAAAAAAACTGTTAATTAGAATTTCGTCTCTAAGTTAAATTAGTGACGCCACAATGAACAGTCGCTAAAAGGCCAGTCACGAATATATTAGCGACGAAATTCAAATTCAGTCTCTAATTTAGCGACGAAAATTTTCGTCGCTAATTTTTTTTATTTCGTCGCTAATTTATATTCCTAATTAATTGCCAAATTATAATAATATTTAGCGACTACATTTTGTGTCGCTAATTCCGTCGCTAAGTAAAAATTTAGAGACGAAAATTGTTGCTAAGATGGTCGCTAATTATTTCTTAAATTATATCTGTCACATATTAGCGGCAATCTCTGTCGCAAATCCGTCGCTAAATTATTGCATAATTTAATTTTTTCTTTTACTTTATTTTAAAATTTTAATCCTATATACAATGATCGTTATTTATTTATTTTCAACCAGTACATAATAATAATCTCACACATACAAATATATATTTATTCCAAATCAGAATATATTCCAAAATACACACATATATATATATAATTATTTGAAATATTACATAACATTATCCTTAAACAATCTCTCATGAAATAATAAAATAGTAAATATCGTACTAATTAGGGTTAACTGTATCTGAAATGTCTTATTATAAAGACTACTAAAAAATCAAAAAAGGTAATGCACATAATGTTTTAGGGAGTGCTTGGAATGTTGGAAATTGCAACCTCAGCCTGGTGGTTGATCAATGACAGAATTAGCCAAGTAAAGAATCCTGAATTAGTTTCTCTGTTTAATCTCTGGTATGAGTAGACCAGCATATTCCATAGTTCTCCAACAATCCATTCATGTGACAAAATCTACTAGCTCACCTGTACCAATCCATCGAGTCCATGGAATGTTGGTTTACTCTTAAGAAACACATTTTAAACCATGAATAACACACTATTTTAATGGCTAACATCTAGGCTAGGATTACAAGTTTTGAATTAGCTACAAGTTGCAACTACATGTAATGGATTGGACATATTATCAGCAAGTCAAATATCCCTTGAAGGAATTACGGTTATCATCCATAGAGGGATTTTTACCATACCAAAGACATGTAAGCACCTTATCTAAGCTCTGTAGTGCCTTGTTCCCAAAGGTATAGCACATTACAGAAGGTCTTGATTCTTGAAAGAAAGGCATTCAATTCATGCTGGGCACAACACTGGTTTCATTATAACTTGGTTTCATTTTCATGATCATGCACTTTTCATTTTTATGGCAATTAGACCAACTTCATTAAAACAAAGGCAACTTCCAAAATTTAAAACAAGCAAAAGTGGGGCAATTTTTATGAAGCTCATAAAACATATTACATTCCTTTTGGCCTAACACCAGGCAAAATAGATCTTTTATGAAATATGCATGTGAACTGCATTTGGAAATTAGAATTACATACCGAAGGAGGTATTCAGATTTATATTGCCTCATTCCTAGACCGCATAATGCATCTCTTGCAACAATCCTGATCTTCCGTCTTCCAAAACCATCAACATCCCTTTTGTCCACATAATCACCAGAAAAGCGAAATGAAGAAGCATACCAACATCACCATATAATCACCATACAAACTCCTAAAAAAGAAACAAAAGTTTCAAATGAATAAATTTTCCTCATTAAGAAAGGAAAATAGAAATTGTCAACATAGACCAAATTGAGGAAAAATGAATTCATAAAAAAAGGATATGATAATCCATTAGTGGACTGCATTTCCTTTTTTCTTTTGCATTTATCAACTTCGACACCTTGGTTGGTCAGGGTGTTAATTGCTGTATGTCATAGTTTTACCAAATGAAGCTCATTGAAAAAGGAAGTTAGAAATAGTAAGTCCAAAGAAATCAAAAAGCCTAAAACACAGGCCTAAACGCAAATATTACAATCTTTTCGAGGATGCTGCCCATGGTCCGCTAGAATTGCAGTTACCACCTCCATTGATATGCACATTCGATTTTTCTGGAAAAAGAAGCGGTATGTAAACAAAGTCAACACAAAGAAAGGCCATGTGTCAATATAGACAATGTGCATGAAGAATATATATAATTTGCTTCATAAACAAAAACAAAAACATAGAAGATAAAGCAAAAAATTGAGCTAAAAAAAAGAACCAAAGTAGATGAAAATGAAATTCTGAAAATTTAATTCCAATTTAAGCTTATATAAAATGATGTTTCTGAGGTTACCTCAAGAAACTCATTGAACTCTATTTGCTTTTTCGTAGCTGCAGTTCCCACATCCACTACCATGATCATCATCTTACCCACTCTACCTACCCTTTTCATTATTCCTTCTTTTGTATTTTCCTACAACATTTTCCTTCTCTTCTCTTGCGTCTTTACTCATTCCTGTTGCTTTTATGCTTACAACATAACATTCCAACTTAACTCTTGAAACAATTTCTTTAGATTAAAACACAACAAAGATTTAGCATAAACAATCCCACAGGTCAGAATCAATTTTAGTTTTAGGTATCACAGTTGTTATATATTTATTCACTTGTTTCAAGGCAACATGTTTCCTCATCTCATCCCTACATTACAATAAATTGCCAAAAGTTATAGCAAAACTACCTATTAGTAATCCATTTGCATTAGCGTGAACAAAATTCCCAATTCAATTCACAATCAGAACTAATTAAAGAGCATTTCATTTTAAAAACAATAAGAGCAGTTCTCGTACGGTAGTAGTGTCATCCACAATCCAAAGAAATCAAATTAATTGGCATACTCCTAAGCTTGAGATGCAAATAACTTAATTATTGCATTATGATATCACATGCCAAAAGCCAAAAAAAAACTGCAATAACCCCAAAGAAATAGAGGACATTAGAAATGTAAGGCAAGTTTCAAAATCAAGTATACTTGCTTTCAGACGCAAACCTTCAGTAAATGAAAATTTAAAGTTTTCGGAGTCAAAAATATACCTCATTATTTAAAGCAGCAAAAACTGCACTAAGGCTGTCAGCTTGTGCTAGAAAATCATCAAAACCTCGATTTGCATGGAGGCATGAAAAAATGGAATAACGAATAGTGACATCAGCATCCACAACAGCCGCAATAAGAAGTTTTTCCACAAGCTGTAGGGTGACCAAGACCACTTAAAAATCAAGAATGCACATTTCACATAATGAAAAACATTATTCAACGTCTTCATGGGACTCAACATATTAATCATGAACAAGGAACTGCATCAATCATGACATATGCAATAGGAAAAAGACACCAAAAGCCTACCTAGAGAAGTAAAATTGAACCATGTTTTATTGTTCAATCAACAAACAGCATGTATAACTCCTAATCTATTCACAGGTGCTGACTATTAGTGATAGACAATATAAATTACAAGTAAATAAGCAACAGAATAACCTCTACAAGATTTACTGCACTGTCTTCTGGTAAGGAACTTGAAGTTCTCTCTTGTAATTCCAATCTAGACTTTAGAGTCTAGAGGTGAATCAGAATCATCAAGTTGGCCACGGAACACAACAATTCCACTAGTGGATGTGTTGGTCCTATGTTACCACCAATTTAGTTTTAAGAATGGATGGCATTTTTGCCAAACAAAAAGGAGATTTAAGTAAAGTAACAAGACACTAAAGTCCTTAGAAACAATAAAGGGAAGGAAAACGGCGATAGTATACTTGATGAATCTAGATAGTTGACTTGATATGGTATACTTGATGAATCTAGATAGTTGACTTGATATGAATTAGAGAAGGATATAGTTAAATTGATGATAATATATATTAGGGGAAATTCTAAAACCTCTTAATATATACATCTGCTTTCAGGTAAAACCTTTAAAGAAAATTTGTTCTATAAAATCTCATTTTAAATCTCTAAAAACCATCACATTGCCAATCATTACATCTAATTAATCTGCAAATAGAAATTTGTTGCATAAAATTACAGGTCAAAAAATTATATTAATACATATTATCACATTTTCAAAATGATTATAAATATTAAACTAAATTAAAAATTAGAGAAATAGAAATCTTTCCAAATGAATCCATTGCGATTCTCCTTTTACCCAACAACTCCGAAAAAATACCAAAACTATTAGCCATGCTCTTCGGATTGAACCATCTTTTTTTTGCCTAGAGTCTTTAACCTATTTTACTATATAAGCCAGGAATAGATTTGAATACAAGCAAAACATGATTAAAATATAAATTCTATGGAACCTAAACATTTATTTGAGTAGGAAAAATAACAGGTTAGTTGATATGATATATTAGTGTTTCAATTTAGGTTGCAAAATAACATAATTCACTCTGGGTTTGTATCTCAAAAGCATAATTTAGTTATTATGCAGCCATTTATTTAATTACCAGGACATCTCCATCCTTTATAAGCTCTGAGATCCATCCTTTATTAGCATTATGTCTACCTTCTAGTATTAAGCAGTACCTTCACTGCCAAAAGAAATAATCAAGAAAAATCTATATATCAGTATTTTATGATATGAAACGAACACAACAGTCTATAAATCTCCAGATGCACACAGCAGGAGTGAAGCATTCAGCTTTTTGCATTTCTGCAAACTCCAGCAACTCTAGAAAGGTATGATTTTCTCAAAAAGCCATAAATAACATTAAACCAGAAAACAAATTCACAACAAGGGCAAGGGCAATATATAAATAGCTTACCTCTATGGAACTGCCATAACAAATCCAGAGATACAGGTTGGAAAGCACGACGACTTCTTTCAATTGATCTATGATGCTAAATCGGTGATGCAACAATATGTCTCCTCAAACTACTTGCACTCTTCACATTTATTTACTTAAATAATCAATTAACAAAAATAATTGATTTTTCCCCAATTCCATAAAATCCCTAGATATTTCTTCCCTATTTTCTTTAATTTCTCTCACAACTCATTCAATAACAAAGAAAAATCAAAGTGTACCTCGTGAAATAAAAGAGAAAATCACTGCAAGAGGCTGCACTTTGAGGAACTAAAGCACGGCGGGCAGCAGAGGGCATGCTACCACACGATAGAGAGAAGGAGAGGAAGAAGAACAATGGCGTTAGAGAGCTACGGCAGTAGCAGGAAGCGAAGGCGGCTGCTTGACGGCAAGGCGTGACCAGAGAGGGGCAGAAAGGGGAGGCGAAGGGGAGGATCGAAGGAAAAGAGGCGGTGGATTCCCCTAGAAGCAGCAAGAGAAAATTTATATCTCATCCTCCAAAACGGTATAGTTTTCGCTAGGAATGGGAAAATTTCATTTTAGCCCCCCTAACATTCTTTTTTTTTTGCCCGCTAACCATTAAATTCTTATGTTTAAAACCCATATCAATTTTAACTTAAGCCAATAATTCTCTCTCATTTTTTTATACCTATTTATTTTTATTGTAAACTGGGTTGTGCTTAGGGTCGGGTTAAGTAACCATGCTATTCAATTAATTTAAATTTGGGGCATTATAGAGAAATCGACAAATAATATCATATAAAATATTTTTAAAAATAATTAGTGAGCATAAATATTCACTTAATCTTTTTTTACTGAAATAAATTAATATTAGCGACACAAATATTCCCAAGTTTCATTAACTTTTACCCTTATGTAACTATTATATAATTATATACATTAATCATTTTTCATTTTCATCACTACCAATATATATATATATATATATAAACCTTCAAATTATACTTACTCTTATAGGATCCTCAATAAATTGATCCTCATGAACCGGTATTAGAAATAATGCTCACATATTAAAAAGTATTTGTTGGATGACTCAAATTTTGGGACGTTACGGATCAAACTCCCCAATTTTAGATTTTATTTCTTATTTCCATTAAGATAACTTATACTTTTTTAGTATTATGATAAGTTCATATTTATTTATTTTTTAAAATAAATTAAAATTTAATGAACAACCAATTTTATTTATTTGGATGTTAATTTTCATTTGATTATAGATAATTATGTGATCACACGTAATGAATACATAATTTATTAAGATATCTGAAGAAAAAGGTCAATTTCACTATGTGAAGAAAAATATCAATTTCACTAGTTCTTATTTTTCTACTATGTGAAGAAAAATGTCAATTTCATCACTAGTTCTTATTTTTATCTTGCCATTGAAAAAAGCTATTTTCAATTGAAACGGTGGAAAGAGGTGAGGGGAGAGAAAATATTATTTTTATATGTAGGGTAAATTTCTGAAATTACTAAAATATCCCTATCAAATTTCATCATTTTATCCTTGTATTCAAGGATAATTTTGTAAATATATATAACTAAAATTTTTAATGATTTAAAATTTGCTCAAAATTTTACCAAAATAAAAATAAATTATAAATTTTTCATAATTATTTTAAATGAAATAATAAATTTATATTATTCTTGTGTAAATATTTATATTTATTATTCTTCATAATATAACTATATAATAATTATAACAATTACTTTATTATTATTAATAAAAATGTAAATTTTTTAAATAAATAAGTTTATATTTGGGGATAATTAATAAAGAAATCAATAGAATTCCTAATAATTTAATATTTGATTTAAATTTTATAAAGTAAAAATAAATTACAAATATTTTTATTATTATTTTAAATGAAATAATAAATTTATATTACTATTTTATAAATACTTATTTTTATTAATCTTGAACACGCAAATATATAATAATCATAATAATTAGTTTATTATTATTATTATTAAAAATATAAATTTTCTAAATAAATAACTTTAGATTTTGGTATAATTGATAAAAAATTATTATCAAATTATAAAATAATTTATAATTTTCAGTTAAAAAATAAAATATTGATTTCATATGGTCTATATTAAAATTATTTAAAACTATACATAAATCATGTGAGTGAAATATTAAAAAAAATATTTTTTAATTTATTTGAGACGGATTAACGACTAAAATTTTCCGTCACTAATTGTTTTACTACAACAAATTACTATTAGCGACAGAACAATTTCTGTCGCTAAACCATCGCAAAAAAATGCGCTATAATTTCCCTCCAAAATTAGCAACTAAAATGTTCGTTGCTAAACTTTCTAGAACTAATTTCATGAATAAAAAATTATAAAATTTAGCGACGGAAATATGTGTCGCTAATTCCGTCGTGAAACATGGCGCGTATACTTTTCGCCAATAATTAGCGACTGTTTATTAATTTCGTCGCTAATTTTTCGTGAAAAAATAGAAAATATCATCCCCACGACGGATTGTAAAACAGTCGCAAATCCATCACAAAATTAGCAACGAAAATGATGTCATCGCTAATTTTAGTCGCTAATTGGTAGTTTTTTTGTAGTGAACCTTAGTGCCTATTGATATTTGGAGTTTAGCCAGTGAGAGTGAAAAGGAAGTAAGGGAAGTGAAAAAATTAAAAGTGGTCACTAGGAGTGGATGGGTGGCCCCAGAAATCAAGAAATAACCAACTCTCGCTGCAGTACCCACAGAGAAAGAAGTTGAGGAAAATTAGATAATAAAGCAGTTGAAGAAGACAAAAGCCCAGATTTCTATTTGGGATTTATTGAGATAATCTCTATCACATAAGCAGAGGTTGGTGAAATCTTTAAGTGAGCCTACTATTGCCATTACCATTTCACCTTCTGAGTTATTGGATCTGATTAAAGGAGGAACAAGAGATAATATTATGTATTCATCCATAATCACCCTCTCTACATCAAAGCTCAAGTGAATGGTAAGCACACAACATGTGTGATGGTGGATGATAAATGTTCTATTAAAGTGTGCCTTTTAGTTACAATTTCTACTTTTAGGTTGAACAAGAGTATGATAAACAAGTTTGATTTGACCATTTCTACTTATGACAATTTGAAGAGGCAAGCTACTAAAACCTTCAAAGCTACAATAAATATAAGACCCAATGAAATCGAGGCTAAGTTTGTTGTATTGCCAATTCCTACTAACTTCTCTATCCTACTAGAAATGCCATGGTTTCATAAGTTAGGAGTGCCCTTCATGCTGTATTAGATGATCAAGATACCACATGATGGTTAGGTTGTTACTATTAAAACTGTAAAGGAAAACCAAGTATTTATGTTAGAGATAGCCAACTAGCCTTTCAATGGGTTTCATGTATCTATAATCAGTGATAAAAAGAGTGAAAGCAACTTTATTGACAATCTATAAGTGATTGATATGTTAAAGAATATGCATTTCCTATTTAGGGTTAGTCTGGGTAAGAATTCTCAAGGGGTCTAGACTATTATCACTACCAAAGGTTAGAGGGATAATAAGGGATTAATTTTCATTGGTTTTAATTGAAAAATGAAAAGAAAAAATTGTAAAAGGGATTCCCAATGTTTCTCTGAGCTTTATGCCAACTTCAATGATCTGCCTTTACTTTGGAGAGAATGAACTCCGGTTAATAAGAGGTAAAGTAGTGTTAGGATTTGAGCTGTTCAATAATGTCTTTAACTGGGAATGATCCATACCTTATCAAGATTTGTTTGGATCATGTGCTTAGACGATACATTATGAAAGATGAACAAGCAGATATAATGTAACAATGCTATGGAGGAGAAGTTGGAGGTTATCATACAGTATAGAAAATTTTTCAATCAAGTTTCTTCTGGCCTACTCTATATCAGGATGTGAAGTCTTTTATTGAACTATGTAATAGATGTCAACGTGTAGGTAACATCTCTAAAAAGGATGAAATGCCTCTAAATAATGTGCTAGAGGTAGAAATTTTTTATGTATGAGGCATCAATTTTATGGGACTATTTCCAAATTCATTTGGTTTTGAATACATTTTAATAGTTGTGGATTATGTTAATAAATAGGTAGAAGCAATAGCTACTAGAACTTATGATGCCAGAGTCGTGCTTTAATTTATTAGGAAAAAAAATTTTGCTAGGTTTGGAGCACCAAAGCCCATTGACAAGTGTTAGAGAGTATGCCCTAGAGCCAATGTAAAAGAGATGTATTTCATATGTATGAATTCATATTCTTAATAAAAAGCATCATTCATTTATTAATGTTATGTTTAAATACATAAGTTTCTAAATCTTAAATTAATAAATGAAGTCCTAGATATTATAAACACAGTGTAAAGGCAATCATGAAAGTGTTCATGACATGAGGTGTCTATTACATGCAAATGTGTTAATATCTAAATATCCCTAGTCATAGAAGTAACAAGATAAGACATTGTTAATTCGGACAAACTAGCACATGTTAAGCTTCTTGAATGGTTCAAGCAATTGTTCTCATAATTGTGATTATGGAAGATAATCAAAGCTAACATACGGATGCTTATTAGAAGAACAAGTTCATTGGAGACCTGCAAAGAGAATCCTCACATGGATATTAAATCTATGTAAGTGAGGAATCTCTTCATAGCGGTTGTGCAAGTATCCTTAGACTTGAGTCACTAAGGTTATCTTAAGTAGCAAGTGATATACTTTGACTCCATAAGAGATTGCTTCCAACTGGGAGTGAACATAGTTAGGAGGTTGGGTATATTATGACTTACTTAAAGATAGTTGAGTAACCAATAAAGGATTCACCATCCTAGATTTACATTACAATAAAATAGCAATGGAAAAATAGCAACAAAATTCATTCCATTGCTAATTTAGCAACGAAAAACCAATTCGGCTACTATTTACCAACAGAAAATCAATTTCGTTGCTAAAATTGGTTGAAGTTTTAGGGATTTAGCAATGAAATACAAAATGGTTATATTCTGTTGCTAAAAAGGGGAAAGATTTTAAAGCCAAAATATAGCAACGAAAAACAATTTTCGTTGCTAAATATGGCGGCACTTGATAGCGGAAAAAATTTGGGATGAAAATTAGCAATGAAATTAAAATTTCGTTGCTAAAATAGCAACGGAATATTTATTTAGTTGCTGAAATAGCAACAAAATTTAAAATCCGTTGCTAAAAATAGCAACGGAATTTAAATTCAGTTGCAAAAATAGCAACATAATTTAAATTCCGTTGCAAAAATAGCAGCGAAATTTAAATTTCGTTGCTATGTTATGTTGAATTTAGTAAAGGTATTTTTTTTGCAACTGAATTAATTTTTGTTGCTAAAATAGCAATGGAATTCAAATTCCGTTGCTACAAATAGCAACGGAGTTTAAATTTTATTACTACAAATAGCAACAAAATTTTAATTATGTTGCTAAATATGGCAGCACTTGATAGCGAAAAAATTTGGGATGAAAATTAGCAACGGAATTTAAATTTCGTTGCTAAAATAGCAACAAAAATTAATTCCGTTGCTAAATTCAAAATCATTGTGAAGTTCAAAATAGTTGTGAAAATAACAACGAAATTAAATTTTATTGCTAAAAAATAATATATATAAGAAAAAACCCTATTTCTTTCATTTTTGTTCTTCTCTTCACGATCTATATAAGAAAAAACCCGAAATGTGGGTAATGTACTTGATATCTAATGTGAGAGAATGATGAATATCAGCAAATGATAACCATTTTTTGTCAAAATACATTCAGATTTTAGGACTAATTATCATTTGAAATGTGTAATATTGTGAAGCTGATTGTACAGGGTGAAGATACTCTAGGATAGTTCTGTATGTTTCTTGATCCTGAAGTTGCTTTTCTAGGAGTGGCATAAATGATATGGAAACATTTGCATGATATATCTTGAATGGTTGTTGTCCTTCTCTCTAATTTTTGTGCTTGTTTTAAAATATTTTTTACCTGAATCCAGGAATAAGCCATTTATGGTTTGACAGAGGTTTTCCTTATTGATTATGTTTGATTTCCTTATATTTTGCTTTTGGATGTGATGTGGGCGATTGGACTGATTCATCTTAAACAGCTATTTTTTTCCTTAAACAGCTAGTTTTTAAGGCAAATCTCTTAAATAGTTTTTTTTGCCTTAAACAGCTATCTATTTAAGGAAAATCTCTTAAACAGTTTTATTGCCATAAACAGCTAGCTATTTAAGGCAAATCTCTTAAACAATTTTTTTGCCTTAAACAACAAATCTCTTAAACAGTTAGCTGTTTTCCTACTAATTCCTTAGACTGATTTGTTGATAGTTAGTTGTTTTCCATTTTTAGCAGTATTTTTATTTTGGGTTGTGTTTTATTTTGCCAGTATTTTACTTTGGGCATGATTCCTATGATTTACATTATTTTTGTTTTCTTTCATAAATATTGTCTTGTATTTGCCTAAGAAGGCAGACTATGATTTGAATTAAACTATTGCAATTTTCTTTAGAGTTTCTTCTGCTGCATCAGGATTATATTGTCTAATCTCATTGAACATACAAATATTATTATTGACTCAAATTCAGGCATTGAACAAAGCAGGTTCAGACCTATGAGTTTTTAAGGAAGGTAATTTCTTTGTTTTTTAAAATATATTTATGTGATTATCTTGTGCTTGTGAACTTAATAATTCAAAGAGATAATATATATTAAAAAATCGAACATATCGATAAAATATAATTTGCATACATAAATTTTTGCACAGGTTCTGGATTCATTTGTTGAATTTGAGCAGTTAAAGATTTAACAGGTATGAAAGCTTTTATTATTACAAGTCTGAAAATTTTATGTTCTTATGTAGCTGAGTTGCATTTCCACTAAACTTTCCTTGGAAAGATTTCAAGATAAATAATTAGCTTGTTCGAAAATCTCAGTAGGGTGGCCATATGCATTGTATAGTGGTATTACTTATCTCTAATAATTAATATGGTACTGCAAAATTGCATCATTTAATTATGTTGCGTATATGATGTTTTAGTGTGTGTATCTTCATTTTTACTAAATACACTAAAACAACTTGATGTTTTAGTGTATTATTGCTTGCTATTTTTAATACACTAAAATAGCTAGTTCTTTTAGTATATTACAGCTTGCTGTTTCTAGTGTTTTTAGTTTTTGTTTTGTTAGTAGTTTAGTTAACTAGTTAGTAGAGTTAGATGGCAGTTATTCTTAAGTTAATTAACTATAGTTAGTTTTCATGTATATATAACTCTAGTTACCTATAAGCTATATATGCTAATATCTTCTATGTAGGTTGTGGCCCTAGCCAACCAGAAGCTACTTGGTCTAAATCTAGTGAGTCATTTAATAACTCAAGCCTTTATTTGCAAACTAACATACCCTGTATCTTTGAAATTCTATTTTATTAAGTTGTCACCTTTTTTTTTTGCTTTTTGTTATTTTATTTTGACTTATTAGTCGCCTTTCATATTTCGATATTGTCAATTTCACTTTTAAAAAATTAAAATTAAACCAAATATGCATTAAAGGAATCAAAATTGAGTAAATAGGCACTATTAAAGGAATCAAAATTGAGTATAAATAGGCAATATCTATTATTTCTTTCACTTTAACATGCTTATGTCAAAATTGATATAAATAGGAATCAAAATAGAGTATAAAAAGAAACACTTGAAAAACTATCACACAAAAATAGCACTAAAACATCTTGCTATAATACACTAAAATACCTAGTTATTTTAGTGTATTTAGCTAGCTAGTTGTTCTACACTAAAATAGCTAGCTATTTTAGTGTATTTAGAAGGCATTTTTGTAATTAGGTAATCTAAAATTCATGTGGTAATCTGAATTTCATGTGTTCTTCCTTTTTGGTTTGTGTTTGGATTTGATTTGAGTGATTTTTCTTGTCTTTCTTATCATCTTTATGTTTTACATCATCTTCTATACTTTAATACTGAATAATACACGCTCCTAGCTTTTATCTGTTGCTATTAATGAAGCTGAATGTTTAAGTTATTTTTACATCTCTTTTAAGAACACAACATAGCTTAACTATTTAATGAATTCTTACCCAAACTAATCTCACACAATGGTCTGGCGTTGGAATTGTAAGCTCCACTTGATGTTTAATTAGATTTTCAATTGCTATGATATTTTTTCTCAGCCAAATACTCCATATTTCTTACCTGTCTAGGTTCGAAAGTCAAAACTGAGATATGAATATTGTCTACTTAATATTATTGCTCAATTAGCTATTGTATTATTGAAAACTAAGCAACCCAGTGATATAGTTTGGAGCTCATTTCTGAAGCTCCACTCTTAATGGCACATAATAAATTATATTGGTGGGTTTATTGATTTGAACATACTATTTTTTTCATTAAAATGCTAACATGCTATCATAATTTATATGTTCTGCTCCTGCATTTCCTATCGTGACACTTTATGTTGTCTGTGAAGGATTGGTTGAATTCTGATTTGTAACATGTGGTAATTGCTATATATGCTGATTTTGTTTTGAGTTTAAGGGAATTTGCTTGGCTTAACAATTGCATACATGTTGCTTCTTTACATAATTTTTTTCATCTCTATTTCCAGATTGCCTATTTCTAAAATTTAAGGCCTTTAGGAATGCAGTAAAAGAGACACTTGGAACAATGTTCTTAGTAATTAGGTTTTTTTGTCCTTTATCTAGGAGAGAATACAACTTGAAACTTCGCGTCTATATAGGCAGGCCGGTGTTCTTCCATTGGCAGGTATCTATTTTAGCGGTGAATTACATATTCATCAGTTATTATTATATTTTGTCCATACCCTACAACATCTTCTTGCTATAGTGTTCCATGTTTTTTCTCTAGCATCTAACATCTTGAAACCATTCTAAATTAAATTATGGAAGTTGTTGTTGAAAAGGTAATTAAAAATGAAATGGTCAGTAGATTATTAAATAAACTTTCATTATTTTGAGTGGTTATTTTATATTTGTTGTTGTGCCCTTTGTAGTATTTCCTTTTCTTCATTTTCATTACAAGGTCTTTGACTGTTTTTAATTCTATATAGGCAAGTTGATATTAAAAAATTGTAATAATTATTAGCAACAGATTGACGACCGATATCACCGTTAGTAATTTTTATAGTGGTGGGAGAAATTAGCAATGAAAATGTAGTTTTCATTGCTAATAAATAATAGCAACAAAATTTCGTTGCTATTTTTAGCAACGAAATAAGGTCCTTAAATTTATATTCCGTTGCTAAAATTGACCATTTCACTGAATCAAGCATTGGTTGAATTTAGCAATGGAATTCATTTTCCATTGCTAAATTTGCCAACGAAATATATTTTCCGTTGCTAAAAATAGCAACTGACGAATTAGCAACCAAAGTTTCCATTGTTATTTTCGTTGTTATTTTTTATTAGCAATGGAAATTTGACATTTTCCGTTGCTAATTTTCATTGCTAAATTGCAATTTTCTTGTAGTGTTATTAAGGGAAGTTATCTCTTATGATTCTATAATTGCCTTGTTCAGAGAATCTCTGGCCAGAGTAATATGCCAAGATGGATAGGGATCCATGAAGGGCATTTTGGGAACAATGGTTAAATTAATAGAGCATACATAATTAGATTTATATGAGTTGATAGAAATCCATATTCAGAATCTAATTGAGATAAGAGTGGTGAAAGGAGTAATTGCACGGTAACTATTTCTATGGAAGGGTACAGTCAAACCACTTGATTTTCCTAACATTTGGGTAGTCATGATGCCTAGCTAGAGGCCGCTCATGATTTGTATAATAGTGTATCATAAATATCAATAAGGGATTGATAAAATGAATTAAAGAAGTTCAAATCATATGAGTTTTGAATATAACTCATAATTACATATTATACTGCCAATATGGATAATAATATTTGATATTATTATGGGAGAAGAGAAATGAATAAGAGAATAATTAATTAAAGAGTTTAATTAATTATGATCAATTAGAATTGTTCGCATAACGTTTTAGAAATATTTTGCAAAATGGACTTAATTGAAATATTGTATTTCATAATTAATTATTATTGGACTATAAGTGTTATAGGGCTGATATAATAATTAATAGATCCATTGAAGAAATTAAAGAGGCCCATAGAATTGGCTTTGGCACAGAAACTCTCTAGAGGAAGGGTTACACGCCAAAACCATATAGAAGGCCTTAAAGGCCTAATTCTTGTACCAAGAAAAATTAAATATATTTCATAAGTGTCATGGAGACTATATATTTAATTTGGATGGATTTAGAATTCATTTGGGTGATTAAATTCAAGCGTATGCATAAAAGACCTAGTTTATGGGTATTGTGCATAGTCATTTATGAAAGGATTTAAATTAGATTTAATTGAGCTCAAATAAATTATTAATAATTTCAAAAACCCATTTAATATTTCTCCAGCAATTTTAAAGAGCCCAATCCCATTATGAAGTTAAATTTTTAACCTAGCTATAAAAATCCAAGTTAAAGGGATTTAGGGTTAAGTGAACATTAAGAGAAAAGAAAATTCTCTCTCATTTCTCTAACCCTAGCCGCCACCCTCATTCCTTGCTAGCATCATGGAATTTCAACCAGCCTTGTAACTCCATCAATCTTGGTTCATTTGATCATTCTCTAGTGTGGATTACTAATTGGAGGTGTTCTATTTTGGACATTATGGTCTGCGACAACCTGGTGAGAAGAAAAATCAACTACTCAACAAAAATCAAAAGTGATTTTTCTTATTCTCATTAATATTTATATTGTAAATTCATGGCAAGATCAGATCTATTGGTAAAAAAATTTTAATTTTCGCTTATACATGAGATGCATGTAACCGATAATTCCCAACATAGTATCAGAGCCTCGATTTTACCATAAATCTACAATTTTATATTATTCGTGGAATAATTTTTATTTTTGAGTTATTTATTTCATGAACTTAAAAATATCGTAATTGATTATTTATGAATGAGAAATATTGATTTCTGGATTTAAGTGATCAAATATATAAAATGAAAAATAAAACTATTATTTTAAGAAAAGAATCATTGTGTTTGACGTGAATGATTTTTATTTTTCAATAAAGTTTAGGGGTTGTTCTAAATTAAATTTTTATTGATCCACTCTAAAATTATTTTGATGATAATTTATGTATTTAATATGTGATATTAAGCCATAGGATCAAACAAAATTAAAATCGATAAATTGGTGTTCTTCGTGTGTTCTTGGTAAGTTCATGTTTAGAACAATTTTTAATCTTCTAAAATTGATATATCTGATATATTAATGTGTTTTTAATTAATTGGATTAATTAAAATGGGCCTTTAATTAATTAGATTAATTTTAATTCATTAAAACCACTTAATGGGCTTAATTATGTTTACGGACTTGATTTAAATTAGTGGATAACTTGGTGGGCCCAAGGAGCTAATTTAAATTAAATATTATGGAATTTAATTAAGTTTATTAATGGGTTTTAAGGGCTGAAGCGGGCTTGGTTCATTCCAAAAAGGTCTAAATGGTCTAATAGATACAAAACTAGTTTTTGTGTAAACATACTTTAGGGTTTAAATTTATAGGTTTCGGCTTACCCTTTGTCTTAAGCCCAAAATTGTTTTTTTAATTTTTTAATATGATTAATTAATTAAATAATCAATTAATAATCAATTGGATTGATAATTAAGGCAAGAACACATGCATGTAAAAAGGGTTCCTAAAATAAAAGTTTTCACAATGGAAAAAGTTTTCTAATTTGATCACATTATTAAAATAACTCAAAAGTAAGTTTCAAGAGTTAAAACATAGTTTGTATTCCATTATATGGTTTTACTTTATGCATTAGAAATGCATATAAGGGTGTATGATTGGCATGATGGATAGTTATGGACAAAGGCCCAATGTAATTGAGTATAATGCATGTTTTGGCCCAATGAGAACTTTCATGTCCCGACCACTTGTTTTTGGATTGTATTTCTTTTTCAAATTGTAATATGTAATTAGATTACTTATATTAGAATTAGAGATAGAAATGGAGACCACTATCAAGGAGCAAGATAGGCCTGATAAAGATCAAACAAGATTGAAGATAATGTAATTATTTTTTACTTGTTTGAATCATGCATATTACCTAGGTATGACCTTTTGATTTCCCTTATGGCTCAGGGAGATCAATGTAGTAAAGTCCATAACTATTCCATATTTGTATGCTTATATTTATGTGATAGATATATGATGTATATCAATGTATGCCAACCATGTATGATGAGACTTAATTAACTAAAATTCCTCAAACTAATACTAAGGTACATAAGCCTTCCATTAATTGGAGGAGAACTAGAGTTCTTTATAGTGTGGGTTATTGACCACAATCAAGCTCACATTATATCGAATATGTTCGAATCTAATTAAATGGGTCATCTTAGCTAACCCATTAGCTTGTTGACTACAGTCAAGGCTAATGGTTCTAGAGGCAAGATTAGGAAATGCATATATGATATGCATGTATCAAGAGTTGATAACCTAATGATCCAATAGTGGTGTAGAGACACAATCAGTATAGGGATACCTACCTTTCAAAGGTATCAAGTTTGGCTTGTTGACCACAGTCAAGGTCAAATTACATATCAAGGATTGGATATTAGCCCACTAAGAAAACCATCGAGTTTTCTCGGATTATATACCGAGGGCTATTAATTCACAATAAAATAGTGGGAGTAAATGGATTAATTAAAGACCTAATTAATGCATACATATATATGAACATACTCTCATATGTTTTCTTTTTCACATTTAGGTCATCATCATGAGCACATCAAACATTAACATACAATAAATCTTGGATAACAAGCTGGTTGGTAGCAATTATTCTGACTGGATTAGACAAGTGAGAATTATTCTCAGAGTTGAAAATATCCATTATATCTTGGATAAAGATCCACCACCACTTCGATCAGATGATGCCATTGATGAGATCAAGGGCACTTATTGAAAATACAAGGAGGATAGTGAAGCAGCGGCATGTCTGATGCTGGGTTTTATGTCTTTAGAGTTTTAGAAGCAACATGAGATGATGGATGCTAGAACCATGATTTTGCATCTAGAGGAGCTTTATTCTTCTCAGGCTAGAACTGAGCAATATGAAATTGCTCGAGCTTTATTTAGCTGTAAAATGGTAGAAGGCACTTCAGCTGCTGCTCATGCATTAAAGATGTATGGGTATATTGAGCATTTGAGTAGACTTGGTTATATAATGGATAATTATCTAAACATAGATTTAATCTTGTACTCATTGGCTCTAATTTTTGCACCTTTCGTGCTTAACTTCAACATGAACAAGATCTAAGTAACCATTCCTGAGTTAATCAATATGCTCAAAACAGTTGATGGATCCTTCAAGAAGGATTCAAAAAGTGTCATCGTTGTCACTTTTGCTAAAGGCAAGAAGCAGAAGAAGAAGAAGATGACCAAGGCACAGCCAAAGCATGGTGGGGTTTCCAAGAAGAAGGTTACCAAGAAAGAGAATCCCAAAGGGACTTGCTTCCATTGTGGAAAAGATGGTCATTGGAAGCATAATTCCAAGGCCTATCTAGATTCTCTCAAGAAGAAGAAGCAAGCTGATGCTTCTACTTCAGGTATTCTATGATTGAAATAAATACTTATTATATTGCTTCAAAACAATCTTGGGTATTAGATACCGGATGTGGATCTCATTTGTATAATGATCTACAGGGGCTTAAAAGTAGTAGAAGAGTTGAAAAGGCATAAATATGTCTACATTCAGCTATTGGATAGAACATCTCTACAAAAGTTGTGGGGACTTATCATTTGGCTCTTCCAAGTGGATTAATATTGGAGTTAAATAATTGTTATTATGTTACAACATTGTCCAAAAGTATTATTTCTTTCAGGTTTTTAATGAACGATTATGACATTTTCGTAAAGGACAAATGTTGTTACATTTTTAAGAACAATATATTTTATGCTAAAGCTATCATTGAGAATGGTATATTTGTGCTTGATTTAATTAAAAAAGTGCATAATGTATACTAAGAGAATGAAACAAGATAATCTAAATACCTCATATTTATGGTATTGTCGTTTAGGCCATATAAATGAGAAACACATGACCAAATTACACAAGTCAGGTGATTTGGGGTCATTTGATTATGAATCATTTGATATATGTGAATCTTGTTTATTAGGAAAAATGACAAAAGCTCCCTTCATTAATAAATGAGAAAGAGCTAAAATGGTATTGGACTTAATACATTAAGATGTATGTGGTCCAATGAATACACATGCCAGAGGAGGTTACTCCTACTTCATTTCTTTCATAGATGATTACTCCAGGTTTGGATATATCTATCTAATGAAATATAAATTAAAAGCATTTGAAAAGTTCAAAGAATTCAGAAATGAAGTAGAGAAGCAACTTGGCAAGAGTATTAAAACACTTAGATAAGATCGAGGTGGAGAATACTTAAGTAAAAAATTTCAAGATTATCTTAGAGATAATGGGATTTTATCTCAATGTACTCCATTATATACACCACAACATAATAGGTTGTCTGAGAGGAGAAATTGAACATTATATTAAATATGGTTCAATCCATGATGAGCCGAGCAGACTTGCCTATGTCCTTTTGGGGATATGCATTAGAAACTGTTGTTTATGTGTTAAACAGAGTTCCTAGTAAATTGGTTGATGTTAATCCATATGAGATATGGAATAACAAGAAACCCACACTTTCTCATATAAAGGTATGGGGTTGTCCTGCTTATGTAAAGAGGATAATGTCAGACAAACTAGATGTTAAGTCTAACAAATATTTATTTATGGGATATCCAAAAGAAAAGTTTGGATATTATTTCCACCATCCCTTAAAACAAAAGGTGTTTGTTTCAAGGTATGTTATCTTCTTAGAAAGAGAATTTCTCCTACGAGAGGATAGTGGGAGTAAAATTAAACTTGGTGAAGTTCAAGATCCACAAATAGAAGTAGATCAACCAATTGAACTCGAGATTAAGTTTCATAATGATGAGATTATAGTCAAACTTAATTATACATAAAATCCTAGAAGATCTACTAGGATGCATTCTATCCCTGTGAGATACGAATTTCACATTGATTTAGATAGAGGCATAACTATAGTAGAGGACAATGAGCCTACAAGCTATCAAACAGTTTTGAATGGTTCAAAACATGATTTATGGCTTATGGCTATGCAGTCTGAAATGGACTCCATGTATGAGAACAAAGTATGGACTTTGGCTCAACCACCTGAAGGGATAAAACCCATAGGGTGCAAATGGGTCTTTAAAAAGTAAACCGACATGGAAGGTAATATAGTTACCTATAAAGCTCAATTAGTAATAAAAGGTTATTGTCAAAAAGAAGGAATTGACTATGATGAAACCTTTTCTCCTGTAGTGATGCTTAAGTCTATAAGAATACTTTTAGCCATTACAGCTCGTTATGATTATAATATTTGGTAAATGGATGTGACAACTTTCCTAAATGGAAATCTGACTAAGGATGTGTATATGACACAACCAGAAGAGTTCACATCAAGAGATGGCGAAAAGGTATGCAAGCTACAAAGATCCATTTATGGATTAAAGCAAGCTTATAGGAGCTAGAAATTACGATTCAATGAGACAATCAAAGACTTTGGTTTCTCACAGAATGAAGATGAACCTTTTGTGTATAAAAGGGTCAGTGGGAGTGCCATTGTCTTTCTAATTCTATAAGTGGATGATATATTGATAATGGGAAATGACATTTCTCTTCTCCAATCCGTTAAAATATGGTTATCAAAGCAATTCTCCATGAAAAACCTAGGAGAAACATCCTATATTCTGGGAATAAGGATCTATAAAGATAGATCCAATAGGTTGCTAGGTCTTTGTCAAAGTACATATATAGATAATGTATTGAAGAGGTTCAATATGGATCTCTTTAAGAAAGGGTATATACCCATGGTGCATGGGAAACACCTTTCTAAGTCCATGTGTCCGTAGACACTAGAGGATAGAGCGAGCATTAATAGAATACCATATGCATCTGCAATTGGTTCTATCATATATGCTATGTTATGTACACATCCCGATATAGCATTTGCTTTGAGTGTCACAAGCAGATTCCAATCCAGTTTTGGAGAGGAACACTAGGCAGCTGTCAAAAATATCCTTAAGTACTTGAGAAGGACTAAGGATATATTTTTGGTATATGGGGAGGGCAGTTTAGAAGTAAATGGGTATACTGATGCCAGCTTCCAATCTGACATAGATGATTGTAAATCACAGTCTGGTTTTGTGTTCATACTGGGAGGAGGAGAAGTTAGTTGAAAGAGTTCCAAATAAGAAATAACTGTTGATTCCATGACAGAAGCTAAGTACATTGCTTTAGAAGCAGCCAAAGAAGCAATGTGGATTAAAAAGTTCATATCTGAAATAGGAGAGATGCCTAGCATTGTTCATCTGATTCGTTTATATTGTGACAACAATGGAGCCATTACGCAAGCAAAGGAACCACGATCTCATCAATGATCTAAGCATGTTTTCAGACACTACCATCTCATGAGGGATATAGCAGCTAGAAATGATGAGAAAATAGAAAGAGTGACCATAGATGATAATGTGATGGATCCCCTCACTAAAGCACTTTCCCAGATAAAGCACGATCACCATATAAATAACATAGGTTTAAGACATATGAGTGATTGGCTCTAGTGCAAATGGGAGATTATTAGAGAGTATGCCCTAGAGCCCATGTAAAAGGGATGTATTTCATTTGTATGAATTCATATTCTTAATTGAAGAAATCATTCATTTATTAATGCTATGTTTAAATACATAAGTTTGTAAATCTTAAATTAATAAATGAAGTCAACACAATGCAAAGGCAATCATGAAAGTGTTCATGATATGAGATGTCTATTGCATGCAAATGTGTTAATATCTAAATATTCCTAGCCATAGAATTAACAAGATAGGACATTGTTAATTCGGACAGACTAGCACATGTTATGCTTCTTGAATGGTTTAAGCAATGGTTCTCATAACTGTGATTATGGAAGATAATCAAAGCTAACATATGGATGCTTGTTAGAAGAAAAACTTCATTGGAGACCTACAAAGAGAATCCTCACATGGATATTAAATCTATGTCAATGAGGAATCTCTTTATAGCGGTTGTGCAAGTATCCTTAGATTTGAGATCACCAAGGTTATCTTAAGTAGTAAGTAATATACTTTGACTCCATAACTAATTACTTCCAACTGGGAGTGAACATACTTAGAAGGTTGGGTATATCATGACCTACTTGAAGATAGTTGAGTAATCGACAAAGGATTCACCATCCCAAATTTATTAAGGGAAGTTTTCTCTCATGATTTTATAATTGCCTTGTTTAGAAAATCTCTGGCCAGAGTAATATGCCAAGATGGATAGGGATCCATAAAGGGAATTTTGGGAACAATGGTTAAATTAATAGAACATAAATGATTAGATTTATATGAGTTGACAAAATCCATACTTAGAATCTAATTGAGATAAGAGTGGTGAAAGGAGTAATTGCACAGTAACTATTTCTATGGAAGGGTACAGTCAAACCACTTGACTTTCCTGACATTTGGGTAGTCATGATGCCTAGCTAGAGGCTGCTCATGATTTGTATAATAATGTATCATAAATATCAATAAGGTATTGATAAAATGATTTAAAGAAGTTTAAATCATGTAAGTTTTGAATAGAACTCATAATTACATATTATACTACAAATATAGACAGGAACCCAATAGGTCACACACATATAGAGTAAAGAATAAAATGGTAAAATGACAAGGAAATAATATTTGATATTATTATGGGAGAAGAGAAATGAATAAGAGAATAATTAATTAAAGAGTTTAATTAATTAAGATTAAGTAGAATTGTTCACATAACTTTTTAAAAATGTTCTACAAAATGGACTTAATTGAAATATTGTTTTTCATAATTAATTATTAATGGACTATAAGTGTTTTAGGGATGATATAATAATTAATAGATCCATTAGTGAAATTAAAGAGGCCCAGAGAATTGATTTTGGTGTAGAAATCCTCCAGAGGAAGGGTCACACACCAAAACCATATAGAAGGCCTTAAAGGCATAATTCTTTGACCAAGAAAAATTAAATATATTTCATAAGTGTTTTGGAGCCTATATATTCTATTTGGATGAATTTGGAATTTATTTGGGTGATTAAATTCAAGTGTATGCATAAATGGCCTAGTTAATGGGTTTTGTGCATAGTCCTTTATGAAAGGATTTAAATTGGATTAATTAAGCAGATGCATATGGGATTCTACTCATGTTGTCCCTTTCCTCTTTGGTTTTAGGGCACTGTTCTTTAGTCAAATGAACTCCCAAAGCCAAAGGTATGTACCCTTTCTTTGAGTCTCCCATACTAAAATGCTTTAGTACTTTGTCTATGCACTTTTCTTGACTTAGTCCCAAAAGCCGATTCGATCTATCTCTATAGATTCGAATACCAAGCATTGTCTCGGCTTCACCTAAGTCTTTCATTGAGAAAAATTTTTCCAATCATTGCTTAACCTTTTGCAATGTTGGAATGTCATTCCCAATGAGAAGGATGTCGTCCACATATAGGACCAGAAATACTACTAGGCTCCCACTAACCTTCTTATACACACAAGGCTCATCTTCGTTCTTGATGAAGTCAAATTCTTTGACTGCCTCATCAAAACGAAGATTCCAACTTTGGGATGTTTGCTTTAATCCATAAATAGATTTTTGAAGCTTGAAAACCTTCTTAGGATGTTTGGGATTGACAAAACCCTCAGGTTGTGTCATATACGCATCCTCAAGTAAACTTCCGTTGAGGAAAGCAGTTTTGACATCCATTTGCCATATCTCATAGTCATGATATGCAGTTATGGCAGCAAGATCCTAATGGACTTGAGCATGACTATGGGCGAAAAGGTCTCGTCATAGTCTACAACATGAGTTTGTCGAAAACCTTTTGCTACTAGTTGATGGGGATTTATTTAAACCCTTAGTCTCACTAGATTGTGTATAGTATGAGTAGGGTATCGTTCCAAAGGGAACGGAGTAAAATTTTGTATTGATGTTACAATGAGTAAATGGATAGGTAACGATTTTAATTAGAATCATGTAATTAATGTAAATATCAAACTACTTAAAATATATTAAGTTAATTTTGGATAATAGTTTACTTAAAAGATAGGATGAACATACATTATAACCTAACATAACAAGTTATCTTTGAATTAATTTGCAATTGTATGAATGATATGAATGGAGAATTTAGCCAAGATTCTTTAAAGCAATTCTCATTGTCAATAAAGAATGTTCTTATTTAGAGTCTATAAGCATTCTCATATCATTATAGAGATAAATAAGAATTATGAAGCTCTATGCCAATTCTTTAACCCCTCAAAGTGAATTCCTTATCTCTAAGTGAATTCAATGCTTTAAGTAAATTCATTTAACTTTCCATCAAAGAATTCCAACTCTCATTGTGAATAAAATGACTAACATACTTAATATGGTGATCAAGCATACTAAGCAAATTAAAGCACTTAAACAAACTTAAATCATACTTCATACATGAATTGAATAAATATTCATAAGACAAAGATAAGTAGATGAACAACAACTTAAATATATAGTTATAATGTATCAAAAGAACTTAGCCATAAACAAAATTACAAATAGAAATGAAATAAGAGATAAATCTCCCCAATGTTTACTTTCTAGTTTGACCTTCTGATAAATATCTTATTCCTTTGGCTTTGCTCTTTTGTGAAACTCTAAAACTAAGTAAAAATAAAATGTCCAAAAGAAACTTTTAAATGTTCTTAAGAAAACAATAAAGGAAAATAGTTAATTTTTTTTCATCCTCTCTAATCCTTTTTCAAAGTGCTATTCACTAAAATATTTATAGGTATCTTCTCTACAGATATGTCCCTTGATAAGTCACGAAAGGTTGCTTCTGAAAGGACATAACACTTGGTTGAAAACTCAGGTTCAAAAGACACATCATTTTCGAATCAGCATCTTTGTCCAACTCGTGAGCCTCCTTACGAGTCGTGATCTTCATCTCTTCCTGACTCGTGAGCATAATGCCGACTAGTGATCTCCTTCACGAGTCGTGATGTACTTCACGACACGTGATTCTGATGCCAAGTCGTGAGCTTCTTTCTTCACTCTTCACTGCTTCACTCATGATCCTTGTCTGAGTCGTGAACTCCTTCACGACTAGTGAGCTTTTCCTTCAAAATACCACCATCTTCTTCATTTTCTTCACACTTCACCAATTTTAATCCTAAAAACAACACAAACACATAAACTGAACATAAACACATAAAAATACACACAATACTACATACTTAACTACATAAATAAGATAAATATACATATAAAAAGGTATACATTTAACATGACATCAAATTCCCCCACACTTAAACCTTGCTTGTCCCCAAGCAAGAGAAAAGTGAGAAAATCCGATCCCAAGTTAAAAACAAGTAATTCAAATTATAAGGTATTGCTCAATTTTCACTTAAGATAAGATTTATATGAAGTCAAACACCTTAACACCCAAAATATTAGTATATCAAGACTTAAAATATGCATCTTAAATCATCAAGTCATCTAAGTTTACTAAATTCAACATCAAGAATATAAAGTCTCCAGACTAACCATGCTCAAGAAAGAATAATTATCATAAAGCCTAAGATCCTAAGACTATAGTTGCCTTTTTGGACATATAAAAAGCACACATACCTTTAAACCCATCTCATGGCATTTTTAGAATATATATTTTTTTTCATTTTTTTCTTTTTCTTTTGCATGGGTATACTTTTAAACTTTACCCCATGAATAGCAAAAGAATGTAGTAATGGGTGCGTTTTACGCTCCATCCCATACTTTATTAAGCTTTTGGATATGCATCTTGCTTTATTTTATTTATTATTTTTTTTGCATTTTTTTTTATTTTTTTCTTCTTTCTTTTTAGTCCTCATCCATTATTGAAAAGCCTAAAGGTAAGTATTATGGCTATAGTTTCCATGAGGCAACAAAAATCCTAAAATCTTAAACTACATGAGCATATTCTAACCTTAAAGCATAGTTAATGAAGAGACTAAACGACCTAAAATGTTAAAAGAAGTAAAAAGAGATAACTTAAAAATATAAAATACATGCCAAAATCCTTGAAAAACTAATCAAATGAGTATAAAAGGTAAATGAATCTTCATAACAACCTATAAACATATAATATGTGCAATACTTATAAGAAAACTCACTAAAAAGGGTAGTCTAAATAAAGAAAAAGATAAACAAACAACAACACACACAAGTGCTCCCCCACACTTAGAACACACATTGTCCTCAATATGGAAAAACAAAAAAAAACACACAAACGAAAAGAAAATCAAAAATAAATGAAAGCATAGAGGAAAGAAAAACTCCCCTCAAATTATGGTGAAGGTGGAGGTGAAACAACCACGTAGCCCGATTGGGCAATGAAAGCATCCACCTTGTGCTCAAGGCGACGTTGACTATGAACTAATTGAGTGGTGGTTTGCTCCAAGGAAGCCAATTGAGTTTGGATGGTGGATTGAGTTTGTAATAATTGAGTGAACATGGAATTTGTGAAAATGGAAGAAGCTCCAGCGATTGGTGTGAAAACAGGTGAATGGCTAGGTGTACCCTCCATAGGATCATCACTTGGCACTACTTCCGTTGGGTTTGACTCCTCGGAAGTACTTTTCATATTAGCCACCTGTGGAGTAGAAGTACCAGGAAGTTCCTTCCAACAAGAACGATATATAGGTGGTATGTAGTGAAAAGAATTGTTAGTGACTTCACCTCTTATAAACAAATGCTTTGAAAAATATAGGCATGGAAGTACACCATCATAAACACATAAATCAACATCAATACCCCTAGCAATAGCAGCAATAACATGTCCATGTGTAATAGGGGACTCCGGACGATTAACACAATTCAACAATTGCTTGAAAATCCAATAAGACCAACATATAGACTTATGGTTATGCACACACCACATCAAGAAAAGTTCATGACTGGAAACCCTATTAAATTCATGCTTGTTGAAAACAATGGAGGCAAGAATCTTATGTAAAATCCAGTATTTCAAGTCCGATATAAACATGGATTTGGCATCTCTAGCCCTATAAGGTGTAGTCAAACCAGTAAGAAAGTTCCAAAACTCATTTGGCCTATAACTCTTAGGAGGAGTACATAATCCATTTGGGCTAAAACCAAAGATTCGATGCATCATGAAATAAGTAAGAGTATGATCAACACCATTCAAACGAAAGTCTACAAGCCTAGTATTATCAGCATTTTCTTTAAAATTTGTGTAAAACTCCAAGACTAAGTTAGTGTAGAACTGCTCATGCATATTAACAAACCTCAAGAGACCACATGCAGACAACATTTCATTCACTTCATCAAGAACACCCACACTTTCAAGCAAAGAGTTAAAAAAATACTTACATTGATAATGTGCTCTATCTTTTAAAACAAGGAACCTGTTACCTTCATGAATAGAAGAAAGAGGAAATGGAGAACCAAAATCTGCCTGCAAACTTGGTAATGGTGTGGCATCTCCCTCCTGTTGACTCCTTGAAGCTGCAACGTTCTTTGTCGTCACCATTGTTGTTGAAGAGAAAGAAACAAATAGAGTGTGTAACGTGAATGAGAAGAAAAGAACAGGAACAGAAAATTTGTGTAAAGAAAGAAAGACAAGAGACAAAAAAATGCAATGGACAGTTATAGAGAAAGAAGTGGACGAGTGGAGTAAGAGAATGTAGAAAGTAAAAACTAAAAATAAACCACCCAGTATTTATAGAAGAAGAAGAGGGAAAATGAAAAGAAACGACAGTTTAGAAACCCTAATTTTAATTACAACTGTTCCCTCTCGTATAATGGAAGTTAATAGGGGTAGTTAAACCAATTAAAAACCGCTAATACTCTTAATTAAAAGAAATTTAAATAAAATAATGAAATAAAAAAAATAAAATCAGAGATTAATATTCACGACTCGTAACTCTGAAATAGTGTTTCACGACTCGGCATTATATTCACGACTCGTGAAAAGAAGAGAATTAATGACAAATAATAAGGTAGCTCACGAGTCGGCACCACCTTCACGACTCGTGAAGAAGTATAAAAGGAATATGTCACGAGTCGGTATATTGTTCACTACTCGTGATCTATTTGCTTCTGTGTAATCTGTGATCCCTTTCACGACTGAATGAATGAAGCTACTATCTTACTCGTGAACACAGTCACGAGTCGTGATGTCACTTGTGAAAGAAATGTATCTCTCTGCAAAACTTCAATAACTTTCCAAAAAAAAATTACAGTAACAAAGAAAAATAAACTAATAGACATAAAACTATATTAAACACATAATGTAGTCCACTATCAAACAATAAAATAAACAAATTCAAATAAAAAAAACTAAGGAAAACAAAAAGAATATTAAGGATTAAGCAAAGAAGAATTTATTAAAGAAATTTTGTGGGTAGGAACCAATGCATCACCAATGAAATAAGGTTTCAATCTATGTCCATTAACCTTAAAAACCTCACCTTTATCATTAGCAATATCAACAGCACCATAAGAAAAAACTTGAACAACTTTGAAAGGTCCCGACCATCTAGACTTTAATTTTCCAGGAAATAACTTCAATCGAGAATTATACAACAAAACCATGTCACCAATTTGAAATTCTTTCTTTAGTACATGTTTATCATGCCATGATTTAGTTCGTTCTTTATATAACTTGGCATTTTCATAAGCATTCATACGAAGTTCCTCTAACTCTTTTAATTGAAGCAATCTCTTTTTACCAACTTGTTGCATATCAAAATTTAACACCCTAGTGGCCCAATAAGCTTTATGTTCAATCTCAACCGGCAAATGACAAGACTTACCATAAACCAATTGATAAGGTGTAAGACCTATAGGAGTTTTGAAAGCTGTTTTATATACCCAAAGAGCATCATCTAACTTAAGTGCCCAATCTTTTCTTGACCTAGAGACAGTTTTCTCTAAAATCCACTTAAGCTCTCCATTGATAATCTCAACTTGTCCACTAGTTTGGGGATGATAAGGTGTAGCAATTTTATGAGTCATATTATATTTTCTCAATAATTGCTCTATAACTTTATTGAAAAAATGAGACCCACCATCACTAATAATGGCCCTAGGTGTTCCAAATCTAGGAAATATAACTTTCTTAAGCATCTTCTTAACCACCTTGGCATCATTTGTAATGGTTGGAATTGCTTCCACCCACTTAGATACATAATCCACCATAACTAAAATATACCTATTCCCTAAAGAACTAGGAAATGGTCCCATAAAGTCCATACCCCAAACATCAAATAATTCAACCTCTAAAATACCATGTAAAGGCATTTCATTCCTCCTAGACAAATTTCCCATTCTTTGGCACTTATCACAACTTAATACAAAGTCCTTAACATCCTTAAACAATGTAGGCCACCAAAAACCAGCTTGTAAAACCTTAGAAGCTGTCTTAGAAACCCCAAAGTGACCACCTACAGCATAAGAATGACAATGAGCTAATACTTCACCAACTTCTTCATTAGGAAGACACCTCCTAATCAATCCATCAGCACATCTCCTATATAACAAAGGCTCTTCCCAATAGTAAAACTTCACATCATGAAGGAATTTCTTCCTTTGCCTATAATCTAAACCATAAGGAAGCATTCCACTTACTAGGTAGTTTGCTATATCAGCAAACCAAGGAGTTTCCTTGGAAACTATACTAAAAAGATGTTCCCCACGAAAAGCTTCATCAATAGGTACCCCATCATCATTATCTTGCAAAACACATTGGGTCAGCCTAGATAAATGGTCCGCAACTAAATTCTCCTTCCCCTTTTTATCTCTTATTTCCTAATCAAACTCTTGTAAAATTAAAATCCACCTTAACAACCTAGGCTTAGCATCTTTCTTACTCAAAAGGTACTTAAGGGCAGCATGATCAGAATAAACAATGACTTTTTGCCCTACAAGATAAGCCCTAAATTTATCAAAAGCATACACAATAGCCAAGAGTTCTTTTTCAGTTGTGGAGTAGTTAATTTGGGCATTATCTAGTAACTTACTAGCATAATAAATAACAGAAGGCTTTCCATCAATTCTTTGGCCTAAAACAGCCCCTACCGCATAATTACTAGCATCACACATCAATTCAAAAGGTTGATCCCAATTTGGTGGTTGCAACACCGGTGAAGTGACAATAGCATGTTTAAGAGTTTCAAAAGATTTAAGACATGCCTCATCAAAATGAAAATCAACATCTTTACCTAGCAACGTGCATAAAGGTTTAGCTATCTTAGAAAAATCTTTGATAAACCTCCTATAAAAACCAGCATGGCCTAGAAAGCTTCTAACATCTCTAACATTTTTAGGAGGAGGCAAATTAGCAATTATTTCAATTTTAGCTCTATCAACTTCAATCCCCCTATTAGAAACTAAATGTCCTAAAACAATGCCCTCTTGAGCCATAAAATGACATTTCTCCCAATTTAAAACCAAACCATGCTCCATACATTTATCAAGTACCTTAGAAAGATTAGATAAACAATCCTCATAATTAGTGCCATACACACTAAAGTCATCCATGAAAACTTCTACACATTGATCAATAAGATCACTAAAGATAGAAAACATGCATCTTTGAAATGTAGCTGGTGCATTACCCAAACCAAAAGGCATTCGCCTAAATGCAAAAGTTCCATATGGGCATGTAAAAGTTGTCTTAGATTGGTCATGTGGATGAATTTGTATTTGATAGAAACCACTCAACCCATCTAAGTAGCAAAAGTAAGAAAAATTAGCCAATCTTTCAATAACTTGATCAATAAAGGGTAAAGGAAAATGGTACTTTCTTGTAGCCTTATTTAACTTCCTATAGTCCACACACATACGCCAACCCGTGATAGTCCTAGTAGGAATTAAATCATTGCTATCATTATGAATTACAGTTAAACCACCCTTTTTAGGGACAACTTGAATGGGGCTCACCCACTTACTATCACTTATAGAATAAATTACGCCATTATCAAGCAATTTAATTATTTTCTTCCTCACAACCTCTTTAAGAGTTGGATTAAGCCTTCTTTGACCCTCAATAGAGGGCTTAGAATCCTCCTCTAACAAAATTCTATGCATGCAAACCTTAGGTGCAATCCCTTTTAAATCATTAATTGAATATCCCATAGAATTTCGATGAGCAAGTAAAATATCACGTAAGGCATCCACATCATGATTACCAATTGATGAATTAACAATAAATGGCAATTAAGAATTTGCATCTAGAAATTCGTACCTTAAGTCTTTTGGTAGTGGCTTGAGTTCAAGCTTGATTTCCTCCTTAGATGTCTTTGATGACATATCCTCATCCTTTCTCAAAGACTCAATTTTTGAGAATCTTCCTTGGAAAGGATATGAGGCAACTTGCAAAACTTTGTCACAACTTTCATTCAAACAATAAGGTGCAATAGGGTTTTGACTCACACAATCATGCACAACGCCATCAATACATTCATCAAGAATATCATAAGAATCAATTCTATTTACCACCTCTATTGGTGAAGATTTAATCATGCCAAAAACATTAAACTCAATTCTTTCACCATTAATCTCAAGAGATATTTTACCCTTTTTCATATCAAAAACAGCCCCAGCAGTAATTAAGAAAGGCCTACCAAATAAAATAGGAATTTCAGGATCTTTATCCATTTCTAACACAACAAAATCAGCAAGAATCACAAATTTAGCCACTTTGGTTGGAATATTTTCTAATATGCCTATAGGGTGTGAAATAGATTTATTCGCCATTGATAAGCACATATTAGTAGGTTTTAACTCACCCAAATCAAGATTTTTATAAATTGAGTAAGGCATAAGACTAACACTAGCACCCATATCACATAGGGCCTTATCAAAATATATACCACCTATAACACAAGGAACCGTAAAACAACCCGGATCCTTTAGCTTAGGTGGATATTTAGAATAAAGAGCCTTAGACTCTTCTACCAAAGAAACATAACCATAATCTTCAAGCTTACCCTTATGACTCACAATTTCTTTTAAAAATTTTGCCCATGAAGGTATATCCTTAATGGCATCCACAAAGGGTATAGTTATAGTAAGTTCCTTCAAATAATTCAAAAACTTTCCAAATTGCTTATCAAGATTTCTTCTAATGAGTCTTTGAGGAAATGGCAAAACATTCAAATTAACTTTAGGTCCATCTTTCCTAGATGAGGTTATCTTTTCCTTAGGTTCATTAAGCTTATTATCATTTTCACTTGCATCCAAAACATGAATCATCATTCACTATAAGATTCTCATCACTTTTACTATTACTCTCAATCTTTTTCCCACTCCTTAACATAATGGATTGAACAGATTCATGAGGCAAAAACTCAGGTTGACTTGGTAACTTGCCTAAAGGTTTAGCACTAGAAGTGGCTTGTTGAGCCAATTGGGTTTCAAGCATCTTATTATGAGTGACAAGTTGATCAATTTTAGTGTTTATTTGCCTAAATTGTTCCTCATTTTTCTTGTTAGTAGTCATTTGATGATTAACAAATTGCTCCATCAAATTCTCTAAATGGGATTTAGGTTGTTGGGAGTTAAAAGGTAGCTTATTTGGAAAAGGTGATGGGTTAGGTAACTTGTTCATATGATTATTATTATTATTATTATTAGGAGGGTTCAATTGGGCATTTTGCTTAGACCAAGAAAAACTGGGATGAGTTCTCCATTGTGGGTTGTAATAATTAGAATTTTGACCCATCATTTGATTATAGTTCCCTTGAACAAAACTTACATCCTCACTAGACCCCTCACGACAATTAGCATACATATGAGATCCACCACATTTCTCACATACATGACTAACATTTACAACATTGGAATGAGAATTACTTACCATTTTCGTTAAAGCTTCTACCTTAGCCATCAAAAGATTAATGGAATCCAATTCCAAAAACCCATAGTGGGTTCTTCTCCTATGTAGCCTTGTGAGGCTAACTCTTCCAACAAAGTTTTAGCTTCCTTAGCAGTCTTTTCCAACCATTTACCACCTGAAGCAGCATTAACAATATTTCTATTTTCCTCCATTAACCCATTGTAAAAGATTTGAGGAATCATCCAATCCGGCAAGCCATGATGAGGACATTGCCTTTGAAGTTCCTTAAATCTTTCCCAAGAGGTATAAATGGTTTCATTAGGCAATTGTTTAAATGTAGATATTTGATTTCTAAATTTTGCCGTTTTATGTGGTGGAAAATACTTATGAAGAAAAACTTGTTTTAATTGGTCCCATGTAGTAATTGTCTCACTAGGTATACTAGCAAGCCAAATTTGAGCCTTTTCTTTTAAAGAAAATAGAAATAACCTAAGTCTAATGGCATCATTACTCACTCCATTAATTTTAAATGTAGCACACACATTAAGAAAAGCAAGGATATGAGCATAAGGGTCTTCCCCTTGCAAACCTCCAAATTGGTTATTTTGCACCATTTGAATGACAGCCGGCTTGATCTCAAAATTGTTATTAGCAATAGCCGGTGCCACTATTCCTCCAAAACTTTCCGAAATATTCGGCATCGCAAAATCACCAAGAGTTCTCTTTTCTTCATCCGCCATAATTGGAAAATTATAACCTTCCCCCAATTTAACACTTTGTTCTCCTACTACTTGCAAACTAAATTCCTCTTGTAGCTTCCTTCTAAGTTCCCTACACAAATAAACAATACTTTAAGTCTAAAATTTATTACAAAAACTCTAATACTAAAACAAACAAAACGCCAAATGAAATTTCATATATCAAAATAACTATCATACAATCCTAAAACATCCACTCTTTTGTATCATTCAATAAAAATTCATTCAAGCCACTCCCCGGCATTGGCACCAAAATCTGATGGGGATTTATTTAAACCCTTAGTCTCACTAGACTGTGTATAGTATGAGTAGGGTATCATTCCAAAGGGAACAGGGTAAAATTTTGTATTGATGTAACAATGAGTAAATGGATAGGTAACGATTTTAATTAGAATCATGTAATTAATGTAAATATTAAACTACTTAAAATATATTAAGTTAATTTTGGATAATAGTTTACTTAAAAGATAGGATGAACATACATTATAACCTAACATAACAAGTTATCTTTGAATTAATTTGCAATTGTATGAATGATATGAATGGAGAATTTAGCCAAGATTCTTTAAAGAAATTCTCATTGTCAATAAAGAATGTTCTTATTTAGAGTCTATAAGCATTCTCATGTCATTATAGAGATAAATAAGAATTATGAAGCTCTATGCCAATTCTTTAACCCCTCAAAGTGAATTCCTTATCTCTAAGTGAATTCAATGCTTTAAGTAAATTCATTTAACTTTCCATCAAAGAATTCCAACTCTCATTGTGAATAAAATGACTAACATACTTAATATGGTGATCAAGCATACTAAGCAAATTAAAGCACTTAAACAAACTTAAATCATACTTCATACATGAATTGAATAAACATTCATAAGACAAAGATAAGTAGATGAACAACAACTTAAATACATAGTTATAATGTATCAAAAGAACTTAGCCATAAACAAAATTACAAATAGAAATGAAATAAGAGATAAGAAAACATCACTCCCCAATGTTTACTTTCTAGTTTGACCTTCTGATAAATCTCTTATTCCTTTGGCTTTGCTCTTTTGTCATCCTCTAAAACTAAGTAAAAATAAAAGGTCCAAAAGAAACTTTTAAATGTTCTTAAGAAAACAATAAAGGAAAATAGTTAATTTTTTTTCATCCTCTCTAATCCTTTTTCAAAGTGCTGTTCTCCAAAACATTTATAGGTATCTTCTCTATAGATATGTCCCTTGATAAGTCACGAAAGGTTGCTTCTGAAAGGACATAACACTTGGTTGAAAATTCAGGTTCAAAAGACACATCGTTTTCGAATCAGCATCTTTTTCCGACTCGTGAGCGTCCTCACGAGTCGTGATCTTCATCTCTTCCTGATTCGTGAGCATAATGCCGACTAGTGATCTCCTTCACGAGTCGTGATGTACTTCACGACACGTGATTCTGATGCCGAGTCGTGAGCTTCCTTCTTCACTCTTCACTACTTTACTCGTGATCCTTGTCTGAGTTGTGAACTCCTTCACGACTAGTGAGCTTTTCCTTCAAAATACCACCATCTTCTTCGTTTTCTTAACACTTCACCAATTTTAATCCTAAAAACAACACAAACACATAAACTGAACATAAACACATAAAAATACACACAATACTACATACTTAACTACATAAATAAGATAAAAATACACATAAAAGGTATACATTTAACATGATATCACTAGTCTACCTTTGTAGGTCTTATCAGCTTTTAGTTTGAATAGCCACTTGCATTCAATTACCTTAGCACCTTCCGGTGGATCAACCAAGGTCCAAACCCGGTTATCGTACATTGATTTCATCTCGAATTTCATGGCTTCAAGCCAATTTTCTGAGTTTGGGCTCTCAATAGCTTCTCAGTAGGTAGTAGGATCCTCACGATCTACTAACTCAATAGTGTCACTGTCAGTGATTAGAAATCCATATTTCTCAATCTCCTGACGTACCCTACCGGACCTTCTAGGTACTTGTGTAATGGGTTCTTGTTCCACAATTGGTTGTGAACTTGATCCCACTTCCAACTCATCCTCTATAGGAGCTTGTGGCCCTTGAATTTCTCCAAGTTCTACTTTACTCCCACTGTCTTTCTTGAGAAGGAACTCCTTTTCCAAGAAAATAGCCTTGCGAGCAATAAATACTTTGTTCTCGACTTGTGAGTAAAAGTAGTATCCCTTTGTTTCTTTGGGATAACCCACAAACAAGTAGACAGTGGATTTGGACTCTAGTTTGTCAGATGTTAATTTCTTAACATGTGCTTCACAGCCCCAAATCCTGAGAAATGACATATTGGGTTCTTTCCCAGTCCATACCTCGTATGGTGTCTTCTCAACTGCTTTAGTTGGAGTACAGTTCAGTAGAAACGCAGTAGATTCTAATGCATAACCCCAAAAAGAGATAGGAAGATTTGCTTGACTCATCATAGATCGAACCATATCTAACAGAGTTCGATTTTTCCTTTCGGACACACCATTCCATTGTGGTGTTCTGGGAGGAGTGAGCTGTGAAATAATACCACACTCCTTTAGATGACTATCAAACTCTTAGCTTAAGTATTCGCCACTTCGATATGATCGAATGGCTTTTATACTTTTGCCAAGTTGTTTTTCTACTTCGTTCTTAAACTCTTTGAATTTCTCAAAAGTTTCAGATTTGTACTTCATTAGATAGACATAGTCATATCTACTAAAGTCATATGTGAACGTCACGAAGTAGCTAAAACCACCTTTAACTTGTGTACTTAATGGTCCACATACATCGGTATGTATTAGTTCCAATAAGCCATTAGTCCTTTCGCCTTTCTTGTTAAAAGGACTCTTTGTCATTTTTCCATGCAAACATGGCTCGCATGTATCATAAGACTCTAAGTGGAATGACCCAAGCACTCCAGTTTTGTGGAGTCTTGAATGTGTTTTTTGTTTGCATGTCCTAAACGACAATGCCAGAAGTAAGTAGGGTTCAATTCGTTTGATTTAACCCTTTTTGTATTAATGTTGTATATGGACTCTTTGTTTTGTAAATCAAGGATATAAAGGCCATTTTGCAACATGGCATTGCCATAAGAAATGCCTTGGCGATGAATATTAGCATTGCCATTTTTAATAACAAAATCAAATTCATCCAAATCCAAACATGAAACTGAAATAATGTTTCTGCTCATAGCAGACACATAATAACAATTTTTCAAAACTAAACAAAGTCCGGAAGGTAAAGTGAGTTGATAGTCGCCTATCTCCATGGCAGCAACTCGTGCTCCATTCCCTACATAGAGGTCCACTTCATTCTTCCCAAGTAACCGCCTATTTCTTAGCCCCTGCACATTTGAACAAATGTGAAAACCACAACCGGTATCCAATACCCAAGTGGTATAAATAGAAAGGTTAATCTCAACAACAAAAATACCAGAACTGGATGCCTTGGCTCTATTCTTCTTTTGTTTTTCCTTGAAGAGAGCGTAATTCTTCCTCCAATGCCCTATCTTGTTGCAATGGAAGCAAGTGCTCTCACTCTCTTTGAGCTTCTACGCCTTGGGCTTGGATTAGGCCCGAGGTGCACTCCCACTTGACTTGAACAGAGCCAGGTCATTCTTGGGTTTTTCCTTTCCCTTTCCCTTTCCCTTAGCGGGTCCATTTTTAATGCCCCCTTGAACAATCAATACGGGATTGGTCTTTCAAATGTTCTCTTCAGCATTCTTAAGCATCCCATGGAGCTCAGTGATTGACTTGTTCATTGCATGCATGTTAAAATTCATCACAAATGGATCATAATCATCAGTCAATGATCCTAAGATCAAGTTAGTGGCCAATTCCTTTAGCACTTGTACCTTAAGCTTCTCAAAAGTATCAAGATACCCTTTCATCTTGAGTACATGGGTACTAACAGGAGTACCCACAACCATCTTACCAGAAATCAAGGCCTTTGTTGTCACGAACCTCTCGTGATGAGCTTGCTCTTAGAACATCTCTTTGCGGTGCACCATGATCGCATAAGCCTCTTGGTCCATAAATTGCTTTTGCAAGTCAGGCACCATAGTGGCCAGCATCATACAGGTTGCATCATGGGAGTCGCTCTTCTTGGTCTCAAAAGTTTCCTTTTGAACCACAGAGGCGTTCCTAGCAGGTTCTTAAGGCAAGGGTGCATCCAAAACATATGACTTTTTCTCTTGCTTAAGAACTATTCTTAAGTTTCGAGACTAGTCTATAAAATTGGTGCCATTCAATTTGTCCTTTTCAAGGACCGATCACAATGAGAAATTATTGTTTGAAGATGCCATTTTCAATCTACAATAAAATTTAGCAAGATTAAATGAGGTCTTATTTATAATCCCACAAACCGAATTAATATCTCTTTAAATAATTCGCGTTAGTGAGTTAATGTGGGCCAAGATCCACTTTTCACAACAACTTATTAGTCAAGCTGAGCTTGTACACCTAACAAGTTAAGTTACTTAGGTAGGAAAAACTCCACTCATGTCTCATACATGACTCTTGGATCAAATGGGCTAACATCTTAAGATGTTATAGCACAAACCCATTTATTAGTTGCCTAGGTCTGGGCATCCCTTTCCATGTTAAGTCCAACCTACATTCACAACCCATGCCTCACAAAGATAATCGGGCACATTTAGGACTCCTAGTCTATGTGACCGATGATCGATGCCTTGACATGTTTCGAATTAGGAAGGCAACTTTGTGACTTACTATTTTTAGGGATTCATTTTATTACGGCTTACATGACATACGCTTTGTCATCCATTCATAGCATGCATATATAAATATTTGAATAAAGTAAAGCGTGTCAAACATGGGCCCAAAAACCTACAACTAAGATTCTATACTATTATATAAGAATCTTCGAGTTGGGCTTCTCCACTCCGGTGGGCTTCGTCTTGATTTACAAAGTCTTCAAGTATATTATATTCTAAGAAATAAATGAAAATTTTACAATAAAACATAATGGCTCATAGGACATATTTAATTACAAAACCCAGGGCCCATGAATGCACCATGTATATTCATTCATCACACTAAACAAGCAAATAAATATACATAACATTCATGGATCAAACAAAGTCCAATTTTAATTAATTTAGCCAAGCCCATTAATGGAAATTGTGTACTTGAACCTTTAAGAGATGACCCCATGATGGGCCTGGGCCAAATCCCAATGGACTAAATCCTCTTATTGAATAAGTTCTCTTAAAAGCCCAAAACACAAACTAGTTAGATTTGTGCTATAAATCAACTCCAATATAATTTTCAATTTTGCCATTTTTAATTTTATGTCGTACAGCCCATAAACATTAAAAATACATATAATATGTACCAACATGAATTAAAATACAAAATCATGAAGAACATATATATGATACACGGCATGCATATAAAAACAAACAAACAACAAAACTAGTTGTTTAATGCTTATGTGATGCCACAAAATGCACAAATACTTAAATCAATTTTATGAGTCATTTAATAATTAAAATAAGGTCATAAATATTGATTTAATATTCTATACCAATCTGATCTAAATGTGTTTTTACCATTTTAATCAAAACAAAACAAATAATGTTGATTAAACATGTAACAAACACAAACTAGTCATAGTTTTAAGTGATTTTAAAATTAATCAATTAAATTGTCATGGACCAGAATTAAAACCAAATTTAAAATATGTCCAGACCTGATATTTAATCTTTAAAAATCACTTACAAACATGTCAAAATAATTTTTACATTTAATATTGAAAACTAGTTGTTAAACTAACAATTAACATGCCAACTAGCACCTAGTTTTAATATTAACATGTATCATCAGGTATTATTAATTAAATCCAACCATTAACAGCTCCTAGAACATCTTAGGACAGTATATTAACATGTCATAATAATTATAATACCTATCTAATCAATTAAAATCGTTTTTACACCAAAACAATGTAAAAAACTCAAAATAGAAAATTTCAGCATTGCATGTTTTCAAAATAACGATTTTTAATTAATTTTTTCATGCATATAAAGCACTAAAATAAGCATGATTAGGCTCTGATACCACTGATGGAATATGACATGGTATGCACATAAAGATCACACAGCGAAAACAATAAAAATTTGATCATACATGCCATACAATTCCATGATAAGAATCGAAACATGCAATTTTAGGGTTTTAAAACTTACAACTTTAGATGCCTTTAAAACTTGATTTTGATGATGACCAGCAATCAAGGAGGATATCATATCCTTGTACCTTCACCACCAATGCCAAAGAACAGCCTTTACGCCACTCCTCTCTATGTTCACACACACAATTGCACTGACGGCTTAAAATCAAGAATGCTAGCTCTCAAAATAAGTATTGTGTAATGGCTATGGTTTGAAGCTACAAAATTTGATTTTGTAATTCTCTTAGGTTGCTATTACTACCCAAGAACACAAGAGAATGAGGAGCAATCCTTTCTCCTTGTGAAAATTGGCCAAAATAATTAAGTGAGAGAAAGAGAGAAAATCATGCCAAAACCATAGAAGAACTAGGGTTTCACGTTTTTTCCTTTCAATATATATTATCTCATTATGTAAGTGATTAATCTAAAATCTACTACCTAAAGATAATTTATTTTAGCCTTAATCACTTCCTTAAAATAAGTAATATATATTGATTCAAACTCTTTTGATTTAATTCGAGATAAATACATAAGACATTTAATCAAATAATATCACTTAATAAAGAAATTCACATGTGCCGAAATTCCTTCAATATTTATCTTGGGAATTTCGGCTAAGACATCCCTTAATTAAGTGTTTTAATTTGATTTAAATATCATTAGGATTTAATACTCAATTAACTTAATTAATACAAGATAATTAATTAATTGAAATTAAACCATGTGGGCTGAATTTTTCTCTCTCATGGACCAAGGTCCAATAGCAATTATAATGCCCATTACATACATTAATTTGACTTTAATTAAAAGCCCAAATTAATGTCCAATACTTTATTTAAATATTTTAAGCCCAATGCTTTGTGTTCGATCCTATAGGTCCATTTAATGTTGGTAATAAATTAATAAATTAATTCAAAGGCTATATATATTCTCTAGCAAGATATTATAGCATTCCAAATTAAATGAAAATGTATATGGCATTTAGTGACCTAATGCAATTTTGTATAGTCCCTTACCCATAAATATCAGAATTAATATAAGGCATGGAACTAGTCATCCTTATATATATTAATTCCTTTCTTGATATTCTAGTGACACTGAACTGTTAGATAAATAATGATTACTCATTATTTCATCTCGGTATGGCCATACAATTCTCATTTCACTGATCAAGTGGCCGATGATATTTTCTCTTTTATAGAAAGGGGTAATCCCTTTACTTCTCTCATGCTCTCTAACATGAATCAATGCATACCCAAGCATACCCATACTTGTCACTTTGTTACGAGCACGTTAGGTGTATGTCAAAGCACACAGTAATTCATAAAGAGTTTCATAGAGATTTTAGGTCTAAGAACTCCGATACAAAAATTGTATATGAGAAACACTTATGACTTGTACCATGTAGTGTTCTCATAAGTGGATCAAATCCAAATATCATGTTCTAAACATGTATCTATGATCTCTAATTAACACTCTTGTCCTTATGATCCATAAGACAGAACTCAACTTATTAGAGAGAGCATACTAGTCTTAATTTATTTGTTATTTCCATAATAATGACTGACTAGGGATATTTAGAATGAAGTCTCATTTGTTTCAAGGTCTTACAACCATGTGCCTCACACATGATAACTTAAACTGAAACAACATTCTTGGATAATTCTATCAATTGATATGCACAGGAATATAATAGATAAAACAAATGCCTCATTTATTAACTAAAGTATTTTATTACAATGTATTGGGGCTAGGGCTTACACTAACACATACCACCTGCTCGATAAAATACCTAAGTGACTTTGTTCAGTACATTTTTCTTTCTTGTTTATCACATTTGGCATATATTTTGACTCATGTTTTACTTAGCTACTTCTCCATTATCAAAAATGCTTGTTACATATCTTACCATGACATTTCGTAGCTACTTTTGATTATGGACATTTTTTGTATCATTGATTTTTTTGGCACAAAGTTGTATTTATGAATGCCATGGTCATTACTTTGAATATCATTACATCTTCATACTTCTCATCCTTAATTCTCTTTAATGTTATGCCTTACATTGCCATACACCGTGAAATCAATTGGCCATTGTCATATACTTTTATACATTATTTGTTTTACTTTTCACCTTCCATTAATCACTTTACTCATTCTTTGCTATCTTTATTTTTTAGTGGCACCTAAGAAGGTTAAGCATTCGAAAGCTTCAAGTTCCTATGGTATACACATCCCATCCTATGTTGATAAAGCCAAGACTATTAAGTTTGAATATTTTAATGCATGCACCTATATACAGCAAGCATATCTTAGTTAGTTCTTTCTCAATATTCCTATTGGAAAAATATGGAATGAGGTGCTACCTTTTATTCAACATATTGGTTAGGAATCATTTATTAATCATAAGCCCAATGTTTATCCAAACCTTGTTCAAGATTTCATGTACTCTTTTGAGTTCTATTTTAATGAAAATAGTGATAATATTGGTACGTAGGTTTTAAACTTGGGAAGAGAGATTATTCTATGATTTTTAAGCAATTTTTAAAACATTTAGGATTCTTACCAGATGCATTAGTGGAATTGTTTGATGCCTCTACTGAGGAAAATTAGGAGCGAATCCGAGATCCACTGAATTTTGAGCCATAAAAAGGAGAAGGTGTAAAGTTCATGCTTTAAGGGATTATAAACCTCGTATTGTAAGCTTTAAGGGATCCAAAAGTGTTTACAATTATCTGAATAAACTTAGTATAGTTAATACCTTGCAAAATATGCTTTCTTCGTTGTATGCTTGATGGTATTTTAATTAATGGTGCTTTGATTATAGCACAAAGGATAAAGGAATTACAGAAGATGCCATCTAATGTTTATGTCATCTCCATTGGTTAGATTGCTATAGTTCTAATAGAGGCGGTTGCTCACCCCACCTTAGGCGATCCATTTGATGGGGAAATACCTTGCATTAACAACATCATGTTTAAATGAATTAAGATCCTATTGCCTAAGCCATGTTGTCATTTGACAACAGAACAAGAGTATTTACGGGAGAATGGTATTCGCTATGATGAGCAGCAGGATGTGTAAAATGCAGATAGAGTAGCTCCAACAATGGATCCATCAATAGATGATGCAGTTACACCAGAGATAGAGGCTCATCTTAACCACTTGAGTAGTAGATTGAGTTCCCAACAAACATATCTAGATAGAATGCAAGGCAGGATTGAGACCATGCAAGATACTATTTTAGAAGTTAAGCATACCTTAGAGACATTTGTGCATGATTTTTGGGTGCGCTACCCACCACCTTCGCCTCCATCATTTTAGTTCATTTTGCATTTGTTATGGACAGCAAAATTTTTGGAAGGGGATAGAGCTTGCTAAGCTCAATTTTGGTTCGGAAGTAGACACATCTTACCCTCATTTTAGTCATAAATCTATTATTTTATTTTATTTTATTTTAATGTTTTTATTTGTTTTTGTGTTTTAGTTTGACATTATATGTTTAGGATATTACTGTAGTAACTTCAAATTTGTAGTTTTATTTCCTTACTTTTAAAGTTTGTAAGGCTTGTTAGAAATAGAATGTAGTTCAAGATTGTCATCTAGTTCATACAAAAACTTAGTTTGCCCCGATTTTTTCCTCAAAATTTTAAACATATTGAACTTGAATTTGGGAATGTACAAGTTAGAATCTTTCCTTAGCAGTAGAACAAGTACGTTGTTTGATAAATCTCTAGCTAGTTTAATTTTCAGCTTGATTAATATCTATCAGTTTCCATCTTTTGAGCACTTAAGACCTATTTTTGTTACTTAGAAAAAAAACAATGCAATAAAATAGTAGAGGAAGGAATTTTGGGACACTAAGACCTTCCTCATCACCCTTTGAAGCATAAAAGCAACTCAAGCAACTTAGAAAGTGATCTAGGCAAATCTTCCTTGTTAAGCTTATAAAAATATTTTTTTTCCTACCCTTTTGATATTTTTAACCTTTTTTAGCCAATTTGAGCCTAATGAGGTATGCTTAATGTGTACCATATTTTTGTTCTTGTTACACTTATATTTTAACCATATAGCCTAAAAAGATTTTTCTTCCCTACGAGAATTGACCACTCTAGGATTGGATGGATTAATAGAAATTAGATATCTTGATGGGTGTAATAAGACATTTTTATCTTATTATCAAGGGTTATTATTGAAGTCAAGTAAATAGTAAAATGTTACCTTGTGATTACCCATGTTATTATTATAAATTTCCAATAAAATAAGCTAGTGAAAAAAAGAAAAGAAATAAATAAAGCTAGCATGTATGGCAAAAATCTGAAGTATGGGGGATTTTACAAGGGAAAGCAATTGGGACTTCTTTTAAAAAGGGCATAAGTTGTGAAATTGAGATAATTTTAATAGTTTTCTCTCTAATAAGAGCTTTGAAATGTGAAGGGTTGAGAAAGTTTGGCTAAGTTCTTTATTGCTTAAGTTAATGGGATGAAAAGTTAGAATTCTTAGTCTATTTTATCATAGAGTGGCTACTCTTGTTGTTGATCTTTTATCCATTCTTTGATAACCAATACCTTAGCCCCATTACAACCTTTAAAATACCTAAGTGATTTTAAGTTTTATTTTTGAGTTATTTAGCGGAGATGACCGTCTGGTTACAGTGCTAAAGGAAAGGCCTATGGTGTTTCTAGAGTTTCAAGCGTGAAATCATTTATATACTTATATGTACATTCATTCCAAGCTTGACTATGAATTTGTATTGGTGTTTTAATTTCTGAAAAATTCTTAAAATATTTTGGTCTTACACATACAAGAAAACTAACATATATTGTCTTGTTTGAATTTATTCTAGTTGGAAGTGTTATTGAGAGCTCTTATTAATTGCTAAACTTGGTTTTAAAATGTGTAATTCTTTATTTGAACTTGATTATTTTGAGGAGTTAGATTGTTCTAATTTTCTTAGAGGCAAGCAAAGTTTAAGTGTGGGGTATTTAATAGCTGTGAATTATATGATATATTTAGTATAATTTTAGGTATTTTATTGAGTTTTTTTGCCTTTAATTTGGTTGAATTTTAGTTTAATTATTTAAATTTGTATTTTAAGGGTTAATTGAAAGTTTTAGTGTTTTTCAGGGTCAAATTGAAGGAAAAAAGACTTGATTGCAAAACATGAAGACTTCTGGGTTAAATTCATAAATTTGAGAAATTAAAGCCAGAGAATCATCATTTAGTCTAGAGGCAATTAACACTGCCGTGTATGAAATTATGAGCGACCACGTATAAAGAAAAAAAAAGAATCGAGCCAAAAGCTACAAAAATTGTATAAAGTATAGAATACATATGCTTGGTCGTGCATTTGAAAGAGGAAAACCTGGCATGGTCGTACAACTCCATAGCTGCCCATTCACGGTCGTGCATCACAAGGCCAAATTTTTTGCATGGCCATGCAACCCTAGCAGGAAGAAAATGTATAACAGTGCATCAATTAAAACTTCATCTTGCTTGGCCATGCATCAAGAAGTCCATTTTGACGATACTTCCTAATTAAACAATGTTTTTTTCCTATTCTAATTCAGGAAGCTTTAGAAGGCCAGTATTCCTTATTTTTGCCTATAAATAATCAATAAGAACACCAGAACAAAAGCATCAAGGAGGAGAATCATCAAGTAGCAACTTTATTACTTAATTAGTTTTTTTTATGTTCTTTAGTTCTTTTTCTGTAGCTGTGAGGAAAAAAAACCAAGGAGCTAGAGGGTTTCTTTGATTTTTTTTTTTGTACAAGTTGATTAAGGGAGCTTCTGTAACACTTTGTTTTTTATTCTTCTCATTAGTTTATCTTTAATTTTCAAAATGAATAGTAAGTAGTTTCATTACTTTTGCTAAAGGATACTTGAAGCCTTAATTTGTATTGTGATGACTTGATTGAGCTTTAATTTCAATATTAGTTGATTATTTCTTTGCTTTAAGTATATTCTTATCTTTGATTGTGTTAAGATTAATTGTTGGTTTATTGAATCAGTAACTAAAAATTGGTTTAGGCACTATCATTGATTCGTATGTTCTTGGGTTAATCTTGTATTATCTATGCATGATTATTTTCTGACTTTGAGGTAGTTATGTATCAATAATATTAATTACTACTAAAACAGGAAGAACCAAGAATAACTTAGAGTTGAAATTTCTTGTGAAAGAATTCAATGAATATTTAGGAATATAAACTGGATTTTTATGGTAAGTGTTAAATTATTCTTAAAAAGAAAATTTGATGGTTAAGAAAGATATTCTTAATTCAAGGTATCAGGCTTTATTTCATCTAGTTTTTCCATAATCATTGGTATTTCTATTTGATTTAAGTCATTGCAGTATAAATTAAGGTAAATAGCCCTTTAGTGAAAGTTGTTTTAACACTGCTTTTCCCAAATCTATTTACTTGATTTCATTTAAGATCTAGTTTATTTACACCAATTGTTTATTTTAATTAGTTGTTTTCAATTTTAATTAAGTTTCAAAAATTATAACCTTTATGATTTTCCTTCTCTCTTTTACACATGAACTTCATTTTAAAATTCAACATTCTTTCATACAAGCACAAGTTTTCCTTGGATTCGATATCTAGGGTCTTAATCTATATTTTTCTATATTACTAACCAATCTAGTATACTTGCTATAAGCCAGTCAAAGACCCACCTCAGCATTTGGATATTTTCTTAGAAATAAGTGATATAGTTTAAATTCCAAATGTGTCAATGGATGTTATTCAACTGAAGTTATTCTTATTTACACTCATCGATAAGGCACGAGACTAGTTGTAAATATTTCCAAGCCAGTCTATAAGGTTTTATGAGTAGATGCAAGAAAAGTTCTTAGATGAAGATGGCTTGGGAGAGGTTTATGAGACTTTTAAAGAGTTACACCCACTATGAGATTGTTATGCACACTACAAGAAAATAATTGAATAGCAACGGAAATTAGCAACGAAAATTGTTGATTTTTCATTACTAATCAAAATTAGCAATGGAAAATTCAGTTGCTAATTTGACAGTTGCAATTTTTTAGCAACAAAATTGATTTTCATTGCTAATTTTAGCAGCAGAATTTACAATTTTCGTTGGTAAATTCAGCTACAATTATAAAAATTCACGATGAATTTTTTGTTGCTATTCCATCACTAAATTATTGTTAATTTTTTATAGAAAATTACTATGAATTTTCAAAGTCATCATTAATATATGGCTCATTAATACCAATGCTCACAAAATTTGGACATTTAAGTGTATATACAGGTACCCGTAATAACAAATAACTTATCCATTATCTATATGAGCTTCATTCCATAAGCACATATATACTTGTTAGCATGCTGGCACTCCAACTACACCAAAAAGCCTCCATCCTTTAGTCTCAATCTGTATCTCAAAAATTCAAGCAAATATATTATCTATCAATTCTTTCTTTGAAAATTGGCCAATAAAACTATTATATTGATTACAAATGTGGCAATCAATAGTCATGTAAGGTGCAACTCATATTAACACATCCATATCAATTTTTAAAGAGTAATCTATGCATCTTCCAAATTTTAATAATGTGATATACCTATGATTTTTAACTTGCAATTCAAGGTTGCATGCTTTAATTAGAGGTAGACATGTAAGAATTAACCTACCAAAAATGTCAATTTCGATATTTTTTCTAAGTCTCTAATTCAAATACCAAAAATTCTTCTAAGTCTAATAACCAAACAATCCAAATCTCTAAGTAAGCTTTCAAGTTTGAATAATTTCTCTAAGTCTGCTAATTCATATGCCAAAAATTTTAATTTAAAAGGCAAATCCATTATGTACGAGTCTGAATACAAAGAAAAGTTGGTCTCAATCTTACCAACCTATACAAAATATGCTTGCTTAAGAAAGAAGGTCCAAAACTTCAAACATGCTTTCAATATTAACTGACTCATTCATATTAGTAGTTTTAACAATTATTTTTGCATTCAAATGAAATTATATTGAATTATTATATTTAACTATTTAGAATTCTCTATTAATCTAACCACATTCATCTTTTTTTTTCGAAGTGATGAGTAAAAGTTATGTGAACTTAAAAAAGAGGGTTTCAAAAGAGGAAAGCCAGTAGGCATAAAATGGAATGTAACATTTAATCAAGTCTAGTTATCTCAAAAGAACATCATATCTTAGGTTTGATCAAAGGCTTATATAATTAAACATGTACCTTCATAATATACTAAGTAATTAAACTCTATCTTGATTTAACAATATAGTTTTTAGCCTTGCCATATCCAAGTCTTAAATAATTGGTTTACTTTAAAATTAAACTATCATATAAACATTTTATCTCCCATTAGTTGAGAAGTTGTATATAAAAATAGTAAACAGTAGCTATTTAATACAATTTCCCAATACAATAACAAAAATGAATTCTTACTATATGATTTAGCCAAGACTATATAATCGTAGGCTAAGTTAATACTATATCAAATGATTATGGAAATTATACCTTCTAGACTCTAAAGGCTATACTGTAATCAACTTAGTTTATCTTTACTATTTCTACTATAAATCCTTATAGCTTTATGGAGCCATGTATCAAGCTTGAATAATTAAGAAAATTATATTTATTATGATATGTTGGCTTATCTTCAAGTACCATTAGCATAAAATCCAGTTTATAAACCCTTATATTCCTTGCATGCAAACTCATTCTAGGAATTTCAATTGTACTTGCTAAAATTATGATATAATTGACATCTTTAACACACTATCATTATAACTTTATAATTTGGTAATAAATATTACATGTAATTTAAGATTTACTAAAATTCCCATACTTTCATATCATCTTTAAACACACCTTCCTCAATCATAATTGCTCCAATACTCTTGCTTTAGATTACTTCTTCACTACCTAAATCAAGCTCAAGACACAAACTCCCTTAATTCCAATTCCAAAAATTGAATCCATGATAAAAAAGAAGAATCAAAGAAAGAGAAGAGTAAATTACCTTTAAAACTCTAATGGTTTTCAGGCATGTTGCACAGGTACTCTACAGTTCAAAAGGGTCAAGCTGGTGAGAATTACAGATCCAATTGGTAATAAATCATGCGTAAACTGTAGAGTCTGTAGTATTAAAATATAGGTAGCCATTACATTCGAGAATGTAAAATATTATTGCCATCTACTAACTATTATTAATGACATATTATGTATTAAAATGGTTTTCATGTAAGTTAACAGAACTCATGAGAGGTGTTCATGAACTTCTAAACAATTAAATAATATGATTAAATATAAATGTTAGCTTAACTTTAAGCTAACTCAGAAGGCACTATTAATCAGATAACCTATTTTATTACAATAAATACATGATATTTCTCAAGTTTTAATATAGAAATGAAATTTTCCAATCTTTGAAACCACTTAACCCAAGGCATTAAAATTAGGCTGAATGATATTTCAAAATTAAAGATTTTCGTAGCCAAAACTGTAGACCTTTTCATCTCACATTCTCTTAATCTTAGATATGAATTCGGACTTCTACCAATATACAATTAATATTGAAATTTAAGTGGAACAAACAAGAACTTTAAAGATTCAACCTGTACAGTTTTGCAACAAATAATTTTTGAATCAAATAAGATATTTGTGATAAGTGTAACTTTCAAATGTCATGTATTTTAATTTTGAGACCATACTAGAAAGAACTATAACCATTCTCTATTTCAAAAATCTTTCAAAAAAAAAAAGAAAAAAGTTCCTAGATAATTAATATTCCAAGACTGCACAGGATATAACACTAATAGTAATCCAGCTAATGAGCCAAAAGAGAAGTCAAAAATTTGTAGTTAAAGCTTTACAAAATAGTTAATACCAAATCTTTAAAATTCAAAGGAAAAGATATTTCAACTGTACATATTACACAGTATTAAAAGAGACACTGATAATGAAATTTTAAATGTAACAAAAGAAAATAATGATATTTAAAAAATTCCTCAAAAGAAGGAACCATAGGCTTGCTTCAGAATTGTTCTTTCTAATTTTTTAATAGTTAAAGCATTTCTAAGGATATAATAGCAAATTATTAACACTCAACAAGTAGACTTTTAGAAAAAAAAAATTGAATATTAAGTAGAGGACTAAACAAACTAACCATGAAGCTTTATTAATGCAAAACCATGTACATATACAAATAGATATGTACACATAAAGCTCATCAAAAGAAGGGAAAATAATGGATTTGATCCAAAAACTATTTATAGTTTTTTTTTATTTTTCATTTCTAACTTTTTCAACCAAATCATACTCTTATCCACTGACATTTTTAATCAATTTCTCTAGCACTTATTACCTACTATCTTATCCATCTTGCTACTTATAATGATACAATTAAATATTCAATAGCTGAAGTATCCTATAAGTAATGTTATAAGGCGATAATTAGCAGGTCAATTTCAAATGAATACTCAAAACAGATAACAAACTACAATTGAACTTATATCATAATTAAGATAATCAATTATTACCTCCAGAAATTTGCTGAAAAAATGAAATTTATCTATTCAGATACATCATTATCTGAAAATTTAAACATCAAGGCTATTTTTTGGACAAATAAAATAAAAATCCTAAAATTATACTACATAATAAATGCTCTTTTCACTCAAATTCAAGCTATTCAAATCTATAACTATAATGCACACAAGAAACAAAAATCTCACTTCAGGAATTGCATTTACTTGGTATTTCTAAAGCCAAGTAAACTCAACCTAAAATATAATCAGCCACTAAAGACTATAAAAATAAAAAACTTAAGCAACTAAAACTGTAAAATCTAGTGAATTAGATAGAGAAAAAAGCAAAATAAAATAGAGAATAAGCTTAAATTAGAGATTATATAAAAGCTTTACCTTAGAATCATTGGGAGTCAAATGTCAAGGCTTTGATATGTAGTTGATGAATGAAACCAACACTTCCTTAAACTCATCTTATTTGATACCCCTTATAAAATAAATTCCACCGTGAGGTAGAATTGGAAGGTGATCAAGGAAGACATAGAACCTACCATCTTCATGGCTAAGAACACCAAGGCTCACCACCTTAAGAATCATGCATTGTGAGTCCTTCACAGATTTTTGACTTTGGTTTTTTTTGGCACACTGAAGGGTCTAGGGGTGTAAATGTAGGGGAAGTTTTAATCCTTCGTTATATGGTTCAAAGAGTTAGGTTAAATGGTGCATATCTTTTATAGAGGAAGATCAAGAATTTACAAAAGAAACCTTATTTTGTGAGGAAAATCTCCTTAGATAGAATGGTAATGGTGTCACCGAAGGTAGTCCATCATCTTGATTTGGTACCCTCTCTTGGTCCACCGATCTATATAGACTATAAAATGCTTAAAAATATGAAGATTTTGGAGGGGGTAGAGCTTATTCAAGTTTAATTTTACCTTGAGATTCGGGAAGTGTTTCAAAAATCTAAATGCAGTTATGTTCATGAATTGTTTTATGTTGTTCTTTTTATGTTTTATGTTTTATTTTGTTGTTTTGTTTCTCATTTCAATTGTTTTATGTGTAGTTAATTGTAATACCTTATCATAGTCAACTTTCTATTTTCTATTATTAAGTAGTAATGTTTTTATATTTCATTCTGGTGTTTTTATTTTTATTTCAATTTTAGTTTATGTAGTTAGTTTTTAGTTGTGTGTTATTGGCATAGCTATAGTTCGATTATCTTTTAGCTTGCTTTTAGTTTAAATTCTCCCTAGTTTATTCTCAAATGTGAACTTTTTAAACTTTAACTTAGAATTTTGTAATATTAGAATCTTGATTAGTAGTAGGACAATTTTGTTGCTTAATGGAATGACAACTAAGTTAAGGTTTAACTTGAAAAATATGTGTTAGTATACTAAGAACAATTTTTGAAATAAAAGAAAACCAGTGCATGAAGGTAGTTAAGTCAGGAATTTTAGAGCACTAAAACCTTCTTCATCACCCTTTAAAGCATAGAAACAACTCGAACAATTTAGAGTGTGATTTAGAAAAATTTTTCTTTCTTAGTCATATTGAGATTGCTCACTTATCTTTTATATATTTTATCCCTTATTAGCCTTTTTAAGTCTTATAAGACATGCTTAAGGCTTGCCATGATTATTTTTCTTATTACAAACATTGTCTTACCTTATTACCTAAAAGCCTTTATCCCCCTTCCTAAGAATTGGCCACTCTAGAATTGAGATTGGTTAATGTTCATTGGTAGTTAAGAAAGTGTATTTTATAAAAAGGATTTGATTGGGAAGATATAAAAGGATGATTTCAAAGTTTGGAATGCAATAGAAATTATGAATTTGTGACTACCCATTTTGTTTAGTGATGCTAAAAAAAATTAAGCTAGCAAAAGTTTTTCATATTTAAAAAAAATAAAGAAAAAGAAAAGAAAGAAAGTTTGATTAAGTGAGCTAGCAAGTTATAGCAAATTTTAAGTGTGGGGTACTTGAAAGAGAGAGAGAGAGAGAATGTTTTAAGCTCCTAAATTTAGGTGAGTTTGTGAAAAATATGAGAAATATTATAGTAGCCTTTCTCTTAAGTGCTTTAATGTGTTGCATTCTTGTATAATTAAGAGTTATTGATTTGGGTACTATTAGTTGAATGAAGTAGATTTGTAAGAAATGTTGGTTTGTACAATTAGAGGGTGGCTATTCTTCTTGTTTACCTTTAACAATTCTTTGATTAACTCTTATCATGACCACATTACAACCTTAATAAAGTCTAAAGGATTATCTTTTGTTTTGAGTTGTTTATCAAAGATGACCTTAGGGTTCCATTACTAAAGGAGATACCTATAGCATTTATAGAGTTTTAAGTACAAAATTGCATGTACATTTCAATTTACATTCATTTTGTAGATTAGTACTAGTTTGCATAAGTATTTTGGATTTGAAAAATGCTTAAAATATTTGGTCTCACACACACATCTGGAAACTTACTTATATTTTCTTGTTTAAATCTTGTTTAGTAGGAATATCATTGAGTGTTGTTATTAATATTTAATCATGATTTTGAATTGCATAATTCTTAGTTTGCAGTTTTATTTTTTGGGGGAATTTGATTTGTTCAAATTTGCTCGAGGCTAGCAAAGGCTAAGTGCGGGGTATTTGATAGCTTTGAATTGCAACTTTGTTTTTAGGTTTGTTTAGTAGTTATTAATGTTAAATTGTTTTATTTTATGTTAAAAGTTTTAATATTTTGAATTTGAATGATTAAGTTTGATTATTTTATGGGTTTTTTAGCTAAAATTAACTAAATACGTAAGGCAAGGACAAGGGAGCTCCACACTGGGTCACTTAAGTCATTTCTCATTGTTGTTTAGAAGTAAAGAACTTGGTAGGGAACATCACCATCCCTATCGGGTTCTTTACACATTTTCCATCCAGGAGTGAAGAAATCAACATGGATTAAAGGCATCCCTATTGAGTCACTTAACCTCCTAAAAATAAGAAATTAACTTGGTAGGGACACCACACCATTCCCCATTGGTTTCTTTAGTAGCAAAACACGATATAGAAAGTTTTTTATAGGTTAAAGAAGTTAGGTGGCAGCTAGACTTCTAGAATTTTAGGTATTTAAGTGTCCTGAAGTCAGAATAAAAGGTTAGATAAATTTTCATCTTAAATTAGACCTAGTTTATTCTCTTGAATTTCAATTTCATAATAGGTGCTCTATTCTCCTAAGGTTTTCAAGTTTGTTTCCTTTGTTATTCCTGAAATCATCAAGATCAAGTTTGAAGCTTTATAAGTATAGTACTTTATTATTTAATTTTTTCATTTGTTTCGATCATGAACAGTGAGTAATTTTCTTACTTTTGCTGAAGGAAATGTGAACCCTCATCCTTTTATTGTAATGACTAATTTTTTAGCTTAATTTCAATGCAAGTTATTATTTCTTAATTCCTATGCTAAATTCTATCTTTGATTATGATTTGATTGATGTTCAATGTTTTGAATAAATGATTCACTACAAAAAAAATACAGAATAGCGATGAAAATTAGCGAGGACAGTAAAATTTGTTGCTAAATGCACAATTTAGCGACAACATTGCGATAAAAAATGATTTTTGTCGCAAATATTTTTAGATATGAGTGGAGAAATAGATTTTGCGACGATTTAGCGAGAACTAATTTTTCTTGTAGCTAATTTTGGGCGGTCAAATTTTGGCACAACAAATAGAGACGACTTTACTAGCAAAGACCCCTCGCTAAATCTTAATTCACGGGTAGAATGATAAGTGAACCGTTTAGCGAGGACAAATCTCTCGCTAATGGGTAAATAGATTGCCATTTGACATATGAACCGTTTAGCAAGGACTTAATCCTCGCTAATTTTGCGAGGAACAAATCCTCGCTAAATTAGCAAGAAAAATTCCCTCGCTAACGGGTAAAGAGCCATTTGACATATGAACCATTTAGCGAGGACTTAATCCTCGCTAATTTTGCGAGGAACAAATCCTCGCTAAATTAGCGAGGACAAAACCCTCGCTAACGGGTAAATAGATTTCTATTTAACATATGAACCATTTAGCGATGACATAATCCTTGCTAATTTTGCGAGGAACAAATCATCGCTAAATTAGCAAGGACAATTCCCTCGCTAAGTGTAAAGCATATTAACCATTTAGCGAGGACAATTCCCTCACTAATGGTTAAATAGTTTAGCATTTGACATATTTAATAATATTAATTATTATTAATTATATAATAAAACTTAGTTGAACTAAATTATTGTTAATGAAATTAACTAAATTAAATTAAATTAAATTATCATATTTATATTCATTTATTAATTTTAATTATTATGAATTATATAATAAAAGAAATAAATTCCGAGAATATAATTTAGCTTGGATTATTGTCCTCGCTAATTTAGCTTGGATTCTGGTCCTCGCCAATGGTTTATAAAGTGGTGTGAGTTTTAACCATTTAGCGAGGAATAGCCCTCACTAATTTAGCTTGGAGTGTAGTCCTCACCAATTTAGCGAGGACATATCCCTCGCTGATACTTAATTCATGTTACATTAGCTTGGATTATTGTCCTCACTAATTTAGGGAGGAAATGTCCCTCGCTATTCCCTTGCTATTTTAGTGGGATCAGTAAATAAATTTAGCGGGAAATTTTCCTCGAGGAAATTTCATGAACCTAGTATCTTTTCAGTAAAACCCTAGTCTCTTTCTCTTTCAGGGTTTATAACCTTAGTCTCTTTCGCTGCTATCTCGGCTTAGACCTTTAGATCTTCAAACCTCTCTTTATTTGTGTTCTTTATTTCTTGACCTTCAAATCTTCGAGCCTCTCTTCATTTTTGTTCTTGATTTCTTCAACTTTAGATCCTCAAACCTCTAACCCATTTGAAGATTTGTGTTTCTATTCAGGATTTTGGTTTCTAAAATCGATAAAGCTTCAGAAACTGCACGAGGTGAGTTTCTTTTCTCTTCAGTGAATGTAATGGTTCTATAAAATTACACATTAAAAAAGATTTTCTTTAGGTCACTGTAATATTAATTTGTGGAGCTTCCATATTTAATAAATTATTGAACTTTTTGGAATAAGCTAAAGATGAATTTATGGCCTGCTCATCTAGGTCACTTGGCGATGTTGTGGTGGATTTGGCACTCTAAAATCGTGATCCTCATGCTACCGAATTGATTTTCGTACTTGTAAGTCAGTTGCTTTATCATTTTCTGGTTTTGATATGAAGATAAGGTTCAATGCAATAACACCGGTGCTTGTGTTTTTCTAACTTTTTTTAACGTCCGCATACCTCTTCCTTATTTCTTCACATATTCAAGATTCAATTTACCGAAAGAAGAATACAAATCAAAAGGAAGCAACCATCTGGCTTGTTCTTTGCTAACTTATCTCTTCTTCTAAGTGAGCAGGTGCCTTTTGCAGAGCAAAACTTGATAGTGTAAGTGGCTGTGCTACTCTTCCCAAGTTATGGGACTGTAGGGTTGATCTTATGCTGACTTTTGGACATTGATTCAAATTTGACACTAGCTGTATTATTTATTTATTTATTTTATCATATAGAAGGTGGAATTTCTATGACAGCTAGCATTTGAATATGCTTTTTATAAAGTGTTTCGGTATTGTAATGTCTTACTCTCTTTCTGATTTTATTTTATTTTATTATTTTTTTTGCTGTATAATTTTCCAGGAGCAATATTGTGAGTGATAATAAACATATGGTGCTTGGGATTTCCAATGGATCATTATATAATATCTCTTGGAAGGGGGAGGTAATTCAGTATAATTGCTTATTTTTATTCCATTTTCTCTTTCTCTGTAATAACTCTTTAACATAGTAAGTGAATGATATCCAATCTGATTTTTTTGCTATTCTTATCTATAGTTTTATGGGGCTTTTGAACTTGATTCCTATCCACATGAGAACAATGAAGTCTCCGTTTCTCCACATTCTATAGTTAATGGCATTGCTTCTAGAAGGGCTTTAGAAGGTCTTACAAATAATTGTAATGTCACTAGGAAGTCGGCTATTATGCAGCTGGAGGTTTGCTCTCCAATGATGTTGCTCTTTATTTTATATGCTGACGGACAACTTGTATATGCTCTGTAAGCAAAAAATAGCATATGTTTGTTTATTTGAAAATTCTAAATTTGGAAGGACCAAGACTTAGAATTCTTATTTTATTCAGTGAATCCATTTAATATTACTATGGTCTTTTATTTATACATGTTAAATTTGATATTTTCATGCTCCTCAAAATACATAGGCTTTTGTTTTATCATGGTTTACTTTCATGGGGCATTGCAAGCCTTTCTGGGGTATGTTATCAGGCTAATGATATTTGTAACCATTTTGATATCATAAGAGGCCTCTATATTCATCGTTTCTTCACTAAATTATTTCACATGCATACATCAAGTACAAATTAGTTATTTCACTTGAGGAAAATATAAATTTCTTAGCTTTTCTTCTATAACAGATGGTGTGTCCTTGATATCAATGATGGTTTTGTAGATGATACTTATATCTTCTTTGGTCCATTTTTTGTTAATTTCTTCTTGAGACTGGTTTGATGAGTTGCTTCATGCACTTGGTTTTTGTCATACTGTGCATTATACTTTTGCTTTTCAAATTGTAATCTAGACCTTGGTTTACAAAGTTGTCTATGCAAATATTCAGCTAATTTGTTTAAATTCTGTTGGATATTTTATCTCTAGGTTGATTTTCTGAATTTATATGGTATTAGCAGCTGATAATTAGAGATTAATTCCAGGAAAATGTAATATATTTGCTCTTTACTTCATTAGATTACAACAATTTTTTTTTCTTATGTGATCCGTGCTTATATGCATTTGTGTTATTCTATTTATTATTTTAGCTGAGATCCTGCAAGTAGACAATGCAATATTCTGCTCTACATTCATATACTTATCTCCAAATTTCTTGTAGATGCCGCATGCTGTAGTTGATTATGACCTATCAAATGGCAAGTGAATATCATTCAACAGCAAAATTTGCTTTATGAAAGATCAAGAATTTTGTATGGCTCAGCTTCTTCTGCCAGCATCACCAATGGGCCCTTGGACAATCTGAACTCCGGTTCTTTACATGAAGTCAAATCTGGAGATCATAACTTATGGAATAACCTCTCTGAGTTTTATGCCTGTGAACTTTATAGTGTCCCTTCTCATGATGGAGTTCTGATTCCTCTAACTATTGTGTACTCACGCCAAAACAAATATGGGAACAAAAATCCTGGGTGGCTTCATGGGCATGAAGCCTATGGTGAGTTGTTTGACAAACGATGGCGTAGTGAGTTGAAAAGCCTTCTTGACCGTGGTTGGATTATTGCATATGCTGATGTTAGGTATTTTCACCTACTTTGCTGCTTGTCTATTATGCCTATTTCATTTTTGGCCAACTTATCCATTGTTCACATCCAGTGGTTCAAATTCCACTTACATGATTGCAGAGGTGGAGGTGGTCAGGGTAAGAAGTGGCATCTAAATTGTAGACATTCAAAGAAACTTAATTTCGTCAAAGATTATCTCTCCTGTGCCAGGTTCCTAATTGAAAATGAAATTGTGTAAGAAAGAAAGCTTGCTGGCTGGGGATATAGTGCTAGAGGACTTTTGGTTGCTTCAGTGATCAATTTTTGCCCAGATTTGTTTCGTGCTGTAGTTTTGAAGGTGCACATTTATCTATTTGTATCCGTTTGTGTTTCCCATTTGTTTTCCCTTGCTCTGACTATGTGAGGGTTAACATTTCAGTTGCCCTTTTTTTCTTCCTTTGTACTCAGGTTAAGTCGACAGCTTTTTCTAAAACTATCTTTCTTTCTTAATTTCTTGCCATTTTAAATGCAAACCTAAGGAGTTCATCTCAAATTTGTTAATATTAAATAACATATAAGCTGGAATAATCTTTTGATTTATTCTTGTATACGTGATTTCCTATCCATTATGTGTTTTAGGTTCCCTTTCGAGATCTACCAACACTCTTTTGCATCCAGTTTTACCCCTTACCGGAAATGATTTCGAAGAATTTGGATACCCTAGGGACATTGATGATTTTCATGCCATCCAGAAATTTTCTCCCTATGACAATATTCAGAAAGATGTACTTTACCCTTCTGTGTTGATTACCTTATCTTTTCATACACAATAATCTCTTAGCATATTGTAATGGGTACTCTACATTGTTCAATTTGTTAACTTGATATTGATTTTTGAGGATGTTAATTTTTGTGACACACATATGGATCTGATCCATTTTTTTGTTTTCCTTGAACTTATATATCTATAGATGTGAGAATTTCATGACCTGTGGCAAGCTGCCTATTTTATTTTTATATGGGCAAATGTTTCGAAAATCTAACACTATAGACACGGAGATACAATTTTTTGTATATATATTTTTGTTTTTCTTGACAAGAACAATGATGTCATGGTTTGAAAGCATGCTTCATAGGCTGTGAAAGAACAATCTGATGGAATATGACATGGTATGATAATCATGATAGCACAGCAAAAAAACAAGAATTTTATCATACATACCATACATATCCAAAGATAGGAACGAAAACATGCAATTTTAGGATTTTGAAACTTACAATAGATGATGCCTTTTATTCTTTGATTTTGTGATGTCCAGCAACCAAGATGCCTTTATCCACCTTAGATCTCGATCACCAATGCCAAGGAATAGCCTTTTGCGCCACTCCCTCTATTCTCACACACACAATTACACCGTCGGCTTAAAAACGAGATTGCTAGATCTCTTTTTCGGTATTGTGTAAGGGTTATAGTTTGAAGCTACAAAACTTGATTTTGTACTTCTTTAGATTGCTATTACTGCTCAAATCCCAAGAGAATGAGGAACAATCCTAATTCATGCCACCAAAAAATTAGGTTTAGGGTTTTATTTCTTTTAATATATATGCTTATCCTTTGGCAAGTCATTAATCTGAATTCAACTATCCTAAGATAATTAATTCAAACTCTATCACTTCCTAAAGATAAGTAATATATTTTGAATTAAACTCCTTTGAATTTAAATTCAAATTTGAAATAAAACATAAGACATTTAAATAAATGAAATCACTTAATTAAATATATAAGTGATTTAATTTAATTTAAATTCCTTTAGGCTTTAATATTCAATTAACCTAATTAACACAAGATAATTAATTAATTGAAATTAAACCTTATGGGCTGAATTTCTCTCTCTCATGGACCAAAGCCCAATAGCAATATTATAACCCATTACATACATTAATTTGACTTTAATTAAAAGCCCAAATTAATGTCCAATACTTAATTTAAATATTTTAAGCCCAATGCTTTGTGTGCGATCCTATAGGTCCATTTAATGTTGGCAATGAATTAATAAATTAATTCAAAGGCTATATATATTCTCTAGCAAGATATTATAGCATTCCAAATTAAATGAAAATGCATATGGCATTTGGTGACCTAATGCAATTTCGCATAGTCCCTTACCCATAAATATCAGAATTAATATAAGGCATGGAACTAGTCATCCTTATATACATTAATTCATTTCTTGATATTCCAGTGACACTGAACTCTCAGATAAATAATGATTACTCATTATTTCATCTCGGTATGGCCATACACTTCTCAGTTCACTGATCAAGTGGCCGGTGATATTTTTCTCTCTTATCGAGAGGGGTAATCCCTTCACTTCTCTCATGCTCTCTAACATGAATCAGTGCATACCCAATCATACCCGTACTTGTCACTCTGTTACGAGCACGTTAGGTGTATGTCAAAGTACACAGTAATTCATAAAGAGTTTCATAGAGAGTTCAGGTCTAAGAACTCCGATACAAAACTTGCATATGAGAAACACTTATGACTTGTACCATGTAGTGTTCTCATGAGCGGATCGAATCCAGATACCATGTTCTTTAACATGTATCTATGATCTCTGATTGACACTCTTGTCCTAATGATCCGTAAGACAGAACTCATAGTATCAGAGAGAGCATACTAGTCTTAATTCATTTGTTATTCCCATAACAATGACTGACTAGGGATATTTAGAATGAAGTCTCATTTGTTTCAAGGTCTTACAATCCATGTGCCTCACACATGATAACTTAAACCGAAACGACATTCTTGGATAGTTTTATCAATTGATTTGCACAGGAATACAAAAGATAAAACTAATGCCTCATTTTATTAATTTCAAGTGTTTCGTTACAATGCATTGGGGCTAGGGCTTACACTTACAATCTCCCACTAGCACTAGTCCCAATTGGGCATAGCCCTAAGACCGAACGCTCTCAAATGAGCTTCGTGCAGATTTGGACGTAACTGTTTCGTCAAAGGATCTGCTACATTGTCTTTACTTGATATCTTGCTAACCTTGACGTCCCCACGATCAATGATTTCTCTGATCAAGTGGTACCTTCTGAGTATGTGTTTGGATTTTTGGTGTGACCGGGGCTCCTTGGCCTGTGCAATGGCCCCGTTATTGTCACAGAAAATTTCTAATGGATCTAGGACGCTTGGGACCACTCCTAATCCAGTAATGAAATTTTTAATCCAAACAGCCTCTTTTGCAGCCTCACTTGCTGCAATATACTCAGATTATGTAGTTGAGTCGGCAACGGTTTCTTGCTTCGAGCTTCTCCAGCTGACAGCACCACCGTTCAAAACAAAAACAAACCCAGATTGCGATCTAGAATCCTGAGTGCTGGTCTGAAAAGCAGCATCGGCATAACCTTGTATGACGAGCTCTTCTTGACCACCATACACCAAGAAGTGATCCTTAGTCCTTCGTAGGTACTTCAGAATCCCTTTTACAGCAGACCGGTGCTTCTCACCAGGGTCTTGCTGAAACCTACTGGTTATACTCAGTGCATGAGCAACATCCAATCTAGTACATAACATAGCGTACATGATAGATCCAATAGCAGATGCATATGGGATTCTACTCATGTTGTCCCTTTCCTCTTTGGTTTTAGGGCACTGTTCTTTAGTCAAAGGAACTCCCAAAACCAAAGGTATGTACCCTTTCTTTGAGTCTCCCATACTAAAATGCTTTAGTACTTTGTCTATGTACTTTTCTTGACTTAGTCCCAAAAGCCGATTCGATCTATCTCTATAGATTCGAATACCAAGTATTGTCTCGGCTTCACCTAAGTCTTTCATTGAGAAACATTTTCCCAACCATTGCTTAATCTTTTGCAATGTTGGAATATCATTCCCAATGAGAAGGATGTCATCCACATATAGGACCAGAAACACTACTATGCTCCCACTAACCTTCTTGTACACACAAGGCTCATCTTCGTTCTTGATGAAGTCAAATTCTTTGACTGCCTCATCAAAGCGAAGATTCCAACTTCGGGATGCTTGCTTTAATCCATAAATGGATTTTTGAAGCTTGCATACCTTCTTAGGATGCTTGGGATTGACAAAACCTTCAGGCTGTGTCATATACACATCCTCAAGTAAATTTCCATTAAGGAAAGCAGTTTTGACATCCATTTGCCATATCTCATAATCATGATATGTAGCTATGGCAAGCAAGATCCTAATGGACTTGAGCATGACTACAGGCGAAAAGGTCTCGTCATAGTCTATACCATGAGTTTGTCGAAAACCTTTTGCTACTAGTCTACCTTTGTAGGTCTTATCAGCTTTTAGTTTGAATAACCACTTGCATTCAATTACCTTAGCACCTTCTGGTGGATCAACCAAGGTCCAAACCTGGTTATCATACATTGATTGCATCTCGGATTTCATGGCTTCAAGCCAATTATCCGAGTCTGGGCTTTCAATAGCTTCTCGGTAGGTAGTAGGATCCTCATGATCTACTAACTCAATAGTGTCACTGTTAGTGATTAGAAATCCATATCTCTCAATCTCCTGACGTACCCTACCAGACCTTCTAGGTACTTGTGTAATGGGTTCTTATTCCACAACTGGTTGTGAACTTGATCCCATTTCCAAACCATCCTCTATAGGAGCTTGTGGCACTTGAATTTCTCCAAGTTCTACTTTACTCCCACTGTCTTTCTTGAGAAGGAACTCCTTTTCCAAGAAAACAGCCTTGCGAGCAACAAATACTTTGTTCTCGGCTTGTGAGTAAAAGTAGTATCCCTTTGTTTCTTTGGGATAGCCCACAAACAAGCAGACAGTCGATTTGGACTCTAGTTTGTCAGATGTTAATTTCTTAACATGTGCTTCACAGCCCCAAATCTTGAGAAAAGACATATTAGGTTCTTTCCCAGTCCATACCTCATATGGTGTCTTCTCAACTGCTTTAGTTGGAGTACGGTTCAATAGAAACGCAGCAGTTTCTAATGCATAACCCCAAAAAGAGATAGGAAGATTAGCTTGACTCATCATAGATCGAACCATGTCCAACAGAGTTCGATTTCTCCTTTCGGACACACCATTCCATTACGATGTTCCAGGAGGAGTGAGCTGTGAAATAATACCACACTCTTTTAGATGATCATCAAACTCTTGGCTTAAGTATTCGCCACCTCGATCTGATCGAATGGCTTTTATACTTATGCCAAGTTGGTTTTCTACTTTGTTCTTAAACTCCTTGAATTTTTCAAAAGTTTCAGACTTGTACTTCATTAGATAGACATAGCCATATCTACTGAAGTCATCTGTGAAAGTCACGAAGTAGTTAAAACCACTTCTAGCTTGTGTACTTAATGGTCCACATACATCGGTATGTATTAGTTCCAATAAGCCATTAGTCCTTTCACCTTTCTTGTTAAAAGGACTCTTTGTCATTTTTCCATGCAAACATGGCTCGCATGTGTCATAAGACTCTAAGTCAAATGACCCAAGCACTCCAGTTTTGTGGAGTCTTGAAATGCGTTTTTCATTTGCATGTCCTAAACGACAATGCCAAAAGTAAGTAGGGTTCAATTCGTTTGATTTAACCCTCTTTGTATTAATGTTGTATATCGACTCTTTGTTTTGTAAATCAAGGATATAAAGGCCATTTTGCAACATGGCATTGCCATAAGAAATGCCTTGGCGACGAATATGAGCATTGCCATTTTTAATAACAAAATCAAATTCATCATTATCCAAACATGAAACTGAAATAATGTTTCTGCTCATAGCAGGCACATAATAACAATTATTCAAAACAATACAAAGTCCGGAAGGTAAAGTGAGGTGATAGTCGCCTATCTCCATGGCAGCAACTCGTGCTCCATTCCCCACACGGAGGTCCATTTCATTCTTCCCAAGTAACCGCCTATTTCTTAGCCCCTGCACATTTGAACAAATGTGAGAACCACAACCGGTATCCAATACCCAAGTGGTAGAAATAGAAAGGTTAATTTCAATAACAAAAATACCAGAACTGGATGCCTTGGCTCCATTCTTCTTTTGTTCTTCCTTGAAGAGAGCACAATTCTTCCTCCAATGCCCTATCTTGTTGCAATGGAAGCAAGTGCTCTCACTCTCTTTGAGTTTTGGCGCCTTGGGCTTGGATTGGGCCTGAGGTGCACTCCCACTTGACTTGGGTTTTGCCTTTCCCTTTCCCTTTCCCTTAGCGGGTCCCTTCTTAATTCCCTTTTGAACCATTAGAACGGGATTGGTCTTTCGAATGTTTTCTTCAGCATTCTTAAGCATCCCATGAAGCTCAGTGACTGACTTGTTCATTGCATGCATGTTATAATTCATCACAAATGGATCATAAGCAGCAAGCAATGATCCTAAGATCAAGTCAGTGGCCAATTCCTTTGGCACTAGTACCTCAAGCTTCTCAAGAGTATCAAGATACCCTTTCATCTTGAGTACATGGGTACTAACAAGTGTACCCTCAGCCATCTTGCAAGAAATTAATGCCTTTGTTGTCACGACCCTCTCGTGACGAGCTTGCTCTTGGAACATCTCCTTGAGGTGCACCATGATCGCATAAGCCTCTTGGTCCATAAATTGCTTTTGCAATTCAGGCACCATAGTGGCCAGCATCAGACAGGTCACATCATTGGAGTCGCTCTTCTTGGTCTCAAAAGTTTCCTTTTGAACCGCAGAGGCGTTCCTTCCTGGTTCTTCAGGCAAAGGTGCATCCAAAACATACGACTTTTTCTCTTGCTTAAGAACTATTCTTAAGTTTCGAGACCAGTCTATGAAATTGGTGCCATTTAATTTGTCCTTTTCAAGGACCGATCGTAATGAGAAATTGTTATTTGAAGATGCCATTTTCAATCTACAATAAAATTTAGCAAGATTAAATGAGGTCTTATTTATGATCCCACAAACCGAATTAATATCCCTTTAAATAATTCGCGTTAGTGATTTGATGTGGGCCAAGATCCACTTTTCACAACAACTTATTAGTCAAGCTGAGCTTGTACACCTAACAAGTTAAGTTACTTAGGTAGGAAAACTCCAATCATGTCTCGTACATGACTCTTGGATCAAATGGGCTAACATCTTAAGATGTTATAGCATAACCCATTTATTAGTTGCCTAGGTCCGGGCATCCCTTTCCATGATAAGTCCAACCTACATTCACAACCCATGCCTCACAAAGATAATCGGGCGCATCTAGGACTCCTAGTCTACATGACCGATGATCGATGCCTTGACATGTTTCAAATTAGGAAGGCAACTTTGTGACTTACTATTTTTAGGGATTCATTTTATTACGGCTTACATGGTATACGCTTTGTCATCCATACATAGCATGCATATATATATAATTGCATAAAGTAAAGCGTGACAAACATGGGCCCAAAAACTTACAACTAAGATTCTATACTATTACATAAGAATCTTCGAGTTGGGCTTCTCCACTCCGGTGGGCTTCGTCTTGATTTACAAAGCCTTCAAATAAATTCTATTCTAAGAAATAAATGAAACTTTTACAATAAAATATAATGGCACGCAGGCCATATTTAATTACAAAAACCCAGGGCCCATGAATGCACCATGCATATCCATTCATCACACCAAACAAGCAAATAAATATACATAGCATTCATGGATCAGACAAAGTCCAATTTTAATCAATTTAGCCAAGCCCATTAATGGAAATTGTGTACTTGAACCTTTAAGAGAAGACCCCATGATGGGCCTGGGCCGAAGCCCAATGGACTAAATCCTCTTATTGAATAAGTTCTCTTAAAAGCCCAAAACACAAACTAGTTAGATTTGTGCCATAAATCAACTCTAGTATAATTTCCAATTTTGCCATTTTTAATTTTATGTCATACAGCCCATAAACATTAAAAATACATATAATATGTGCTAACATGAATTAAAAATAAAATCATGAAGAACACATATAATAGAACACGGCATTCATGCAAAAACAAACAAACAACAAAACTAGTTGTTTAATGCTTATGTAATGCCATGAAATGCACAAACATTTAAATCAATTTTATGAGTCATTTAATAATCTAAATAAGTCCATAAACATTGATTTAATATTCTGTACCATTTTAATCTAAATGTGTTTATACCATTTTAATCAAAACAAAACAAACAATCTTGATTAAACATGTAACAAACACAAACTAGACATAGTTTTAAGTGTTTTTTAAAATTAATCAATTAAATTGTCATGGACCAGAATTAAAACCAAATTTAAAACACGTCCAGACCTGATATTTAATCTTTAAAAATCACTTACAAACATCCCAAAAACGTTTTTACATTTAATTTTGAAAACTAGTTGTTAAACTAGCAATTTACATGCCAACTAGCACCTAGTTTCATAATTAACATGTACCATCAGGTATAAATAATTAAATCCGACCATTACCAGCCCTAATAACATCTTAGGACAGTATATTAACATGTCATATTAATTATAATACCTATCTAATCAATTAAAATCGTTTTTACACCAAAACAATGCAAAAAACTCAAAATAGAAAATTTCAGATTTGCATGTTTTCATAATAACGATTTTTAATTAATTTTTTCATGCATCTAAAGCACTAAAATAAGCATGTCTAGGCTCTGATACCACTGATGGAATATGACATGGTATGATAATCATGATAGCACAGCAAAAAAACAAGAATTTTATCATACATACCATACATATCCAAAGATAGGAACGAAAACATGCAATTTTAGGATTTTGAAACTTACAATAGATGATGCCTTTTATTCTTTGATTTTGTGATGTCCAGCAACCAAGATGCCTTTATCCACCTTAGATCTCGATCACCAATGCCAAGGAATAGCCTTTTGCGCCACTCCCTCTATTCTCACACACACAATTACACCGTCGGCTTAAAAACGAGATTGCTAGATCTCTTTTTCGGTATTGTGTAAGGGTTATAGTTTGAAGCTACAAAACTTGATTTTATACTTCTTTAGATTGCTATTACTGCTCAATAACACAAGAGAATGAGGAACAATCCTTTCTCCTTGTGAAAAATTGAACAAAAGAATTAAGAGAGAGAGAGTCACTATTCACGAGTTACTATTCATGCCACCAAAAAATTAGGTTTAGGGTTTTATTTCTTTTAATATATATGCTTATCCTTTGGCAAGTCATTAATCTGAATTCAACTATCCTAAGATAATTAATTCAAACTCTATCACTTCCTAAAGATAAGTAATATATTTTGAATTAAACTCCTTTGAATTTAAATTCAAATTTGAAATAAAACATAAGACATTTAAATAAATGAAATCACTTAATTAAATATATAAGTGATTTAATTTAATTTAAATTCCTTTAGGCTTTAATATTCAATTAACTTAATTAACACAAGATAATTAATTAATTGAAATTAAACCTTATGGGCTGAATTTCTCTCTCTCATGGACCAAAGCCCAATAGCAATATTATAACCCATTACATACATTAATTTGACTTTAATTAAAAGCCCAAATTAATGTCCAATACTTAATTTAAATATTTTAAGCCCAATGCTTTGTGTGCGATCCTATAGGTCCATTTAATGTTGGCAATGAATTAATAAATTAATTCAAAGGCTATATATATTCTCTAGCAAGATATTATAGCATTCCAAATTAAATGAAAATGCATATGGCATTTGGTGACCTAATGCAATTTCGCATAGTCCCTTACCCATAAATATCAGAATTAATATAAGGCATGGAACTAGTCATCCTTATATACATTAATTCATTTCTTGATATTCCAGTGACACTGAACTCTCAGATAAATAATGATTACTCATTATTTCATCTCGGTATGGCCATACACTTCTCAGTTCACTGATCAAGTGGCCGGTGATATTTTTCTCTCTTATCGAGAGGGGTAATCCCTTCACTTCTCTCATGCTCTCTAACATGAATCAGTGCATACCCAATCATACCCGTACTTGTCACTCTGTTACGAGCACGTTAGGTGTATGTCAAAGTACACAGTAATTCATAAAGAGTTTCATAGAGAGTTCAGGTCTAAGAACTCCGATACAAAACTTGCATATGAGAAACACTTATGACTTGTACCATGTAGTGTTCTCATGAGCAGATCGAATCCATATACCATGTTCTTTAACATGTATCTATGATCTCTGATTGACACTCTTGTCCTAATGATCCGTAAGACAGAACTCGTAGTATCAGAGAGAGCATACTAGTCTTAATTCATTTGTTATTCCCATAACAATGACTGACTAGGGATATTTAGAATGAAATCTCATTTGTTTCAAGGTCTTACAATCCATATGCCTCACACATGATAACTTAAACCGAAACGACATTCTTGGATAGTTTTATCAATTGATATGCACAGGAATACAAAAGATAAAACTAATGCCTCATTTTATTAATTTCAAGTGTTTCGTTACAATGCATTGGGGCTAGGGCTTACACTAACACAATCAATGCTAGAAATTTATGAATTGTTTTTCTTATATGAAATTCTTTCTAAGTGCAAAGTTTGCTTTAACTTTCTTATATACCTTCATATAAATGAGTTCTCTTTTGCTAATATGTAGAAGCCAAAAAATTCTATTGTGGAAGGAGTTTTTGGTTATCTGCAATCAATCAATACACAACTTTACGAACTAGAAGCAACTGACATTTTATAAGCTGTTTATGATTTTTCATTGTTATTGTTATATATTCATGTATTATTTTAGATATATTATTAGCAATGTTATACACTTGTAAATAACAATTTATTCATTAATATATATTTTTTATATTAAATATTGAGTAAATATAAATTTGTTATTTTTTAGTTTATTGTTTAAATAATGAAATTTTCATATTAAATTAATAAAAATAAGTTCATATCAACTTTTAGAGAAGATAAATCCTAGCTGAATTTAGCAAGGATATCAGTCCTCGCTAATTTTTGCGAGGACTAAGTCCTCACTATCTTTTGCGAGGATTCAGTCCTCGCTATCTTTTGCGAGGATTTAATCCTCGCTAAATTTTGCGAGGGCTAATTCCTTGCAAAATTGGCGAGGACTAAATCCTCGCAAAATTAAAAATTAGCGAGAACAAAAGTCCTCGCTAAATTCAGCTAGGATGACTTTTGTTACAAAATTTTTGTCCTCGCTAAATTGATTTAGCGACGAAAAATCATCATTTAGCGAGGAATTTTGTCCTCGCTATTTTGCATTTTTCTTGTAGTGATTGAATTCTAGTTTAAGTTCTTAATCAATGATATACATGTTCTTAACCTATTTTACTTATGTTAATCTATTATTGTGTTCTGAAAATGGTGATAAAAGTTTGTTGTTCAAGAGTTTATTAGACTTAAGAAATTGAATTAAGAATAAACTAAGGTTAGGTGTTTTGAAAAAGGATTTAATTGAAGTTTAGCAGTTTAAATACAAATTTGTATGCAAGGTATTGGATTGTTAATTCAAAATAAGATGTCTTTAATTGATTTTCTATAACAACTTGTGTTATTCTAGAATTGAGTCATTGTCAGTAGAAAGTGAGGAGGATAGTCCCTTAGCAAAAGTATTTTAATCATTAATTTTATTATCACTTTAATTTTGCTTTGTCTTTAATCAATTTTAGTCTAGTTTTAGTTTTTAAGTTGTTTAATTGTTTAATTAGATTAGTTCAATTGATAATTAAAATCAAAAACTTAGGGAATTCTTTCACACATCATTTGCCTCAAAATCTAAAATACACAATCTCTTGTTCGCGATATTAATGAATCTTAATTTTATTTTTCTATATTACTAGCCAATCTAGTACATTTGCTAGATACCCCTTTAAAAAAGGTTTTTAGTCATTAATTTTATCATCAATTTAGTTAATCTTTTTTTTAAATTAACCTTAGTGTTTATTCTCTATTTCTTGTTTACTTATTTTTTTTAAATTAATTTAGTCTAATTGATAATCACACTGAAAAACTTGGGAATTCTTTCACATAATCAGTACTTCAAAATCTGATTTTCTCAATCTCTTAGGTATAATATTTAAGGGTCTTCATTCTATTTTGCTATATTACTAATCGATCAAGTACACTTGCTAAACACTAGTCAGTGGTGTTTGATGACTAGGTTTAATCCAAGTTATATGTTTTTATATTCTAGGTTGCTCAAAGGATTTGATGTATAATTAGCAAGCACCTGCACGTAGAGCTGACCAGGGATCAGCTGCAATTGAGCTACATCATGCCAAAGTCCTCCTTAAGAAAGAGAAGAATAAAATAAAGCTTGAGCATTGAGTTTCCTTTAACTCACTAGTCAAGAAGCAGAAAAAGTTTTTTTAAAGCCTTAAGTTGGCACAAAGTTTACCTTTTCCTCTCTCCGATTTAAAATAGACAAGGGCAAAGAAACCAAAGTCCCTAAACTTAGGAGTGAGAAAGCCAAATTGAAGGTCAATTTGGAAGCTACAAAAGTGGATATAAAATTGATTACTTACAATAAAGATCACTTCCCTAAAGGCAACTCAAGATAAACTTTAAAAAAAGGATAGCAACTTTAATCTGAGCACTTAAAGAAAATTGAGTATGAGATGGAGAAAATTCTAGAGGAACTAGGTAGAGCTCAGGCTGAGGTGGTTGAGTTAATTCAACTGGCCTAGGAAAAGAGGTTCCTCGGATCTAATATGTCATTCTTGGCAAATCTAAAGTCTTTACCCAAGCTTTCTGAAGACAACAATAATGAGAAGGGGTAAAGCTTAATAAAAACAACTACGAGGATTAAAGACAAAAGATAAAATAAAGTAATAAAGAAACTTAAACTAAAAAGACACTGAAATTTAAATTTTAAACTAAACTAGTTCAATAACGACACAAAACTAAAGACTTTTATTTGTGGTTGAAAGGATTAATATAATTTTAATAATTTAAAACCATCTTATTCTTCAATACAAACTACAAAATGATGTGTTTTCTGTTATGAATTAGAAAAAGAAGAGAAGAAGAGATGAGAGGTAGAACAGAGATAGAGATAGAATAGGAATGAAGGGAAGAAGAACAGAATTTTAGGGAAGAAGAGAGAAAGAAGATTGAAGGAAATCTCAAAGGGAGAGAGAGAAATCTATATTCATCCTTTCACATGAAGATTACATAGAATGAAATAGCATTATATAACTGCTACTACTCCTTCCCGTAAATACAGCTCATACAACTCACAAGATTCCCTCCTCAATCTATAACTAAACAGAAAAGAGAAATATCAAAAGAAATAACAGAAGAAACAAAAGGGAAAGCAAATGCAATTTCCCAATAGCTGTGAGCTCGTATCCTCAAGCCTCCTTTATTATTGGACTGGATTCTCCACTTTGGGCTGCCCTTCAGCTGTTGATCCCCTTGTTCTCTTCGTGGGCCTCCTCTGTATGTGGCTGAATTCATTGGGCTCTTCTTCTTTGATCATAACAATACCCTCCCCAACAAGCCCAACCTTGTCCTCAAGGTTGGCAGCAAAACACCCAACGTGCAATTCTTTTCGTTTCCTCATCCTTCTCCATATCTCAAGCTCCATCTCTTTGAATTTAATGTGCAAGTCCAAGGCATAGTTAAAAGCAAAAAGACCAAGAGCTCCTAAAATAATATGATCACCATGTACAGCTCTCATGCCTCCACCAGATGCAGTCCCAGCAATATAGAAAGAATCAATCATAAAACTTGCAGGAATGAACCGGTTAGCAATGAAGCATTTCATTGTGACATTTTCACAAACACCTGCTAGCCTTAAATTTTTCTTCAAAATTTTTTCAATTTTCTCAGATTTATCCACCGGATTTAAAGCAACAACACAAAAATCATCATTGTTCATCATCAATACACTGCATATTCCGTTTTTTATTTCATCTTTTTTCTCTACTTGTAGAACGTTTTCTTCCATCTTATCACAACATTCAGAAAGTGGCAAAGAAAAATCAAGGGTGAGAGATGATCTTACTGGCTCTTTGAACAGCTTCGTTGAACTCGAATTATCTGATGATATTTCCAGTGTTTCCTCCGATCGCAACAGCAAGAGAGAAAACATTTTGCACATTTTGTCTTCAAATTTCTGGATTCGTAGATCCATTCTCCTTCCATACTCTAGGATTGAAAGTTCCACTGATTTGAGTCGTTCCTCCAATACCGTCATTTTTGCAGCGTTTTTGGCTCCGAGAATCAACTGCTCTGATACCATTTGTTATGAATTAGAAAAAGAAGAGAAGAAGAGATGAGAGGTAGAACAGAGATAGAGATAGAATAGGAATGAAGGGAAGAAGAACAGAATTTTAGGGAAGAAGAGAGAAAGAAGATTGAAGGAAATCTCAAAGGGAGAGAGAGAAATCTATATTCATCCTTTCACATGAAGATTACATAGAATGAAATAGCATTATATAACTGCTACTACTCCTTCCCGTAAATACAGCTCATACAACTCACAAGATTCCCTCCTCAATCTATAACTAAACAGAAAAGAGAAATATCAAAAGAAATAACAGAAGAAACAAAAGGGAAAGCAAATGCAATTTCCCAATAGCTGTGAGCTCGTATCCTCAAGCCTCCTTTATTATTGGACTGGATTCTCCACTTTGGGCTGCCCTTCAGCTGTTGATCCCCTTGTTCTCTTCGTGGGCCTCCTCTGTATGTGGCTGAATTCATTGGGCTCTTCTTCTTTGATCATAACATTTTCCCCCAGCAAAAATTTTCTTCATCTTTAACAATTAAATTCATCTTCAACAATCAAAAAGTTCTTTTATTTTGCTCTTTTACCCCACACTTTAAATTTTATTTCCCTCACAAGTTAATAAAAATGAAATAACTAAAGAAATGGGACTCTCTGCAACTCAAATGGCTTATGAAGGTAGAGGTGGTGGTGGGAAATGTACATCAAAATGGGAGGTGAGAGCAGTAAGACCAACCATCATTTGGTCTAGCTGACATTGAAATAAGGCTTGATTAGCTATCATAACATCCACTTACTCAACCAATAAAGTGAATTATGTACAAGACAAAGTTATAACTCCTTGGTGTGGTGCACATGGTAATCTGCTCAATTTTATCTAAGTATTTTATCAATCGATAGCCATAACCCACCATCTCATCCTTAGTTACAGCCTTTATGTTCTTCAATAGCTTCTTATCAATAAAAGCAATGGAATTTAGCACTCAAATTCCCCTCAATGGATGATTGACGTCCTTGGCTAAGATGGTTACCCACCCTTCAAAGGATATTTTCTTCACTTTTTTGGTGTCCAATGTAATTCCTCTAACTTGTGCCACTAATGTATAACACTATTAATTTGAAAACCACAAATCATACAAGCCAAAAATAGAGCTTCAAGCAACTTAACCTACCCAATAGAATCTATATGGCACATTGGCAAAATGGAGAAGAATCTATGTATAATCATGGGGGCATGATCGCACAGATGGTATGCCTTCACTTGCTCTGACACATATAAAGTGTTTGTGAAAGGGTCTTTGATCATCTCCCATACATTATTCTTGTTTTATCCATTGAAGTAGTCTAGTATATATGGAGGGAATCCAAGTAGTTCTGAAAACCTCATAAAAGAAATTTCATATAATATTCCATCCAAATTAAAAGATATCAAACCTGGATCGGTCATGCTATTTCCCCTAATCTTACAGCACATCGTAGATAAAAAAATCCCTTATCAAATTATGGTAGACCTTCTCTTGGTGCATAAAAAATTGTACATATCTAATGTTAAAGATAAGACATTAAGCCTCTTCTCTAATTTTTAGGTTTTCTAATGTTAGTGTAAGCCCTAGCCCCAATACATTGTTATAAAGCATTTAATTTAATAAATGAGGCATTTGTTTTATCTATTGTATTCCTGTGCATATCAATTGATAGAACTATCCAAGAATGTTGTTTCAGTTTAAGATATCATGTGTGAGGCACATGGTTGTAAGACCTTGAAACAAATGAGACTTCATTCTAAATATCCCTAGTCAGTCATTGTTATGGGAATAACGAATGAATTAAGACTAGTATGCTCTCTCTGATAAGTTGAGTTCTGTCTTACGGATCATAAGGACAAGAGTGTCAATCAGAGATCATAGATACATGTTTAGAACACGGTATCTGGATTAGATCCACTCATGAGAACACTACATGGTACAAGTCATAAGTGTTTCTCATATGCAAGTTTTGTATCGGAGTTCTTAGACCTAAAATCTCTATGAAACTCTTTATGAATTACTGTGTACTTTGACATACACCTAACGTACTCGTAACAGAGTGACAAGTACGGGTATGATTGGGTATGCATTGATTCATGTTAGAGAGCATGAGAGAAGTGAAGGGATTACCCCTCTCATTAAGAGAGAAAATATCATCGGCCACTTGATCAGTGAACTGAGAAGTGTATGGCCATACCGAGATGAAATAATGAGTAATCATTGTTTATCTGAGAGTTCAGTGTCACTGGAATATCAAGAAAGGAATTAATATATATAAGGATGACTAGTTCCATGCCTTATATTAATTCTGATATTTATGGGTAAGGGACTATGCAAAATTGCATTAGGTCACTAAATGCCATATGCATTTTCATTTAATTTGGAATGCTATAATATCTTGCTAGAGAATATATATAGCCTTTGAATTAATTTATTAATTCATTGCCAACATTAAATGGACCTATAGGATCGCACACAAAGCATTGGGCTTAAAATATTTAAATTGTGTATTGGAAATTAATTTGGACTTTTATTTAAAGTCAAATTAATGCATAAAATGGGTAAACAGATTTTTGCCTAAAATAGCTAGCTGTTTTAGGCAAATCTGTAAAAACAGTTTTTTTGCCTAGCTGTTTTAGGCAAAACTATCAAGGTGCGATTTTACCTAGCTGTTTTAGGCAAATCTGTTCAGCCACGATTTTTCCTAAAACAGCTGTTTTAGGCAAATCTGTGAAACAAGGTTTTTGCCTAAAACAACTAGCTGTTTTAGGCAAATATGTTTTAACAGTTGGCCACGAGAGAAATTTGTTGGCATGTGCTAGGTTTAATTTCAATTGATTAATTATCTATGTATAATTAAGTTAATTGAGTATTAAATCCTAATTTGTATTTAATCAAAATATAATACTTGAGAGGGAATTAAAGTAGCCAAAATTCAAACTAAAATACTAGTTGAATTCGGCAACTTATCACCTTAAATAAGTAAGTTTGTTTTGATTTAATGACTAATGCCATTTGAATTTAAATTCTAATAGAATTTAAATTAAGATATATCTCTTAATTAGGAAGTGATGGAGGCTGAAATTAACACTTAATTTTTTGGCACTCACACTTGACCTAAATTAAGTGATATATATTAATGAATTAAATGAAAAAAGGGTATGCCGTTTTGCTATTTTTCTCTCTTGGCCGAAATACTCAAGGGGAAAGAAATCTTTCTTGTTCTCTTGTGTTCTTGGACTGAAACAGTAACCTAAAGGAAGAACAAGATCAGATCTTGTGGCTTCAAATCACTCCCATTCCCGAATACACAATCATAGAGCTAGCACTCTTGATTTTAAGCCATCTTTGCAAGTGTGTGTGTGAGAATAGAGCGAGTGGCGTAAAGGCTGTTCCTTGGCATTGGTGGTGAAGATCTAAGGTGGACATATCCTTCTTGGTTGCTGGTCATCATCAAAATCAAGTTTTAAAGATATCTAAAGTTGTAAGTTTAAAACTCTAAAATTGCATGTTTCGATTCTTGTCATGAAATTTTATGGCATGTATGATAAAAATTTTTATTTTTTCGCTGTGCTATCATCACATTCATACCATGTCATATTCCATCATCTAAAAGCTCCATATCCAAATAGGCAATTGGCATGTACTTACACTTGCTAAAATGAGCAGTCTTCCTTCATATCAGCTGGTACCCATATAGGTACTTTTGATGTAGAAATTTTTGGCTTGCTAAATGAGTCACATACACCATAATTACAATTGCACTTTGAGCCCACTACAAGCAAAAGGTAACACAATTCAAGCACTAGAATTGGTAAAGGTAATACCCACTAACAAGAAATACCAAACTCAGGGAAAACCTACACATCCCTTCCTTTAGGCAAACAACTTAAAATAAAAAAGCCAACATAGAAGAAATTAAATATCCTTTAAAAGCATAAAGGTCAGGTAAATTGCATAAAAGCTTGTAGTGTAAACACAACAATGAATGGCAAAGGTGCACAATCTCAACATGCATAATAATAAGCACCATAGTTCACAAATGAAGAAGTGTAGCCAAATGTAGGTTGTCTTTCAATATGAATCAAAAGTTAAACTATAAGCATAGGGTTAAAGAGCATATGTATAACAATAAAATAAAGGAATTCAACTAATTTGCATAAGTAAAACACCAAAGTATAGGGAAAAAAGCTCATTAATGCATTTCAACAAACATATGGTGGGAAAAAATTTTACTCAGCCAAAATGAACATGCATGCACTATAGTGAAATCCCAATTTGAAAATTAAGTCAAGATGGTGAAGAATAAAGTGCAAAATGCCCAAACATTCCTCAAATCTTAAACAAAATCAACAAATATAATTATGCCCAAACTCACAATTTACGTGCCCTAACTACATTCAAACATGAAATTGTTCATCCAAACATCACAAATATGTCATTTGATTAAACATACAAAGATTTATTAATCATAAAAGAGACTACAAAATTAATTAAAGAAAAATCTCATGTGAATGCTAAGAATTGTGCATAAAGAAGAATAATGGAGAAGATAGTTTGCAGGGAAAAGAAAAAGGCAATTTCAATCACAAAATCCAAAACAAAAGTAAGAAAATTCAAAGAAGAAAGAAAACAAACGAAGAAAAATAGGTATTAAAACACTTATTTGTTAAAAACACTCAGTTGATACAGCCAAAATTGAGTTTAAGCACAAAGAAATAAAGAAAATGGAGAATGAAAATGAAAAGACAAGGTAAAAATCGGGCTTTTAAAAATATATTTAAGGAGGGGTCATGATCACAACAAAAAACTTATGGCCGTAAGGTACCAACCTTTCAAATTCTGCTTTGAATTTTAAATGGGTCACAGTCACAACAAAAACTTAACCATCGTGACCTATCAACTTTTCACATTCTGTTTGATTTTTAAGAGGTCATGGTCACAACCAAAACCTTGTGACCATAAGGTACCAAATTTTCAGAATTAAAACTTCACGTTTGACTATGGTGGCAACAAATTCATTATGACTATGACCTACATCAAACTTGATCCAGAAGCCAAATTCAACATCGGTCATGGTGACAACAAATTCATTGTCACTGTAAGGTATTGGAAACATGATCCAGAATGTAATTCCCCCTTTGGTCATGGTGGTAACAAAGTCATTGCCTCCATGACCCCCTAAAAGTTTCCAAAATTTTAAATTTTGAATAACATTTTAAGCCAAACAATATACTTGAAAAACTACTTTAATAAGATAATTGCCAAACATGGTCCATTAACAATAACTTTTGAACAAACAAATCATGCAAAAATGAGTAAACTACAAAAATCAAATTAAATGCTAACTGGAGATCACATTTTAAAAGTAGTTCTGCATTTAAAAAGTCTGCATCTAAACTTTCATACACAATAAAGGCTCTGACAAAGTGATGATCACTGAAGTGACTTCAAACCTTAATTCAAAATATGGTTTCAAGCAATGTCCATTTACCTTGAATTCCTTCACATCCCTTGGATGTTTTAAAGTCACCATTCCAAACTCATTTGCATCTACAACCTCAAATGGCCCTTTCCACCTTGATTTCAACTTCCCAGGGAATAGTCTCAAATGACTATTGTAAAGCAGTACCTTCATTTTGGGAACGAATTACTTCCTTACCAGCTTCTTATCATGCCATTGCTTGGTTTTGTCTTTATGGCTTTTAGCATTTTTGTATGCCCACGGATGGAACTCATCCAGTTTATTTACCTATAAAAAATGTTTCTTTCTAGCACTTTTTGGATCAAAATTTAAAAATTTAGATGCCAAGAAAGCCTTATGCTCTAATTCCACAGGCAAATGACATGACTTGCCATACAAAAGCCTAAATGGAGATATACCAATTGGAGTTTTAAAAGAAATTTGATAAGTACATAATACTGCATCTAATCGTAATGACCATCCTTTATAGACTCATTAATAGTTTTCTTTAAAATAGCTCTTAATTCCCTATTGGAAACCTCTTCCTATCCATTCACTTGAGGATGATAAGTTGTTGTGATTTTATACCTAACACCAAATCGTTTTAGCATTGCTTTAAACTGGTGGTTCACGAAATCTTTCCCACCATCACTAATGATAGTTACAGGTGTCCCAAATCGAGTGAAAATATCCTAAGTAAGAATTCTAATACAACCTTTGCATCACAACTTCTAGTAGTTATGGCCTCTACCTATTTGCTTATATACTCTACAGCTACAATAATTTATTCAAAACCAAAGGAAATTGGAAATGGCACCATGAAATCTATCCCCCAAACATCAAATAACTCAAATTAAATTATATTATTGAAGGGAATTTTTATCTCTCTTAGAAATATTCCCTACTTTTGGCATTTATCACAACTTAAAATAAAGAATTTAACATCCTTAAACATGGTTAGCCAATAAAAATCTGATTGAAAAAATTTTGCAACTGTTCGATTGGCACCTTGATGTCCTTCAAATTCTCCTTCATGATAATGGTCCTTATTTATCTTTGGATACACACCTCCGCAACACTTAATATGTATAGAGTTTGAATAAATATGGGTCATCCTAAACATAAAACCTCACATCTACCTTCAATTTCTTCCGTTGTTGCCATGTCAACTCCCTTTGAATAAAACCACTTGCAAGATAATTAGCTACATCATCAAACCAAGGGCTAGCAACTGTACATAAATAAATGGCATAAATAAAATCATCTGGAAAGAAATCATTAATCTCCTCCTTCTTGATATGTTCATGCTCCAAACAAGATAAGTGGTCGATAACAAAGTTCTCAGCACCCCTTTTATCCTTAATCTCCAAGTGCATCTCTTGCAATAGTAACACCTATCGAATTAACCTTGGCTTTGATTCCTTTTTGGCAAACAAATGCCTCAAAGTTGCATGATCATATCAAACAACTAATTTAGATCCAAAAATATAAGAGCAACTCCTTCTCAGTTGTTGTGTAGTTGACTTAGACTCTTATTAGTGTATGACTCATATAACATATCACATGAAAGATTTTATCTCATCTCTATCCTAATACTTATCCTATTGCAAAATCACTGGCATCGTACATTATTTTGAATGGTAAACTCCAATTCAGAGAAATAATCACTGGAGCTGAAACTAATTTCTACTTTAATGTGTTGAATGCCTACAAACACTCACTAGAAAAATCAAATGTAGCATCTTTTACAAGCAGATTAGACAGGTTTAGCAATTTTCAAAAAATCTTTAACGAAGCATCTATAAAATCCAACATGCTCTAATAAGCTTATGATCCCTTTTATTGTAGTTAGAGGTGGTAGTTTTTCAATAACATCTATTTTTTCTTTATCCACCTCTATCCCTTTCTTGGAGACCTTATGCCCCCAACACAATCCCCTCTCTAACCATAAAGTGACACTTTTCCCAATTCAGGACAAGGTTAGTTTCCTTACATCTCACCAAAACCAACTTCAAATTAGCTAAAAAAACTATTAAATTCCTTTCCATAGATGGTAAAATCATCCATAAATACTTCCATGAAATTCTTAATAAAATCATGAAAGATGGCCATCATACACCGTTAAAATGTAGTTGGTAGATTGCAAAGATAAAAGGGCATATATGTATACATGAATGTACCAGGACCAGTAAAGATGGTTTTTTCTTTGTCCTCTAGGGCAATTGGTATTTGTAGATACCTTGAATACCCATCTAAGAAACAATAAAATTTGTTACCGCTAACCTCTTTGACATTTGGTCGATAAAAGGTAAGGGAAAATGGTTTTTTTGGGTAGCAACATTAAGTCTCCTAAAATCTATACATACTCTCCAATCCATAACTGTACAAGTTGGGATAAGCTATTTTTGTTCATTTTTCACTACTATAATCCCCTTTTCTTTGAAACACACTACAAAAGACTAACTCAGCTACTATCAAAGATAGGATAAATAATACCTGACTCAAAAAGCTTGAGTACCTCTTTCTTCACCACCTCTTGCATCATTAGATTAAGTCATCTTTGAGGTTGGCCCACTGGTTTCATCCATTGGTATCCAGCGTATACAATAGCTTGGATTAATTTCTTTCAAATCATAAGTCTTCCATCCAATCACATTCTTGTGTTTCTTCAGCACAGCAATTAGCACCTCCTCCTCCAAACCTATCAAAGAAGAAAATATAATTACGAGTTTATCGTTTTCTTCTAAGAACACCTATTTTAAATGAGAATGTAAAGTTTTAAGTTAAGCCTGTGTCTTATCCTTAGGAATTTCCAAAATATTTCCCTCTTTCACTTCTTCTTCACTTTTCTTTTCTATAGTAACTATTAACTCTCTCTCTCTCTCTCCACTCCCTCAAACAAATCATCCTCTGTAGGATCCATTAAACACAAGTTCAACAAATCATCTAATAGAATCTTTTCCTGACTTTCCTCCACTCAATCTTGCACTTTATCCATAAAATAAATAAACTCATCTAATTCCCATAATGGATCTTTCGTGGCTTTGTTCATATCTACCACTAGCTCCTCATTATTAAATCATAGGGTAACCTTTTAGCTACGAACATTAATCGGTGTTTTTATTGTATTCAAGAATGGCCTCTCTACAATCAATGGTACCTTTCTTTTCTCCTCCATTTCCATAACCATAAAGTCTATAGGAAAATTAATTTCCCCACTTTCACTAACAAGTCTTCTATTACTCTTTTTTATTTCCTCATAGACCTATCAGCTAATTGAAGCCTTATGGCTATCTCCTTTACATCACCTAGATTCAATATTTCGTCCATAAAGTAAGGCATTAAATTAATGCTAGCTCCTATGTCACATAAGGTATTACCAGTAAAATGTTCACCTATCTCACATGGCAAGGTAAAACTACCAAGATCTTCCAATTTTTTAGGGATTTTATTCATGATAATGGCACTATAATTTTTAGTAAGTTGCATAATTCCATATCCTTCTAGTTTCTTTTTATTAGAATAAAATTCTTTCATGAATTTAGCATAGTTGGGTATGTGAGCTAAAACCTCAACAAATGGAAAATTAATATGCAATTTCTTAAACATCTCTAGAAACTTATCCAAATGCTCATTTTTCTTTTCCTTTTCCTTTCTAGTTATAACATGAAATGACAAATTATTAATATCAAGATCCTCTACATTGAAATTCACAATATTCATAACCTTTTCAATGATGGAAATATTTATATTTACCTCTACCTTTGGGTGAGAATCACTTACCTTCCATGTCAGCTTCTCCACATTTGAAGATGAAGGTAAAGATAACTTACCTTGGTTTACTCTATGTGTTACCTCCTTACCACTCCTCAATGTGATCACCTTGGCCAACTCCTTGGGATTTCTATCCATATTGGAAGGAAAGGTGCCTGATTGCCTATTTGAGATTAAGTTAGCAAGTTAGCTCAACTGTGTCTCCAAATTATGGAAGCTTCTTAGTTAAGGTTCCATTGCTTTTGTGACTTCTACCTTGTCTTTTGATTAGCCATAAATTATTGTTAACTATTCATAAAGTTAGCAAACATGTCTTTAAGGTTTGGCTTCTTCTTTTGTAAAGGTGGTTGTGGCTAAAATCCAAGTGGATGATATGTTTGGTTTCAATTTGAATTCTAGACTTGATTTTATAGTGGTGGGTATGGTGTTTGTAAATGTGTGTTTACTTATGGATGGTAAGCTTGGTAGGGTTTGAGAAATGATGAAATTTGATTTCCCCCCTTCCAAGAAAAATTTGGATGATTTCTCCACCCCGGATTGTAATTATTCTCTAAAGGTTATTTCTTCTAAAATCTCCCACTACATTTACATCCCCTACTACTATACTCTCTTGGCCACTTTGTCCACTCTCATATAATTCACAGCTTTGCGAGACAGATGCCACATTCTGCACTTTTAGTCCACTTAACTCCTTTCTCATCAACTCTACTTAAGCTTTCAACATTGCAACCTCATCAACATTATATACATCCTTCCTCTTCAATACTGCTCTTGTGGTTGCCTACTGGGAATCATTAGCTACCAATTCAGCAAGCAAATTAAAAACATCTTCCAGCAACTTGTTTATGAATCTTCCACCAAATGCAGCATCTAAAAGTGATCTTATAGGTGCAATAACTCTTGCATAAAAAATAATCATCAGTTGGTAGATAGATATCTCATGATGTGGATAGCTTCTTGACAACCTACTGAATCTTTCCCATGCTTCATAAAAAAGGCTCCCTATTCATTTGATGAAAATTGATGATACTATTACGAATACTTGCTATCTTTGTTAGAGTAAATAATCTCATTAAGAATTTTTGTTGCAGCTATTCCCATATCCATATTGATTGGCTTGGTGATAGCTGAAGCCACTCTTTTGCTTTGCCAATAAGTGTGAAATGAAACAATTTTAATAGAATTTTATCTGTTGTTACAACTTGAATTTGCACTATATCACTGACTTCCAAAAATATATCAAGGTGTTTAGTAGGGTCTTCTATCTCCAAAATATAAAATTAATTTCTCTGAACCATCATGATAGTGACTGGATTCAGCTCAAATTGCATAGCTCTAGGCAACGTTATGGTCCGATGTTCTTCGTTCCACCTAAACATGCTATAATCTCTTATTTTTTTATGGCTTAGACATCTTTTCCTTTTTCCTATCTGAATTTTTATTTTATGCCCTTGGCACTTGTTGATTCTCAAGAGGAATTTCACCAACAGAAGGATTGGGATCCATATTAATTTGTTGATTGGCTCTCCTTCTTTAATGTAAAGCCCTCTCAATTTTAGGTTTGTATCATGCTAATTGTTTTTGATTCACTCACTCATACACTATGAACACCTGAAAAGAATTAAAAAATTAAAATAAGAAAAATAAAACACATACAAATAACAATCAAAATGCACAAGCAAGCCAATTCCCAACAACGGCATCAAAAACTTGACTAGTTCCTAGCAAGTATACTATATCAGCTAAGTAATATAAGGCGTTAAAATTAAAACCCATAATTATTGTACCTAAGGGATAGTAGAAATTGAAAATTATAAGTATGCTAAAGAATTTCCAATATTTTAAGTGATAGGTTGACCAAACTAAGAAAATGCAAAAAATGTAGTAGTAATTGCAATACTAATTAAAAACCAGTAACAATTTAATTAAAATAACATAGAGAATTGCTTTTAATAATTATTGAATCTAAAATGTTGTCTAGGTTCACTTATCCTTCCCATACCCAATGTAAATTAATTTTATCTTAAGCTTCTAAACATGTAATTCTAAGGTCCTAAAACATGCCAAATATATGGAAAACAATATATTACACTCTAAATCATGCCAACACAGTAAAAAAACATACAATTACATGAATCGAACCATGATATTCTCATGCATCAATAAAAGAACATAAAAATCCTATCATTACGTTCTAACTTGCTAAGCAACTTAAATCATCATGGTGTCAAAAAGATTATTAACAAATGAATAAACTCCAATTGAAATACAAGCATAGCATCATAAATAATGAAATGAAAAATCCTAATTAACTATATGAATAGAATACGAATTTAGAGAGAGAAAGTGATTAATGCCTAGAATATTACCCTCAGGAATTAAGATTTTGTAATTCTGAAAAGCAGCGATCACAATCTCGATCCTTGATTCCATATTTAATGAAAATATATGTATGAGTTTTATGTGTGAGAAGACTATTTAGAGCCTACCTTCTAAGAATAGAGAATTATTTTCTCTCTTTGAAAAAAGTCTACTTTTTCCAAAAGAAATTCCTCCCCTTTGAAAACCCTAGATTTTTGCTTAAATACTTAAGGAGGAGTTAGAGACCCACTCTTACTTTATACCCTCCAAAATTAGGAGTTTAAATCCCCTTAAATCTATATAAAACCAAATATGATCTTCAACCAAAATTTCAAAATCAAAAAATGTGAGAAATCTAGAGAAAATCCCTATAGACAAGCATCTATAGTTGATAGATGACCGTACTTCACTGGATTCCCTAAATTTACAAAAACAAATACCTCTGAATCCAACCTAAACCTAGTTCATCATGACTCACCAATAGAGGACCATCTATCACCAAACATGGGATAGTCTTGGATGACCTGAAAGGGGCATCTTCTAGGAGACATCTTGAAGAAAATATCCATAAATGGTGATCACTTCATGACAGACAATTGTTTGTCACTGGCAAAGGCCAAAAGTTAAGGTTTTCAAAATCTTTTCACAATTCTAGGAAAAACAAAGTTAAAAACCATAAAAATACTTTATAAAAATGTGGAAATCAAGGTTAAAAATCTAATTTTATACTTTCTATTAGAAACATAAGTGGCTCCTCATCATTGAGTAATGCTAACCTAGGTTGCCTTAGGTCACAGTGTCTACACATGGAAATCCAGCTTTATAACATACTACACTTTGATTTTAAGGGGACCATGTAGGAGAATTCCTACTTCATCTCTAAGTTCATTCGAGGCACCATCTATGATTAGCTCTTAAATAATCTCTTTATATTTTAGGCTTGGTTGTATTTCGCTAGTGAATTCAATTATGAGGTCTACTAGAACTTGAGCTTTGATGGCCAATCTAAGCTCGTATCTGATATCTATTGATTATAATTTTAAAGCCCATTCAATAAGCTTTCCATCATGATCTAACCTTTGAAGTAGCTTTTTGAGTGGCTAATTCAATCTAACTACGGTGGTGTAGGCCTTGATGTATCTCCTGAGATTGTCAGCACAAAGTATTAAACCTATGATTTGTTATTCAACTAGAATTTTCATAAGCTTTGATCCTATCAAAACTTAGCTGACATTATAGATGGGTTTTTACTGGTTTTCTTCCTCTCAAACCAAGATAGCTCCAACTACTTCAGCAGAAGTTGATAAATAAAGAAATAATTTTTCACTCATAAAAAAGGATCGAATGGGAATTTCTTCAACTCTTTGAATGCTTTACAATATTTTCCCCAACTAAAGTTTTGATCCTTCCTTAACCACTTGAAGAAATGAATACAGCATTTGGCTGAGAAGGAAATGAATTTACCCAGGGCAATAAGTGTAGCACCCTTATCCTATAATCTGTACATATCACTTTATCCAACTCATTACACATGAGTTATTGTGTAACATAAACATATAATCAAACTTACTATATAAGAGTGCTACACTTTTAAAAGAAACTATTCAATGAACGATAAAGTCTCTTTTACACATTACAATAACTGTTTAACACATTTTTTTTATACATACAATATCTCTAATACCACAAAATCTTTACTATATACAAAGAGCCCAAAATACAAGTCTATAATTGTCTCTCTCGTTGACTTGAGTTGGCCATCCAGCTGCAGATATCACCCCAACAACCTACACGGATGAAACACCCGTGCTAAGCTACAAAGCTTAGTGGGGAACTAAAAATATGACAAACGACCACTCACAGTGATCGTCAACAAGCACACACCATGTCTCAAATACAACAATGATTTATCTCAATGAATAAAATTTAACATTCATATAAATGTATGAAATTCATAAAAATTCAATGGTAACATTTACATTTATGCTACATTTACCATGTGTAATAATGTAAGCCTCAATGTCCTATGACTTTAAATTCAACTAATAATCATGTGAATAGCCTTTGAATTAATACTAAACCATACTAGCATAATTATCCATTATCTTTTTATCTATACTCGTACGTCTCTGATATAAACCCATTAGAATTAAAATGGCAAAACAATACTTCCAAATGCCATGAGATCTTTATAATATTATAAGGTTACTTTATATAGCATAAGTTACAAAAAAATAGCCTATCAATTAAACATAACAATTATACAACATTGCCAGATTATTCTTATATACCCAGGTTATAGGTCTTAGTTATGCATACATCACACCGTAAATAACAAGCACAATTTCATTAAATGTGTACATATAAACAATGTGAACATATAAATATATTCATAAGAAAACTATTTCAAAAACACTGGTTGTTACTGACTAACTCTTATAATCTTTAATATGAAATATGCTTATGCAATTATAAAATTGTTACATCCATTAAATATTATAACTCCTTAACCTAATAAAAATTCCTTCATTTATCATGCATTGGCATACATCTAGAAAAAGACTTATGATCATAAAGAACCCACATATGTATTCCATCAATTTAATCAAAGTAACTTTGGTGTAAAGCCTGCACTATTCTAAAGACGTGGATAATGGGTTATACGGTAGTACCCGAAGGTACAAATAAGATACCCGAAGGTATTAAACGATGATCCCTTGTAGGGATAAAACTGTATGATAAATAACATGGACCCAAACGGGGTCGAACAAATAACATGGACCCAAATGGGGTCAATTAAATAACATGGACCCAAACGGGGTCAATCAAATAACATGGACCCAAACGGGGTCAATCAAATAACATGGACCGGTCAAGCGGACCCAAGCGGGGTCGGCTACAACCACACACGAGGGTTGTTTAAATAAACGTTAACTTTTAAACCCAATTAGGGTCGTTGTAACTTTTAATTTCAAGTGGACCTAAGCAGGTCAAAATTGTTCAGAAGCAGCTGCAAGATACCCTTATAGGCATGCCTATCTATCCACTTCCTAGACTCAACGCAGGCAATAAAATCAATTTACTTTAACTTTCATTTAATCATCCATATTCTTATATGCACATGTATACTCTTGTGTAATTGTAAATAATATATTCATATACACAATCATGTGTAACTTTCTGTAAATCTTGTGAGCGTATTCGCTGTTGGGTATTACCATTTAATACTTGTAATCTTATTCAATCATGTAACTATTTCGCATGTCAAGACTATACTTATATAATGCCATTTGTACCCATACATATTTATGTAAATATATATATAGTCTCATATCACATTGCCATTGTATGCTTTAATAAGATTTCTATAACTTAGTCTGTAGCACTGTAGATTTGTATTTTTGCATGTTAACATGTAATAGCACATATGCCTAATCATGTCATTTCAATTAAGTAAAGACATATTCATATATTTCACATTAACATATTCTTTGAATCATTACTCTAAAATAGTTTTCAAGCTTCGAACCCAACCATGTAAGATCATACATATCTATATATATGCACACATATATTCTACTAGTCATATTACTTCTTTTCTTTACAGGTAGAGTTAATATTTCAAACCATAAGTATCATACGAACAGTCATGGGTAGCATTTTTAATATTGACTATCATGTATGTATTCATACCCACATTTGATCTCTATTGCAGGCAACACTATATTCATGTTCATTTCATACTTCAAAGCTGTACTTATAGTATACCATTTGGACATGCATATAATCTCATCTATTTAGTGACATTCAATCATTTTCTATCTCATAGGGCAATTACATGCTCATGCACTCATAAGTATAATCATAGATTGTACATACCTGTAGTACATTCGCATCTAGTAAGCTTGTTCTTGTAAGCATGATTACCAATATGTATACCTCAATCACTCATCAATCATATGCTATACATATATCAATATGTTACCATATGTCACACACATTTAACTTTCATCATGAACTTATACTTGAACATATGATCTTTAAACAACACATCATGTCACAATCATATTATCATACATATATATTATTAACAATAATTTCATAATTATTCATGGCACTATAACTTAACTATTAATGCACAATTTCCATGATGCATAAGTATACATTCATAGACAATTTTCAATGTAAATGATACAAATCATGCAAATCTATATATATATCCTTTGATATCAATCCATATACACATGAGTTTAGAGCTCTCGTATACTTGCATTCAAGGCCTATTTTGTTCAGTTATATGTGTATCACATGGGGGTAGCCAAATATACTGATAAAGGGAAATAAAAAGCATAGTTATGGGCCAAAATCATGATGTCACGCTCGCGGCAAGTGTCGCGCTCGCGACAGTATGCTTGGCCATACGAATTTTCCACCTTGTTCCCAAAATCCTGCAACTGCTTAATAATTTTATTTTGCACATCGTTTTTGACACACTAAACGGTCTTTTTAATAAATTTTGTCTTCTACAAAGTTGTAGATATACATTTCTAGTTTCTAGAAAATCAAAAATATTTGCAATATCATTTCTATAACTCGAGATATCTTGAAATTACTAAAGACTGTTCATGAGCACAAGACTGCACACTTATCCGATTTTCAAGCTAGGTTATGACCCATTGAGAGACATAATTTGAGTGTGATTTCTTCTTATGAAATATTTTTCTATACGTTTAATTTAACACCCAATTGGAATCATCTAATTATCTATTCTCAAACTCAAAATATCACCTAATGAATACAGCTAGGTCCAGTGAACCCAAACCCAGAATTTTCAAACTCACATGCATGTTCTTTTAAACATCAAAGATTGATGTTTTATTTCAAGTTATTCATCAAATATACTTTCATACATTATATTATAACTTTTATATATTAACATCAATTTAAAATAAGCTATAATCAAGTTTTTAACAATCTATTTGTCCTAGCTATATCAAATAACACATGCAAAGTAAAAATCTTACAATTACATCTCTCTAAACCATTTCTCCAACTAAAAATGCATCTCTCTCATATATAAGTCCAAAAATACAGCAACAATAGCCTCATGAAGCAAGAGTAACATTTCCAAATATCACACTATATCCATTTTTCAACGCAAATAATACATGCAAGAAGAGAAAGATGTTCCCAAACATGTTTTGAAATTCCAACTCTCTTCAAAATCTTCTTTAAATTTTCCTTTCACTCTTAGTCCTTTGCAAGCCCTTTTTCCTTGTCTCTTCTACCTTCTTTTTATCCTTATAGTTTTATACTAATGATCTAGATTGAACAACATGCAATTATTTCCTCTTCAAGAAGACCTTGAGAAATCATCTATGGCTTTAAGAAATGAGAAAGAGAAAGGAAATTTCTGTAACTCTCTCTGGAATTTCGTCCACCACCATCTATTATTAGGTTTCTCTTTCATTCCACTAGCAAAAAGACTATTTATAATAGTTAGGAAAATTCCCTTTTTGGTCCCTCAACAAGTTGCATGTCCTTTAATTAACCCACACATTTTTGCATGTTATAAAGTGATCCCTCCATTTCTTGCATGTTATAAATTAACCTATTCATTTATTCTTTCTCTGAAATTAACCTCTCAATTATTCATTTATTCACATTTGCCCCTAAAGATGTCGTAATTATAAATTTACCCCAAATTAATACTTTTTACTTCAATTACACCTTGAATGTTTTTAAACCAACAATAATAATTTAATTATGACCTTATAAAGTTCATACCATATAATTCACACATTTATCACATAATTATTGATAACTTAATAACTTTTTTGCCCCAATCAATATCTTAACTCTTCATAATTCATCCAATAATACTCAATTAGAATTTAATAATATGTAATTGCCCTTGAATTCTACTAGGGCCTATTTTGGGTCCTTACAATAAGCCTTTCGTTCAATTTCGAAACTTCTTAAATGGTTCAAGGTGGTTAGATATCTAGGATTGCTTAAATCTTCTAAACATTTGCCTTGATGCCTCATTGTGACACCATAAAGTTAAGACATTTACCAGAAGATACCCTAAATATGCCTTTTTTAGGATTAAGCTTCATCTGAAATTGATTCAAGGTGGAAAATACTTTGGCTAAATTTGCTACTTGATCAAATTGGTTTCTACTTTTGATGATCATGTAATCTATGTAAACTTCAAGATTCTAGTCAATCTAATCCTTGAATATTTTGATCATTTCGTCCATTGGTAAGTTGCACTTGTATTTTTTAGAATGAAAGGCATCATATTGTAACAATATATGCCCTTATTCATGATGAATCTTGTCTTCTCCTGGTTCAATAGCCACATTAGGATTTGATGGTATCCTACATATACATCAAAAAGTGAATAAATTTCATGGCATGTTGTAATGTCAATAAGCTGATCTATACTTGGCAAAGGATAGCTATCTTTGGGGTATACCTGATTTTGATTAGTAAAGTTCAAGGACATTCTTAGCTTGTCGTTCTTTTTCTTTACTAACACTACATTTGCAAGCCGTCCTGTTGGCTGCAGGAACCTCATTTTGATTGGAGGATGAAGATCCAAGATTGAAAGGATTGGTTCTAACCGTCCTGTTACATACAGCCGATTCCTTAAAAGCATCTCTAGAGTTCTCTATTTTCTATCTATAAGAAAACAGGGACTTCTGCATCAGGCCAACAAAACACTATATCATACTATAAGATTATAGGTTCATTTTTACCCAGAAAAGGCTAAACCTAGGCTCTGATACCACAAATTGTAGCACCCTCTAAGTAAAACCCTATTTAATTTGATAATTTGATTACTATTAATCATGCTTATGCAATATATTTTTTTAAATATCATTTTACCTTTAATCATGTCATATGGTTCATAACTTATGTATGTGCTACTAGTCTATTCCTGTATTGCATTTCATACTTAGTATCATGCATACTATACTATATGAATATTACTTATGTATATCACATGCATGCATACTCTTCTTAGCTTTACTACTTGTGAGTTACAGCATTTCTCATAAGTTATATACATCTTATAACATAACTGGCCATAAAGCAAAACATATGATAATACTATTACAAATACATCCTACATCAAGATCAACAGTCGGTAGTTGGCCCTTCCTGATGCAGAGATCGTCCCTGAGCAAAAGTCTTGGTAACAGTACCTACATGGATGAATAACCCGTGCTAAGCTATAAAGCTTAGTGGGGCATATCTATAGATGGATGACCACTCACAACGGTCATCAAATATACATACAATGTGTATAATAAATAACATGTACAACATATCATGTCATTAACAACAAATACTTTAAACCATAAAACATATTCTTATGTACCTAAACATTTTATCCACAAGAGTAACGAATATTCTCATATTCATAATTCATATGGACAGCAATTTCCCATGTAAACATATTCAAATGAAACATAATACCTGTGGGCAAACCAACAATGTAATCCACAATATCAATCTTTAGTCAAATAACTTTAACTGTTTAATTTTTTATCAATACTATGAATAACGTTTAGCCTGCCTTAGCTTTATCAGTGGATAACGGGAACTATGGATACACATCCGTATCAAAAGAAGGATATCCGAAGATATCGGATCTATAGACCCAAACGGGGCCAAACTGTATTATAGACCGGTCAAGCAGACCCAAACGGGGTTGCCTATCAACCCAAACGGGGCTGATCATGATCCAAACGGGATCATATATACTATGGACCCAATTGGGCCAAACTATGGCAGCTGCAATTTCCCTATAGGCGCCTATCTATCCACATCTAAAACTCTATCGCAGGCAGAACTATATTCGTGTTCAATTCACATATTAATATTGTATTCATAGTATACTGTTTGTACATATATAGAGTCTTGCAAAACTATAAGTTCTCTGGTGCATAAATAGATATATGCACATTTCATAAGCCAAGTTACAACTAGCTCATCCATTTCATGTGACTATAAGTTTGCATCATGACATGTAGGCATGACATATAATCATCATATCATATACTTGATCATCTTCTCATTAAGTGTCTCACATGTTCATAGTCATGCCACAACATCTTCTATCTCATAAGGCATTTGCATGCTCATACATTCATGTACATAATCGTAAATGTACATACATATAGGTACATTCGCTTATAGTAGGCTTATTCCTATAAGCATGTTTACATATATATATATATATGCATTTATCATCATTTAGATCATGTGCACTTTCATATCATAGGATTACATATGTACACATCAATTAGGCATATGACAATCATGTACAAGTCTAATTACATGTATAGATTAGATATTTCATCACTAATCTTTATTCATATACACAACGAATGTACATGTATGCATATAATTCTTTCATCGATAGTCATATTACATGCCTTGTCCAACTTATTTTACTATCATAAAAATAACTATTTGTCTCAATTTAATTAGTAATCATAAAGTCAAGTGCATCAACAATCTGTATAGGGCAGCATACCGGACTCAACTTGTGAGCCACATTTGGAAAGGAAAAAGTCATTTTTAGTCAAGATGATCTTCCATAATTTTATCTCCCTATGTGTCTAGTTTCTAGAGCATCAAAATTCATCTCCATATCTGACCTATAGCTTGAGTTATTTGAAAAATACTATAGCCTATTTTAAAAACCAAATCGTGTGGATTGTCATTTAGAACAATTTATAATGTAAAATTTAGAAGGATTTAAACCAACATTTCTTCATCAAAGTTATACTTTCATGTCTCTAATTTTTCCAGAATTTCATTTTGTAACATTTCAACATCTCTACAAAAAGGTATGCTCATTACTGTTAATTCTATTTCTGTGTGGAGTCTAAGGAACTAGTCCGGATTCAATCATAAATTCCATGTACTTAAAGTCAGATTTGAATCTAGGTTCCTTCATATGAAATATAGGTATAGAAGTCTATTTTCCAATGCAAAAAGAATCATTCAATTTTCTACTCTATAGCTCAACTTATGAGCAAAACATTCTAGACAGGTCATTCAGTCGTGACGACATGTTTGACTCATGAAGAGATTCACGAGTGAAGCTAGTAAGGCCATTATTCACATCTCGTGAAGAGTTTCACGAGTGGAAAAGAAAAGCTACACTTCATGACTCGTGAAGAGGTTCACGATTGGAGAAGAAAAGCTATACTTCACGACTCGTGAAGAGCTTCACGAGTCGGACTAATGTTCACGACTCGTGAAGAGCTTTACGAGTGACCCAACATTGGAAGAAGATGCACGACTCGTGAAGACATTCACGACTCGGCAAGGACAATCTTCTTCAACCTTACATCATTAAAATCCAGTAAAACGTAACTTTGAATTCTGTAAAGCATACCCAGTTCCAGCAATCAATTTCACATGCATTATGAACAGCCTAAATTCCCATACCTTGGCTGACAAACCCAATGTCTTCAACCTCCAGCAATACCCTTTCCTTTGCTCTTCCATCCTTCCTCTTCTCCTCACAAAAATCATCGACATACAAGTTCCAGTACACTATTAATGTCCTCCTCAGTTAAAATAAAGAGAAGAAGAAGAAGAAGAAGATGCTGAAGGCTCATTGATAGATTAATTAGCTTAGTTTAATGCCTTAAACTCTTGATTAACCAACATGCACAATTTCCTCTTCAAGATTACTTAAGGTATCAACTTTGAATCATAAAAGAGAGAGAAAGAAACATTTTTGTGTTTTTCTTGAAGAAATGCCGTTCCATTCTTTCTTCTCTCTCTTCAAAGTTGGCTTTTATAATAGCAAGGGATAATTCCCCCTTTAGTCCTTTAACCTTTTGCATGCTACACAATAACCTAGCAAATCTTTACATGTTAAACTTTAACCTCTCCATTTAATTCCTTTCAAACATTAACCTATCCATTTATCTCTCAAATTAACCTTTAAATAATCATTTCTATCCATATGTGACCCTCGAGTTTCTGAAACTATAAACTTACCCCAAATTAATATTTTTTGCTTCAATTGCACCCTCAATTAATATTAAACCATGCTTTAAAATTTTATTCTCATGCAAATAACATAATATCATGATAATTTACCCCTTCTTAACCCATACTTATACAAATTCCTCATTAATTTAATCTTAATCAAATAAAAATCCCATTCAAATATGCAAATTAGATTAGAGTCATGTTAGGGGCCTTACAATAGTGATGGGTTTTTGATACTCTTTGAAAGGGTTATGGTAGCAATATCGAGGTGTAAATTTTTTATTTCTAAAGTTAAAGCTTGAAATCTATCAATGTAGTCTCTGAAGGTGTCACCTTCCTTTTGCTTCAAATTTACTAAATCATTAATAATTTTAAGAGTCTTCACTTGAATAATGAATCTTATAGTGAAGAGCTCTCTAAGTTGCCTAAACCTAGAGATTGAGCCAAAGGAAAGACTATGAAACTACTCCAAAGCATCCCAAGCCAGTGTAGTAGGCAAAACTCTACAAAACACTTTATCATCGTAAGAGTACATTTGAATTTAAGTTAAATACTCAGATATGTGGTTTTTCGAGTCTATCTTACTAGTGTATCTTGGCATCTTTACTTCAATGAACTGGTGTGGTAGCTCAGTTTCTTTGATCTCCCAGCATAACAGAGAGATGGTATTCCTGCTAAACCTAAGGTTTTTAGGGTGACCTAAGCCAAATTTTTTAATGGTTTGCAAGAACCATCTCTCATTTTTATTGGTGATAAGACCATCTTTCTTGTACTCATACCTTTTAGAAGTGTACATAAATGACAAATCATAATGCACTTCCTAGTGACTAGAGTATGAGGGGAAGTAGTCATCATCCTTCTTTATGTCGCTATCATTGTCATCAGGTTGGACATCAAGGGTATTTAGCTTTCCTTTGCCATTACCCTGATTGTTGTGCTTTCATATGCTCAAGTGAGTTCTCGAGCAATGCCTTCGTTGCTAACAACTATGCCCTTTCTTATATTCCTGGGTTGGGCTTCACCTTCGTTTCTTAGCCTACTTTATACTTTATTATCCTAAGTAGGCATCTAAGGTTGTTTATTTTTCTTAATTGAATGCAAGAGCTTGTCTTGTAACTTTTCACCAAAGCCTTTCAAGAAAGCTTTAAGGTCTTTAGCAGTGATGGGAGTAGAGTCATCAAGCTTATTAATAGCATTAAAGAGCTCATCATCATCAAAAAAAGCTAGCAAAAGCTCCAATATAGTTGTCATTTCTTTTTTGTGATTTGTCCATCTTCAGCTCTTAATGAAAGCACCAAATGATAAGTCCAAAAATGTTAGAACTTATAAAAAGAGGAAGATGAAGGCAAAAATCAGTTTGGATCGATCTACAAGTATGGCAAGTTGATATGCAAAATATATGAAGACTACCCTCAATGTGCAGGAGATTAGCACTTCGATGCCTAATTAAGAGACGATTTAGAAAAATAAAGTGTAGTCAAAGAGTAGCAATGTGTGCAATACCCTATTCCTAAGTCTCTCTTTATATTTATAGTTTCTAGATGGCTAGAGCATATAAAGCCAGAGTACTTGAGTATCGAATCTCCTGTAATTGCAGTTGGTAAGTTTAGAGCATCTGATGTGATAGCTTGCAAGATATGGGCCTACTTGATGTGATAGACGGAGTGGCAATGGATAAATTGGCTATTAGATCTAATCAAACTATTAGGGCACTTTTGTCAGTACAAGTGATTTGCAGGCATATGGGTTGACAAGCAGCAATTGAGCTTAAGTTGAAGTTAGGCCTATAAATATTTGGCCATGTCCAAATATGATAATATTAGGTATTATCACTGTTGTAATTCAAATTGTTTTAAAAAAGTATTATCAACATGAATGATAATAAGTTTAAAAAATGAATAATAAAAAAAATATATTTTTATTATATATTTAGATAAAAGTAGTAAAATTGAAAAAGTAATTACATTTACTTGTTATTATTAATTTTCAACTACATTAAATATTGAAGAAAAAATTAATTTTTTAGATGAAAAATTGGTATTTTCATTACGTTTAACAGAGTTAATGATAGAGAGATACAATTAAAATTTATAATATCTTAAAAATCATAAAAATATAATTGTTATGTTTTAAAATAGACCTGTAAACTTTTTATGCTGACCTAAAACCCAACTCAAATCTATTCGAAAATTACCTCTAATCTAATTCGAAAAAATGGCAAATGACTCGATCTGAAAAATTAAAGGTAAAATCCAATCGTAAACCAAATGAGTCAACCTAAAACCAATTTTTTTGTATAAATTTTATGTCTATGTTTCCAATTTTGGTAATTAATCAAACTTTTTTTAAAATCACAATTTTACCTATGTTGTGTCATTTTATTGATATCTAAAAAATTTATAATGCCATAAATTACATGATATTCTCTTTCCACTTTTTTCAAAACCAAATCTATCAAGTTTTGTAAAACGATGCCATACATACATACATACATACATACGTACGCAGACATGTACCATCAAATTTCTAAATTTTTTTTATATTTAGTCTCTTTATATAAAAACAAAATTGATTATATTCCTATTTTAATACAAGGCAACACACGATCCTTCATAAATGTCACATTACTGCATTTATTTTAATCGCCGTTAATAACGCATCATGCTTGCAAAATCTGTTCTCGATTGAATTTCAGTACTTTTAAAATTTTCTACATTGGATTTCTAAACTATTACAATTTTTTACATTTGTTCTCTTCACAAAAAAAAAATGAAGTGTTTTCTGAAGGCAACTGAAATATGTGCACATTAATACCATTAATGAAGGACTACATATTACTCCATAATAAAGATCTAAAATCAAGATTTTTTTTATAAAAAGTACTCGATATGAAAAATTTTAAAAGTTTAATAACCTGAAAATTGGATTTTGCCATGCATATGGGTGAGTATACATATGTACATAAATGAATGTCTCTCTATATATAAGTGGAAATATAAGAAAAAAAAAACTTTTTTTATTAATAATATTCCTATATATCTTAATTATTACTAAAACATTTATCATTGACTCTATAACATTTTTAGACAACAATATTTCTGTATGTTTTAATTATTTACTAAAAAATTTATCATTAATTTTATAAATTCTTATATAAACTTTCCTAATAGTATTAGTAATACGGACATTAACAAAAAAAATCTATCAAATTTGGCAAGTAAAAATTTGAAGAGGTCCACTACCAATTTGCAATACTTATTTTAAATTTTTTATTGAAAAATACCTTTAAATTTTTTTATTAATTACAATATAATCATTATAATATTTTATTTTATATTTATCCGTTTTAAATATAAATATATTTTGGGATGATATGAACTGGTTAACGGATCTATTAATAATCTTTTAACCAGTTCATTCATATAGATTTTTAAAAATCATTAAACATTAATCAATCTATTAAATTTGATTGTATCGGTTTACGATTTGATTAACCAATATATATTTTCAGTTAACCACTAAAATTTTAAAAATATGATTATAAAATTAAATTAAATAAAGAAAAATTCCTTTTCAAATGTTAAGAATAATTCAAAATAAAAATTATAAAATAAACATTATACTAGCTAAAATTCATATTTCACTCTCATCATTTTTCACTTCTTAGGGTTAATTATTTCAATAAATCAATAGCTAATATTATAAATTGGATTCGATATTTGTTAGTAATTAGTATGCTTAATTTTATGTCAAAGAAAAAAAAAATCTTTTTAAGAATTAAATGTTAAAATATAAACTCTAAGATATAAGAAAATATAATTAAATATCGTCAAGCAATAGTAAAACACATAGATATTATATATATAATAAAAAATAACATATATTAAAGTTGTTCAGTTACTACATATAAGTGTTACATTATATCATTAAAGAGAATAATATAATTTAAATATACTAATTTCAAATTTGATCAAGTTAATTTTTATTTTTTTATGGAGCAAAATTATATATATATATATATATATATACACACACACTACTCATTTTGCCAATTATTAAAATATTATCTTTTTAGTTTTATTACAATAAAAAATTAAAAATGGTAAATAAATTTATAAGCTACAAAAAAAAATATAATAAAATTTTATGTATTAGTTTTTCTTTTAAAAAATAACATTTTAGCATATAAAACTATTGTTGCTGTACAGTGTACATGACTTTCAAGATATTATTCGAACAAAATTTTTTGTTTTCAGGTCTTATCAGTGAAAGGTCTTAAATCTATTATATTCAAATATTTGTATATTTTTTGAACAATATTAACATTACCTTGAATTTATTTTTTTAATCCATTCATAATTATATTATATATATTTCTTCCGACTAGATTAACTAAATATTATAAAAAATAAATACAAAAGATAGGTAATATTTAGCATGTTCGTATTTTGTAATTTTATATAAATTTAAAAATTTCAATACATTTGTCATAATTTTCAATATTAACCTGAATATTTTGATATTGATTTGAATCTCTTCTATTGTTTATAAGCTAATAAAATTGCAAGCAAGCAAACAAAAATACACGTATTAACTTAATTAAAATGACATAAACTTGTCATATGTGAACTGTCTATTAAAATCTTGTTTTGACTCTAGAAAAAAATGTTAAATTTTTTTACCATTGGACAGTTTTTATTTGCTTATTTGAAATCTAGTAATTTTGACGGGTTTAACATCATAAATTTTAACCATTTTTTCTAGAGTTAAATAACTGTGTCAATTTATTGCTAACATTTGACAAATTTATGTGCCTTTAATCAACCTGCTATGAATTTTTTCTATTTATTTACCTAGAGTTCTGTTATTTTGGTTGACAAATTTGAATCAGATATATAATAGCAGGTATAGTTTTATCCCAAAATACACTCAAAAAACAAATATGCACCATTTTAATATTTTAAAAGACAAATTTCATTTAAAATATACATAAAAACCAAATAGGTATCACGTTTAGGATTTTAGAGTAAATTTGACCATTTGTTCTTTATAATATATAATTATTTTAGTAATTTTAAAATACGTAAAATAGTAATTAATAACAACATAAATAAGGGGACTTTTTTATGATTAATGCATTTGGCAAAAAAATTTGAAAAACTAGTGTGATTTGGGATAATGGTGTTGATTTTGTTACGCATGTACTTGTTGCAGATTCTGATGATGAGAGGTCCACAAAAAAGATGAAGAATGAATGGAGGGGAATCTGGCCAGCTTGATCCCACAAGACGCAGTTGCGAAAATGAAGCACCGGGACCCAACAGACGGAATAATTTCATACCTAAAGCCGTAGGACGGAGTTGCAGAATCAAGTATGACAAAACATTGATTCCACAACTCTATCTTGTGAATTCAGGTCTGCAGCCCCTAACTTTGCCCGAAAAATCATGAAATGCATTAAACAAAAATTTTGAAACTAACTATATAAATCTGATGAAGTAGCAGATTTATTGTTTGAAGCTTGTAAGTGTGAGTGTTAAAATTCTTAAAAAAAAGGTATTATTTCAATTATAATATATTTTTTATTTGTCATTTTGTCTCATATAATTATTAAAAAATAAAAATAAATGAATTTATTGTTATAATGTAATATAATGAAACTTTTATAAAATAATATAATAAATTTTACATTAATAAAATAAATTAACATGTAAAATAAAAGTATATTTACAAAATTAATGTTAATATAATATTTATTTTTATTAATTTGATGTGATAGATGGTGCACACATATTTAGTTCCAACAGCATGATGATTAATATTTCAAAGGAAATTGTCAAGCAAAAATGGGCTATTTGTACAACCGTCGAATCGAAAAGGGTATGACAATATGTGATTATATTATTAAAATCAATAAAAAATTACAAGATATTATAATGAAAGAATATCCAATGATGGAAGCAAAGATAGTGGATGCTCTTTGCATGACAGATCCAATATTATATTTGCCGTCTCTAATGAAAATTTGGAAAAGCAAGCATGTGACAAAATACAAGCAATTAGTTATAATATTTGTAAGAGATGTAATTAAAATTAGTGGTGAAATTTTATTTAAAATTAGAGATACAATACCAGTTGAGCAAAAAATTTATTGTAAGTGGTACAATTAAAATATGTGGCCTAAATATTATGTTCATTAGAACTCAATGAAAATGTAAAAATATTTTGTATGAATATTGTATAATAATATTATATAATTTAACTTGCGTGGTATTAATTTGTAAAGATATCATGTAAATTAAGAATGTGTAATAATAATAAGTAATAAGTAATAGATATATATTTATATAATGAGCAAAAATAAATTATAATTACCCTATTTATTGATGTTAATTTTTCTAATGTTTATAAATTTTGAAATTTTATTATTTTTGTCGTAGTTATTTTATAATGCTTATGACATAAATTATTATTTAGATAACAGTCTTTTTAGCTTTACATGGATACAATATATAGCTCCAAAAATTTTATAATTAAAAATAATATAATTGTGTTTTGAATTATATATAATTTTAAGATGTCAGTATATATAGACTTTTTGTTGCACACTGGTGGGCAAATAAGTTATGGAGTTTTATGTTTTCAATATGATGTTTCAGTTCCAAATGCCATTACAAGAAGAATGAGACTTAGAAATAAGCCTACTCTTCCTGAATAGATGTATAAAATTCACATTAAATTAGGCATAGGTAGCAATGATATGGTCTCAAAAATTATATACAAGTATCCAATTTACAACCAATGATCGTTAAGTTAGACGTTGTTGAATTTGACAAATGATGATGACATAGAGATGATTTATGAAAAAATTAAGAGAATATAATGATCATACATTTGTGGAATTAATTATTGTAGTAGATGAAGGGGGTCTAAGAGCTAACATAGCTATGTACAGAACTAGTGATCATGATAGAAATGATGCATCACATATGGAAAATATCATGGTAACACAACAATTATTTGTAAATGATGTTGGTCCCAGTCAGCCCAGACAATCAAGCAGTGAGCAAGATATTGAAATTTTCTCTCTATCCAATATTTGTCAGTTTAGTGGGGATGAAGTAGAAAATGTGGATAATAGCCGACAACGATGATCGGTTAGCCAATAAGGATAATCTAATCTCAGTTAGCTTAAGCAATCTGTCAGTTGACGTGATGGTGACTTGCTTGGAAAGGAAGCTTGTGGCAGCTCAGGACAAAGGATACATATGTGCCGATCAGTTAGCCATGCGCTTGATGCTAGTATAAAAATGCTTGATGCTAGTATGAGTCAACCCAGGTAGTCAGTTAGCCAAATGCCTAATCACCATATGAGTCAGCCTAGGCGATCAATTAGTAGAACATTTGGTAATTTTCTGAGTAAATCTATATTTGGCAACATATCAATTAGTCATCTAAATGATAGAAATTGTATATAATCAATAGGTGTTGATGAAAGTTAAAGTAAAAAATACAACTATCAGCATCAATCAGTTGGCCATAGGCTAGATTCAGGTCCTAGTTAGTAAACATAGTTTGTTGATCAGTGGAATGGTGATTTACTTAGAGATTCCATATATGGCAACACTCTAAACATTTCGACAAATGAGGATTATCATTTTTATAATGATGTTGGAAATAAACCTTGCATTGATTTGGGTGGCATAAATTCTTTTGAAAATGGTGCGATAAACAATGACTATCTATCACCTAATGATGATGCTAAGGCTAATACTGCAAACATGAGTGTAAAAAGTGAAGACTCCAACTTTGGTGACAATCATGAGTCTTTTGATATGCAGTATGTTAGTCCGTTAGCACCATTTCATGACATTGGTGAGACAACCGAAGCAATCTTTAACTTTCCATCGGAACACTACATTGCCATTAACTTTGATGCATCACAAGTTGATATATCACAAGGTGTGTAGTTTCAGACTTGGGATGGCGTCTCTAAGTTATCAATAGGTTTGGTGTTCAATAGCAAAGATGAGGTTTAATCTTATATAAAAAAAATATTCAATAATGAGAAATATTGACTGTAAAGTTGTTGAGCCAAAGCCAAAATACTGGATTCTGAGGTGCACAATGGTTGAAATTAGATACAAATAGAAGTTAAGAGGTATAAAAAAAGGAGAGAAGTCCTTTCTAGACTATCATAAGGTTTAAAGGACCCCATTCATGCCTTTTTCTAGAAATCTATCCAACGACCACAAACAATTGGGATCGCAAATTATTCGTAACTGCATTATGAGGATGGTTAGTAAAAATCCAACTATGCCTATTGATGTGGTTATTGCTGCTATCAAGAAGTGATTTTCTTACGAGGTATTGTATTATAAGGTTTGGTATGCAAAGATCGTATTATAATGCTTGGTATGTAAAGATGAGTCCACTAGATTCTATATTTAGGAATGATATTGAATCGTTTGAGAGATTGCTGGGTTTTTTATATGCTTTGCAAAATTATAATCCCATAACTGTTTATGAGTTTTTGCTACAAGACATCCATATCCTTACTGTAAAGCAATTTCAACGGATTTTCTAGAGTTTTAAACCATAACGATGATTCAAGTTTTTTTCAGGATTTGAAGGAATTTTAATCCTTTTATATCTAAAGAGTTAGAGTTGGAAGGGGATTCCAACTCCTCCCCAGGTATAAAGACCAAAAATGAAGGTTTTTGAAAGGGGGTTGAGATTTTAAAAAAGGAACAAGCTTTTTAGAGAGAGAAAAATCAATTTTCTCTTATCAAGAACAAGGTTTTAAACTTTTTTAGAAATAAAAACACATATAAGAATCTTTGTTTTCTTGATTTGAAAGTATCAAAGATCAGAGTATAGATGAACATTGTCATCATTATAGAATCGGGATATCTCTTGGGGGTAATATTTTAGGTTTTTCCCCTCTTTCTCTATATTTCACTCTCATCTTTTGCATGCTGCATTGCATAATGGTGTTTTATATGTGTTTTGTTGTGTTATTTATTTAGATTTGTGTATTCTTAGAAATGCCATAATGATCTAAATCTGTTGTTTTGCTAAAATAGTATATTATAACATGATCTCCTCTATGAATGCATGTTTTGTACCTTGTTTTAAGATGTTGCCTTAGTTGTTATTTTTATTATTATATAGCTAAAATGTGATTTAGGATTAGTACTTTAGATTTGGCATGCTTTAGATCCATATAATTACATGCTTAAGGTTTATTTAAGATCTTGATAAGCTTTGTGTTTAATTTTTGCTTTCAGCATCTATCCCCCAAGTGACAAACGAGAAGTCATGATGTTTTCTTTTCGTCTCATCCCTCCTCTAGTCATGGGAATCTATCACCTTTCAAGGGCATCTATGGCTAGATTTGTGCCTATTTTAATGTATTTTCTATCCTTTTTATTGTTCTTTATGTCCTTTTCTTGATATTTGATTCCTGATTCATTTTTCTTGTCTATATTTAAGTGTTTTTACTTCTATATACATGTTTAAATTTTGGTATTAATATTTTGTATATTATTTTAACTTGTTTTTAATGTATATTTCTTTTAAAGTGCTAATTGATTGGGTTTTTTTGTGGTTTGTGTGAGCAATTGATTGGATGCATATTTTGTAATACCCTTACTAAAAAGTCAAACTGATTTAAGCGATTAGCCGAAAATTTTTTTTCTTATTCTAATCAAAAATCATTATCCATTAATTACAAGTCCTTTCCAATCAATATTGGTTACAAAGTTAAACTTGGCGATGACCTATAACTGTCCAATTTTTTATTCATTCAATAAAAATTCAGAAATATAACGGCTTAAAATCTTGCATTTTCCACTTGAAAATCAGATAATTTCCATAGCCCCTCATGGGCATAAACATTTATAAACAATATATACATACATTACATCCATTTAATTTCCATTCCTGTCATAATTCATATTTACATATACATCATTATATTCTTCATATACAATACCATCTTTTACTTCAAAAAGTGGCTAAATATAAACATGCCGTACTAAAATAAATTTCTAACTAATCTTTCTTCTTGAAAAATAAGGGTCCACTCGTACTTTGCTTGCACAACCTTCGAAATCTACACGCAGTAAATGCTCAGTGGTGACTATAAATTGAAGAATTTTCTACACATACTCAATTGTATTAATCATGCAAAATTTTTTAATTATTCAATCAAATGTGATTATCATTTCATTTAGTATTTTACACTATTAATTACCACTAATATGATAAAATTTTAATTCAGTCCTTAATTTTTTAATTAATTATAGAATTGCCATTTTTACACTTTAATTATAATTTTACCACAATTCACTTATTTTCATTCTAAATTAATTAATTGGCATATAAATTACCAATTGGTCCTCATTTTAATATTTTCATGTAAAATTATATTTTAGTCCTTCAAACTTTCAAAAGTTCATTTTTAGGCTATTGTTCACTAATTTTTACCATTTTTACCCTTTCATTCAATACTTTTCCATTTTTACTCACTAAACTTGTTATTTAGAGAAATTACCAATTTACCTCTAAACTTTTCATTTTCTTTCAATTACGTCTTTTTTCACTCTAAACTTCATTTTTACGTCACATTTTATATTTTTAACTCATTATTACAATTATACCCCTAGTACAATCCTAGCAAAAATTTTCGGACCGGATATAAGGGATGTGCACCCCATAGATCCACAGTAATCTAATAAGAAATGATCCTGAAAGATCATTCCACCACAGAGCATAACAGAACAGTTAGAATAAAAACTATTATGATTCTAACATAAAAAAGCAAGTCACCATAACTTACACCGCGGTGTGGGTGTCCCTATGGCTAACCAATCATATTCTGAACTAGATTTAACTGCCTAACCACTACTAAGGGAAAAATTATTTACTCATTTCATAATTACTTTTCACGTTTCTAATATTACTTGCTTTTCCATTTCCATACACTTTTTGTTCAGTTCTTTCATCACTTTTACATGAAAACTCCAATTAAAACTAACAAAAACTCATGAATTTACCTAATTAGGTCAAATTTCTCTCTCCCCAAATCCTTTATTTCTCCACTTCCTTTTGCTACAATCTTGTTTATAAGATGAAGAAAAGGTCTTTTAGTGTATCTATGGAAATCTTAGCTTAAGATTTGGTGGGAATTGAGGAGAGAAGGAAGAAAAATGGTGGGAAGAGATGAGAGAGTAGGTTCGGATTTGGAGTGATAAGGAGGGGAAGATGACATAGTTTTTCTATAATTTTGGAGAGTTCTAGACTACTCTAGGGCACCTTTATATACCCCAAATTAGAGGCCAAGGTTCCTCCATTTGTTATGAAATCAAAAGGCTCACTTTTAGGCCACTTATCACCCATTCATTGGTTCCTATCTTTACTCACACCAAATCAATACATGAAGGCTAACTTATCTCACATTATAATGACATTTATGCCCTCATTCAATTAAAATATGATATTTAGGTCCTCCAACTAAATTAACCTCTATTTTTCACTCTTTTTCAGGAATTAATGTTCATGTTCCAGATGTCAGAATGACTCAAAAATTTTTCCCACGTGCATAAATACACATGGAAAGATGTGTCTAAAATTTCAAGTCATTCTGATATCGTTTCAGCATACTTCTAGTTTTGAAGGCATTTCCTGCCAGTCCGAAACATGAAATTTCGAAACTACTGAAAGCATTATTTTTCATTACTCTGAGTTTATTAATACTATTTATAATGCATATGTAAAATGATAATGCTAATGGAAGACTTTAAAACACTCAAATGTTCAATCAAAGTCTTGTCAAACCCTTCGCAAATCCGTAAAAATTTTTTTTATTTGCTTATTTGGAGATCTATTTGATCTCAATTTCTTCTCAAACCGTACCACTATGTTCCATTTAACTCAAACTACCTTACTAAGTGTATAACTCCCCCTCCCTAGCGGTTACCCATCCTTCGGATTGAACACGTTTAACTTTTAGATACTGTTAAAATTTTCTATCTTATACTAATGCAATTTCCCCGATATTGTACTCAGAGCTACTATTCATGCTCTAGAATGTATTATGCATGTCAGATAGAAATTTGGGGCGTTACATAACCGAAAACAATTGAAACTGTTATGTTAGGATTTCGCTTGTAGTTTGACACTATTTTGCTAGGACTTTTTTTGCAAACTTGCAGGGATTTTGATGTGAATTTGCAGGAAATTTGATGCTAGGAATTTTATTTTATCTTTATGATATCAAACTTTGAATCTGCCTTTGGATATTTAATGGAATGAATTCAGTTTGAGAATGTAGTAAATTCCCATTTTTGTCTTATCTATCAATTTTTTAACACTTGTTGTGCTTATCAGTTATTATGGTTTTTATGAATCAAGGACCAAATAGTTTCTACTATCGCTTATCAGCGAATAATACAGGTAAACAATGAACATTAAAATATATATATATAAATTGGAAAACAACATTAACAACCAAAGTCATCTGTACATTTTTCATTTCAATTTTTAGGAAAAAGGTACCAAAATACCTTTCATATTATCTTTAAAAAGTTAAAATGCCTATAAAAATTTTTTTTTTGAGCAAAAATATTCCTGATATTTTAAAATCGATGCTAAAATGTCACTCCGTCAATCTACTGTCAATTCCGAATTAATGGTACTAACATGGCATTGACACATGATAAAATATATCACTTCAACGTCACGTATATTTTTAATTAAAATATAATCGAAAGCATGTTAGCCTAGCGAAAAAAATTTTAGGAGCATTTTAGTACTTTGAATAAGACATTAAGAACATTATAATACCCTAATAAAAATATTAAAAATTAATAATTATTACATATTAATTAATATTTTTTATATTAATTAATAAATACTTTTTACATAAATATACGAATAAGAAAATAATTATAAATGAATTATATAGCTCAAAAATATTTATTAATTTTTCTTTATAAATTTTATATTCAAATTATGGTGAACTAAAAATATTTAGATAATTTAATCGTTTTGAACAAATATATTTTTTTATATTATTTTATTCATTATTGATTAATTTACAAATATAAAAATTAATAGCAAATGTTAAATTTTTCATTGATATCAAATTATTAACTCTTATAAGAATTTTTCTAAAGTAAGGAGCAACATTTGAGAAAATTGCCATTTTTCTCTATATTATATTAAACTAATATTTTACCTATACTAAATTTTTTTAACGGAAATATCCATACTCATTTTCACTGTTTTCAATTTTTTTTTAATTTTGCTACAAATTTCTCTATTATTTCTTAAATTTACTAACTTTAATTTCAATTTTATTCAGTAATTTAATTTCACAAGTTGTATAAATTAATTGTAAAGTGAAATAAATTTAAATTAATTTTTTTTACATGAATATTGACTTGTGTGGACCCCATCGTCTTTTCTTGTAGAAGTTTGTGATCATATGGACAAAATCCCAAGACAGCGGACAGAAGATCCAAAAATCTGAAAACAATGATTTTTCTAATTAAAAAAAAAAAATTGCTACTTGGATTTTATACGACACATCCATAAAAGTGCCATAGTTATATATCGATCGATGAAATTAACCCCTTGATCTTTTTTATTTTGCTCAATTATCTTGAACGGAAACCCTCGGCCCGTTTGAGCCACACCCTCGCCACCACCAAAAAAATCAATAATAAAACAAAGCAGGAACTTAGACAAGGCAGGGAGAAAATATAAGAGAAAACGTGTACATATAATTCCCAGTGCCTGTGGCTTGTCCAAATATTTCAGAACTGCAAGTCCACAGTAAAAAGCCCTTTCAGGCAAGACAAGGCATACCCTAAACATACAGACACGGCACCCTTTTGTGCCGTATTAGATTATAAAGAGAATTTTGAATATACAAAGGACCAAAACCTAATAACGGACAACATCAGCAACTGCTGCGAAACATTTTGCTGATAATCCAAATATAGTTTACCTTCATATCCAAGAGGCTACCTTTACAAAACTCTTATATAAGATGCAAGTTTTTAAAATACAGCTGAACTTGTTCTTCTCAGCTGATATTTTGGCTCTGGTGAAGGTTCACAGGGAAACATCTTCTCAAATTCCTACACAGTAGGAATCACGTAATCAGAAGTTTGGAATTTTACAGAAACAAATGATAACTCTGTAATTGCATTTAAACAGAGATTCTGAATTCACATTGAACCATCAAAAAAAATAAAAATAAAAATAAAAAAATCAATTTTATACAAACACCTTTATTAAAAATATTGACTTTCATGTAACTCACATGGTCAATACAACAGGATCCAAATGTAGGGAGCTGAACAACAACAAAAAATGATATTTTCATATGCTTTCATCACAAGATATCTTTAGACAAAATGAGAAAAGAAAATGGTAGAGTGAGAATACCAGTTGAAAAGAGCACAGAAGAAGATTCAATTTGATTTCTCAAACTCATCATAGCACCTTCTTCTATGCTACATACATATCAACAGCTTATCATGAATTCAGCATACAACATTTGAGAATATCAAACCTCCTGAATGTTCAGGATACCATGCAACTTTCTCTATTTTTACTATAAATATGCAAGACAATTTCCTGCAGGAATGTATACTTATGTCCTACATTGACTAATCCATTCGTTCAGACAAGTTCTTACCAAATCACGCGACCAATTGGTAGATCTGTGAGTCAAGCTCCAATTCACATGAACCGATATGCCGAGGAGAATGTACAGGCTTATCCCAGATGATTTGATTAAAAGGTATTTTAGTCAAGTAAAACGAACAATTAGGACTCATGACAACAATAAGTCAATTACATCCAACTATTCATGCAGTCCTTTGGATGTCCTAGGATTTTCTCATAAATAGTTTATACATAGAAAGAGTTAATCTATCATTATAAACAAGTGATATTTTAAGCTCCTATTAGCACTTCTCATCTATATATGAAGCCTCAATTGTCAGTACTAGGGGTGCAGGGCGGAGCCGGGGATGCAATCCCCACTCCCTTTCCCGCCGGGGTCAGAGATTCTCCATTCCTACCCCCCGATTCTATAACGGGGAGGAAATCCCTCCGTCCCCCGCCATGCGAAGATCTCCATCCCCCGAAATTTTTTTTATTTTAAAATATAATATTATATAAATAATTAAAATTAAAATATAACATTTAATAAATAAAAAATTTAAAATCAATTATAATTTAAATTAATATAAATTTTAACCATTCATAAATTTAAAATTAAGTATAATTCAAAACTTAATAATTATAAAATTAAGTTATATTTTAATTTTAATTTTAATTATTTATAAAAATATTATATTTTAAAATTAAAAAAATAATTATTTTTTGCGGGATAGGAATTCCTGAGGAACGGATACCCCATTCCTTGTCCCCACCCCCGATTCTATAACAGGAATTTTTTCCTCCCGTCCCTATCCCCACAGAGAAAAAATTCGGAAATTTCCCGTACCGAACAGGGCGGATCCATGTAATCCCTAACCCGTGAGCATCCCTAATCAGTACAAAGAAAACAAGTAAAACATACATACCAGATTTTAAGGAAGACCAAGGATTACTCATCATGTTGAGATCTATACACTATTGATTGTTGCAAATAACTAGATTCAAGCTGATTTTACAGAACACAATTATAATCAAGAACTACCAAACCATAGGCACCATATATAGCACCTTGACAAGCATAATTGCGACACTTGAACTGGCAGAAACAATTTATTTCCACGAAAAGATTGAGACAGAAAAAAAGGAACAAAAAAGAAAATGGAAAGCTTACTTTTGTCTGCCATTATTGATTAATGTAAACTAAGGAACACCCAAATTTACAAAACCCAAAACGATCCTAGCATCTACATAATGCAGCCTGTAATTCTACACATACAGATGGCTAAAACCACCAGCCTAGATCAAATAATTGGGTAAATAGATGTTTGACAACCATCATGTTTCCTACATTGGTCGTTACCTGTAAGACCATCCATGGAACAAAGTTCTGAGCATTCAATTTGATGCATAAGTGCTTTTGCTAAAAGAAGTTGAAAGAACAGTTATCAATAACTGAAACTTGCATATATTCAAAACATCACATAGGACATTACCAGTTGTGATCCTGCTAAATAAAAAATACTTGAAAGGGAAATATCCTTTTTTTTTTGTCCAATTGAGGACACCACAACACCATATCTAGTACTTTCTTCTTTTTTCTTGAAAGGGAAATATCTTCTTCTTTCTTTCTTTTTTTTTTTTTCTCCTTTATGTATTTTTCTCCTTGAATTGAAAACACCATAATACTATCTAGTCCTTTCTTTTCTTAATTTCTTGTTGCTATCAAAGAAAATGTTTGTATAACAGCAAACCATAAACTAGAAGCTAAACTCATAGTCTAACCTTAACAAATTAGAAAGTAGATCAAGAAAAACAGTGACAGTTTCAATATGACAAAGGTTTTATATTTTTGTCCCTTGCATCTAGAAAAGGGTACATGCTAGGCAATAAAATGCACATCTCAATCATGTTCACTGCCTGACCATGGCAAGGGCGCTAAACCTGACAACCATTGCAGTACTTGAACAACTACAATTTGTATAATATCCCAAATTCTTGCGAAAAGTAAACTAACAGAACACATTAAAGACCAGTAGTAGTCTTTCCATGAAAGATACTTGCAAAGTTGTCTCCATGAGTTACAATGGCTATGCTGAATTTCTTATAAAACTTGCAGATGAAGTAGGGGTGTTCATCAGGTGGGTTCGGAGCAACCCGACCCAAACAACCCGAATTTCCTCCCAAATCACAACCTACCCTATCCTATGAATAGTCCGGGTTCCTACCCAAACAACCCGCAAAAAATCGAACCCTACCCAAACAACCCAAATTTATTTTTAAATTAAAAAATAATTTTTTTCTCTTGCAATTTACATGACAAAACTTAAATTAAAACCTAAATAAATAATTAAATAAAAATATCATTGTTCACGAATATAATTATTAAAATATTCTTGAAACTATTAGACATTCAATTAATATTCTTGAAATAATATAATTTATTTATAATTTTTTACTAATTATCCTTATATATATATATAATATTTGATATTTGTTGATAACAATGAAAATTAAATAAGAGTAAATTAGAGAATTGAATAATTATTTGAAGTATAAAAAAAGAAAATGGACTATAATTTCAGACAAATGAAAAAAAAAAAAGAAAATAGAGTTAATGAAAAACCTTTTTTATTAATTTTTTTATAAAATTGTGGCCTAATTAATTTTTCACTGCAAAAAACTCTTTATGTGCATATTTATATGTTGCCACTCTCATTCCCATTTCTAATTGAAATTCACACAGTGCACACCTTGCACTACATGGACTTAAATGTATTTTTGGGTTTTGATCCAATTCTTAATCGAATCTAAGAATTAAATCCTTTATTACTATATATATATATATATATATATATATATATATATATATATATATATATATATATATATATATATATATATATAAAATTAACACATACATATATCACACATATATATGGATAATTATTATATTCAAAAATTAACCAAGATATGTTATTTACATTTCTATTTCGAATAGAAAAATTCAATTTATCATTAATCTCAATTATATTCTATGTGCTAGCAAAGAATATAATAATATTTCATTTGAATTAAAAATTTAATTTATTTGATTAATTAAATTCTCCAATTTAATAAAAATCAATTAATATTATAAATAAAATGAATTAGAATGAATTGATATGATACTTTATAAACACTTAATTATTTTGAATATAATAACTTCTTTTCTATAAACTAAAACAAAAAGGAATAAAAATCAAACATTTTGCCTCAAGCAGGTCAGGTTTATAAGGGTTTTAACCCGACCCCAAAAAATTTCAAACTTTTCAACCCTATCCGATCCTAATAATTCTATCCGAATATCTAGTTCGGGTAGGGTCGAATTATGAACAACCCTAAGATGAAGTAACCAAACTAATATGAATTGATGTTAAAAAACCATCAACAAGAAGCCTCATATTCTTTCCTGAAAGTCTTCGTCTCACCACAACAGAGGTGAAATATATAAAAAAGACAATGGTCTAAAGGTGTAAACAAGTAGGACTGCTCGTAAAATGCTGCAAAGACCTCCCACTGGATCTTGTTTTTTCTTTCAAACCATTAAGAAAAAGGTTGAACCCAATTACTGAAGTTTAAAATAATAGACTCCACAAATCCAAAAACTTTCAATAAACATCATACGACATTTTGTATTTCATTTTATATTTTCTAGGATCTGTGAATCAATATATAATTAAGTCAAAACTTACTAGCTCATATGTCAACCCAATGTGTCATAAAAAAAATAAAAAAAATAAAAAATAAAAAGAAAGAAAAGAAAATTTAAAAGCAAGAAATTCCGATTTTATTGAGCTAAAGGAAGTAACTTAAAAGTGTGCCATATAGCAGTAAAGACAGAAGCAAAAGGGCACTCAAAACTTTTTAAAACAATGACCCTCATTTGTGCAGAATCATAGTCAGGTTGGCTTCTCCAGGATGGAGCAACTTCAATTGTAAAATAGGCATAACATCATGCTCGGTTAAATTCTTTTTTCTGAAGCCTATGGGACCAAAGTAGTCTGTTAGTGTGAGTGTGTTAAAAAACATTTTTTATAAGAGAAGTGTTTTTCATGTTTAAGCATATTGTAATCATCTCAAGAATAAAATTCTCTAGCATCTCCATGCTCATTGTTTCCAAGATTATTACACCCTGTAAAATTGTTATATGATTTTTTTTTTCTTTAATCATTCAAGTCTATGAAATCATTTTAAAACATATAGCTCAGCAAACTATTCAATGAATTTGACTACGAAATGAAAAACAAAAACACACTTAAGATGAGGTTAAGTAAAACAAATATTCATTTAAATGGGAAACATAAATAAGTGGTTAAATACTGTAATCGCTTCGATTCTCATTTTTCAATGTGAAACTTTTGACCATTCTAAAACAATTAATAAGTTAAGTTTAGTTGACTGGATTTATCTTAAACATGATTCTCTTACATTTAATCAATTCATAGGAACCAGTTTTATCAACTAGTTTATATAAGTTTATTTATTTTAAGCTAAATAATATGTTCATTAATTTAGAATATCAACTTGATATAACCTACAAATTCACTAATTTTTGGAGCAAATATAAAGTTATTGGCAATTCAAATTGCCCTTAAAGGGAAAACTAAAATTATTTTAAGTTTGATGCAGGCTAAACTAGTATTACCAATTAGGTACTAGAATATAAAGTTATTGGTAGCTTAAAGTGTTCTGTTTTTCTCTTTTTTTTTTCTTTTCTGTTTTAAGCCCAAACTAAATTATTAAATTTAATGGGGGAAGAGCGAACCACCAAGATGGACTAAATGAAAAGGTTGTTGACAATTCAAATATTTCAAAGAGCAAAACTAAAAATATCAAGTAGGGGCAAGAATAAAAAAGATACAAAATCTTAAAGGATTTTAGTGGGGATAGTGGAGGCCAGTGCTTCCGTTGTCGATTTGATCCTACTAGTAGTTAATCATAGCTAACAACCTCACCTCATAGGGTGTTTGCATAATGGGGGCTTGAAACAGAAAATAAGTAATAGATTACAGCATTAATACAAGCAAGGGACTAGGATGATTAATCATTTTCTTTTGAAAACCTTAACAATTATTTTTCCATATAAATGCTTTGACCCTGGATGACTTAATTGTATATGTCCAAACCCAAGGTTAAATACTTATGCATAATATAACACAGAAAAACCAATGTCATATTGCAACTTGAGGAGTCTTAGAAAATTATCAAATCATATGTCCAATCATTATTTGTGCTCAAATTACATCAAAATTGAAAATAGCTATGCTAAAGTTTGATACAATAAATTTTATTTTATGAAGTAATTTTAAAATTTTTGAAAAATTATTAAAATAAAAATTAATGTTTTAAATAATATCTTTAGAGATGGAAATAAAATTGCTGAAAAGTATTATATATAATAAAAATTAAATAACTTTAAGTGGTTGAAATTATTTTTGAAGATAAATAAATGCATTTATGGGACAATATGAAATAGCATTTTATATATGAATAGAAAATAATGTTTTAGAATAGAAATAATATACATAAATTACTCCTTAAACTATCAACATTTAACATATTAACCCCTAAACTACTCGAGGATTTAATTACCTTGAACTTGATTTTTCTACAAGAAGATATGGCATATCATGAGGAACATGCACATATGATGAGAAAACAATGACAAGAGGTAATATGACATTTTTAACAAGTTCAAGAGTATTTCATATAGTGTTAATAATACAGGTGGTATTATTTACATTTTTAACTAGTTCAATGGGTAAACTAGCACTCAATTGGTTCGAGGATAATTTGTTAAATGGTAATAATTTAGGGTGAAATTTATGTATTATCTTTTTATAATAATGCCAACATATTGTTTTCATTAAATAGTATTTAAAACATTCCTTATGCATGAAAATAAAGAAAGAAGTACAAATAATGAAATAGTGTTTCATTATGGTAATCTTTAAAAATCAAAGAATTCCATGTTCTGTCAACAATCAATTCAAACCAACAAGGTTTTGATGCTATTTGCAACAATAATTAAAACCAATAGAAACACAAAAGGGCCCCACTAAGGTCACCTAGCAGGATTGCCATGTTTTTCCTAATTGATAAGGCCAGACTGATTAATCGGCCAGTTCTAAAATTTTCCTATCAGAACAGTCAGGCCAGGCTGATTCTTACAACAATGGTTGTGTCCCTCAGATCCAATGTACCTCCAGAAAAATCTATACACTGGCTTCTGGAAAGTGTATCAATGTAATGCTGACATAAGGCATTAAAGAATATAAGACAGTAAATCACACAAAAAGTATATACAACACATTGTACATACAACACAAAAAGTATATACAACACGTTATACATAACTCTTAATATTTAGTGCTGACACAAAAAGTATATACAACACATTGCATGCACTATATATGCAGATACATGACTCTTAATATTTAGCACTTGTGAACTATTTGACTTGATTATACTCCTTAAGTAGAAAGCTTGAAGTTACAGCTTTAAGTCTACAATCCATTAAAAAGCATGCAATGATGCAATACTCATTTGTTAGGATTAATCCTAACAGTATATTTAGTAGAGATTTCTGAGTGTTAAACCCAGAGATCTGGTTAGGAATAGAGAAGAGGAAGAAGAAGGTGGAGCAAGACAAAAGAAAGATTTGGGAGACAGAAAAGTGAGAGAGGAAAGAGAAGAATAATTATGAATATCAATGATGATTCTATGGTCCCAAAAAGACGTTAAATATAAAGCAAAAAGGAGAGAAATTACAGCTGTACTAGAGGCAACTGCAAATGCAAACCTCACCCTTATAATCCAAAAATAACAGAATTCTGTAAAATAACAGAATCCCAGAAACCAACTAACAAAACAACAATTTTAACTAGCTTAACAGAATTAACTAACAGAAATTCAAATGATAACTTTACCCCTTATGCTATACTTAACAATACCCTCCCCTTGAGAAACTTCTTGTCCCCAACAAATAAAAAACTCTGGAAATTGGTGCCTGATGTAGTTGACATCTTTCCAAGTGGAATCAATGGAAGGTAGGCCTTGCCATTTGATGGGGAGCTGCCTGATATGGTTACCACTAGTGAAGATGGTTCTAGTATTCAGGACTTTTACAGGATGGAGGGAGAATTCACCATCAACAAGGGGTGGCAGGGAGGGTAAGGGTTGGAGGTTGTCTCCAAGTTTCTTTTTAAGGAGAGAAACATGGAAGACAGGGTGAATTTTACAGGTGGGCGATAATTCCAATTTGTAGGTAACAGAACCAATTTTAGCTAATACCTTGAAGGGCTCATAGTACTTTGCTGTCAGCTTGAGAGACTTCAGAATAGCTAAAGTAATTTGCCAGTAAGGTTGGATTTTTAAGTATACCATGTCCTCCGATTGAAACTCCCTTTCAGTCTTCCTCTGTCGGCATACTGTTTCATTTTGTTCTTGGAGATTGCTAGCTATTCTTTGAGGAAGAAATTCATACTCTTTAGACCGAAGGTATTCTTCTACCGTTGCTATTGAGGCTGGAAGAAAGAGTACAACAGGTAGGATAGAGGGTTGTCCATAAACTACTTGGTAGGAACTCATTTTAATTGTTGTATGGAAACTGGTGTTGAACCAATATTCAGCAAAGCTTAACTATTTGAGCCATTTGCTTGGCTTGTGGAAAGTCATGCATCTTAAGTAGCATTCCAAGTTCCTATTGAGCCTCTCTGTCTGGCCATCTGTTTATGGATGGTAGGCAGTGGTGAAGTGTAGCTTCACCCCCAACAACTTCATCAATTCTTGCCAAAAAAAAATCCCAGTAAATAATCTATCCCTATTGGATACAATAGTGGTTGGCATCCCATGTAGCTTGAAGATGTTATCTAGAAAAACTTGGATAACAAAGGCAACATTGAAAGGATGAGCCAAGGGTACGAAATGACCCATTTTTGAGAACAGATCAACTACTACCAGTATGGTATCATACCCCCCTTGATCTATGCAATCTCTCAATAAAATCCATAGAAATGTCAACCCAAACGTGGAAAGAAATTGATAAGGGCTGAAACAATCCAGGTGTTGCTACAGATTTTGTCTTGCACCATTGACAAATCTCACATTTAGAAATCTAGTCCACAGCTTATTTCTGCATAGCTGGCCAATAAAAATTCTGCTAGAGCCTTGTTAAGCTGCCTCTAATTCTAGAGTGACCCCCAACGGGAGAGTCATAGTGAGAAGTTGTTGCCTTAGTGTGGTGCTGGAACCAACATATAGCCTGCTTTTATACCGAAGAAGGCCTCCATGTAGGGTGTAATTGTGAATACTTGTAGGGAAAATGGCCAACTGTTTTATTAGGTCTTGAACCCTTTCATCAACAGCATAGAAGTGAATGACTTTCTCAAATACAGTTAGGGGTAATTATAGAAATAGCATGGAGTTGTGAAAGGGGTTGGTCTTCAAATTGCCTAGAGAGTGCATCGGCCACCTTGTTGTGAATGCCTCTCTTGTATTGAATGCTGTAGTCAAGGCCCTGTAACTTGATAATACCCTTCATCTGAACATAGTTGTGCAGCCTTTGCTCCAATAGGAGCTTAATACTCTCATGATCTATTTTAATAATGAAAGGGTCATGCTCCAAGTAGTGTCTCAATTTTGTGACAGCAAAAATGATGGCACACAATTCTCTTTCATAAGCAGAGAGAGCTACTGATTCCATGGGCCGAGAGGCTTGGAAATAAATGCTACTGGCCTATTTTATTGTAAGAGGACAGCACCTAATCCAGTGTTGTTGGCTTCACATTCCTATCAACATGTTTGGTGAGTCCCTTCAAAACTAAGGGCTTTCCATCCTTAATGATGGTCAAGGCTGGTTTGGCAAAGTCAAATGTGATTGGATTATAGCCCTTCATCCAGTTAATACCTAGAATGATGTCATAGTCTCCTAGCTCAAAGACCCTGAAGCTGAATTGGAATTGGCAGCCTTGCATTCGCCAAGTGCAGTAGTTGCACTTGTCTTGCACTGTCATCTTTCTGCCATCTGCCACAGAGACCGTAACAGGGGTCACTTTCATGATGGTTAACTTCTCGCCAATTTGGAGTCCACAAAGTTGTGGGTGCTCCCACTATCGATCAACATCATAACTGACCTTCCTTGTAGTTGGCCTCTAATCTTGATGTTGTTGTCATTCAACCCTCCATCTACTGCATGTATAGCGAGTCTAACTTGCTCCTGTGATTCCTCTTCATTTTCCGGTGGCTCTACTACCTCCTGCCACTCTTCTTCTTCTATGTCTATTGCCTCTGTAGTGTATAAGGCTAATAGCTTCTTCTCACTATATATATGCCCTAGATAGTATTTTTTCCCAGACTTATAGCAACTGTCACAAGGTCTTCTAGAGTTGAAGCCTTGGTTACTGCCTTGGGAATTTATATTTGGGGATGGGTTAGTAGTTTTAGGGCTATATTGGCAGGCTGTGTGTGTTGCAAGTTTTGTTGTGGATGAATGGTTTAGGAAATGCTTTAGGTTTAGTGGCTTCGAGGTGTTTCTCTTGCAGTTTTGCTTGAGAAATGGTAGTATACATATCTCTAAGGCTAAACATTCTCACTAAACTTTTAATTTCCTCCTTCAATCCACCAATAAAGCTACTGACATAGTAAGGGTCAGTATGTTGAGAAAAAATCTTCTCCATCTTCAATTTGAGTTCCTCGAATCTATCTTGATAAGCCTCCTCAATGGAGGTTTGTCTCAACTTATAAAAATCTTCTACTACACCTAGATTTCCACCTTCTCTAAATCTGTCATGTAAAGCCCTAGCATACTCTTCCCAAGCCACCCCTTCCTGGTTCCTTCCCCAGTTCAGATACCATGCTTCAGCCTTCCCTACCAAGAAGAGGTTGACAATATCAACTTGTCTATCAACTTGTACCTCATAGATCTGAAAATATTTTCGATATTTGTTGATCCAGGAACCAGCATCCCCTCCTTCAAAGGTGAGTAAATCACATTTAGAGAGGAACTTATTGAAATAAGGTCTCCCTGCCACCACTAAATCAGTTCCTTCTCTATTTAATGGTCTAAGCAATAGCCATTTTCCTATATCCGAGGCTATAGTATGGGTTTGGGTTTCTTTCCCCCTAGCACTACTACTAGCAGGGAATGGATGGTGAATGGGAAAAGTAGTAGTTGGTGGGTTACCTTGAATCAATTGAGACAGGTAAGCTACAAACCTCCGGTTCTCAAGACTGAGCTCTTCATACTGGTTCTGGCACTTTTGCTGGTCAGCCCTCAGGTTGATTTGCTCTTGCTGCATCTCTTGGAGCTTAGAGCCTAGAGTCCTGAACATAGCCCCCTACTCTTCCAGTTTGAAACTCAGGGATTGCAAGCGTTCTTCCATTTCTTCCACTAAAACTGCAAATTTTTCTAATGCTCCTCCTCTGACCTTCTTAGCAGCAGTGTTCTTGTTCATATTCCCTAATGGCTCATGGCTGCTCTAATACCAGTTGTTAGGATTAATCCTAACAGTAGACTTAGTAGAGATTTATGAGTATTAAACCCATAGATCTGGTTAGGAATAAAGAAAAGGAAGAACAAGGTAGAGTAAGACAAAATAGAGATTTGGGAGAGAACAGTGAGAGAGGAAAGAGAAGAATAATTCTGAATATCAATGATGATTTTGTGGTTCCAAAAGAATGTTACATATAAAGCAAAAAGGAGAAGAACTACAGTTGTACTAGAGGCCTCTGCAAATGCAAACCTCACCCTTATAATCCAAAAATAACAGAATTATGTAAAACAACAAAATCCTGAAAACCAACTAATAAAACAGCAATTTTAACTAACTTAACAGAATTAACTAACAGAAATTCAAATGACAACTTTATTCCTTCTACTATACTTAACATCATCTCTAAGTTCATAGAGTTTGAAAATGGTTCCCACAACAATAGATTTAAAAAATATTAAATATCAATCACCCTTAAGAATATAAAATAATTAATAACAGATTCCTACCTTCTCTTTCTTCAGCTTTATGTTCTCCTCCTCAAGACGTGAGACCTTGCTTACCAGTTCGTTATGATAAGCCTGTTCATTTCCACAAACAATTTTGTGATCAATGCTAGATAAAACTCATCATGACTGAAACGTTAATGCTTCAAAATAATAACATGCTAAATCCTACCTGTTTTCTAGCTCTTTAACGGGCAGCAGATTCCCTGTTCTTAATCTTTCTCCTCAACCTCCTCTCTATACTTTTCTCAAGTGCATCTGGAGCCTCCCTTTTCCTTCTTGATCCCGTTGAGTCCAATAAAGTTCCCGTTGATGGCGATGAAGTCAAAACCTTTTTCTGCGGGAAAGTCAGAGGGGTCTTCACATCGGCAATGGCCATTTCCATAGAAGGATTTGGTGATGCTTCAGCAAAAAGCCCTGCCTGGACCAAGAAATCCTCCAAAGTTACCTCTCCAAGTGTAGGTTCTCCTTCTTGAGCATTCATGTCCTGACCAAACCTCTTCTTCTGTCCATGCTGAATCTCTTTCCACACCTGATCCACTGTCTTGCCACTCAAAGCTCGAGCCAATGTGAGGCTGGCCTGCCGCTGAAGAGAAGATGCTGAGGAGGTATTTTCAGTGTCCGTTCCCACGGAATCATTTGCTTCAGTGCTCCATACATTTTTTAAAAGCTCATCAAGGTTCATGCTACCCAAGGGTTTTCCTAGATTTCCCAACTGATTTTCCACTTCACTGATCGTAAGACTGTACCATGAATTTTGCCTCGCCAACTGAGATAGCTGTACATGAGATTGTTGACCATTACTTTGAGATCCCATAGTTGGAATCCCCATTCACGAAACTCTCTATCCCCAAACCAATCTTATTGCGTTAAAATAAAATACCCAAAAGATTATAGAAAAAAAACTCCCTAAGATTCTCAGAGAACTTTTCTCTCTTGTTCGACTTACTGTTACTATGGTTAGTGTTCCCAATAAAGTTCAAATTTTCTGAAAACTAAGAACAGACATTTGCATTGCAGAAAGCCAACCCAAAAAAGCTGCAAAATCAAAAGGAAAACTAAAAGTTAGAAGAATATACAACAATAAAAACCAACCATCGAATGAGCACTACAAAACCCAAATGTCACATTTTTACAGCTCTTCACTGTGGGTAACAACTGCAAAATTGTAACTGACAGGGCACAAAAACCATTTAGATGATGAACCAGCAGCAACCAAATGGTCTTTTCGGCCATTTTTGACTTCCAAAAGCAAAATTACTACTGTAAACAGACACGTTGGGGCTAAAATCCAAAAAAAAACCTTCTCCACAAACAATTTCAATTCGTATACCGTACCATAATCAAACAAGGGTTTAAAAAATTTATCGACAAAACTACACTTTTTTTTCATTCTGAATTCGAATTGGAATTGCAAACAGGAAGATATGAATGGCAAAAGATGAAACCCCAAAAGAAGAAGACGGCATCAAATTATCGAATAAAAATCCTCGTCAAATGCATTTCAAATGAAGTGTATACAGAAAAGTACAGTGATGATGTGACAGTAGTAGTAATAATAATAATAAAATAATACCTGGAGAAATAGGATTTGGTAACGACGAAGATCGGATCTTTGGAATCAGAAAAGGGGAAACAAGCCTCCTTTTTGCTCACTTGTTGCTTCATGAGGTTTCCACGTATTATTATTTTTATTCTTATAATTTGTCTTCTATTTGTTTTCCCTTATTTTTTTTAGACTATTTTTTTTTTTTAAAAAAATACATTAATGCTAAAAGAATTTTGTTTGTATGCGTGAGGTTGTTAACAAGGTTATTAAATTCGAGTTGACTCGGATGGTCAGACCAATCGAACTGTAACTCGATAAGCAATTCAAATCGATTCAATATGAAAATCGAAAAGTGTAAAAATTTAAGTTGACTCGAAAATAATTGGATTGAACCAAAACTTAGTGACTCCGATCGAATTTCGGTTCAACCAAAAAATTTTGCATTTTAAGAAATCAATCCCTAAATTTCCAAAAAATACAGTAATGTAATTAAAAATATAAAATTTAAAGATCATATAATGTGTTCTTTTAACTAAATCCATAACAAATTATTATATATATGCAAAATATACAAAGATAATATCTATAATATATATCTCAATGCAGAATTAAATCACCACAAAAATCTTTTATGTTTGATCCTAATAGTATACATTTTTTTTAATTATTATTTTGTATATATAAGAGTTTATTACATATAGATCGAAAAAATTATTTCATAGTAATTACAACTAATGAACTAGTAATTATGAATGAAAATTTTGAAATGATAAGAATCTTGAAACATATAATTAGTTTCTAAAGATTAAAAAGCTAGTAAGAAAGTGGATTCAGCTTTGATTACTTAAATTGCATGTTAATGGAGCTGCAATTAGATATTGATAAGCATCATCCAAGGACAATTAATGTTGACTAATTAAGCATCACCATGTTGCAATTGATATATAAGTAGCATACAAATAATTTTAGAAACACAACTAACTTTGTTGGTCTTAATATTGTTACATTGATATTTATTAATTAATAAATTTTTCAATGTATTTTGATATATTATATTTTTATTTTTTTATAAATAATTATATTTAATAAAAAGTAAAAACTTTGAGTAAACCCGATCCAACCAATTGACTCTTGACTCAGTTGGTAGATCGAGTCTGTAACGCCCCAAAAATTGAAATCGCATGAGAGTACTTTTATCAAGTGAGTGCAATATTTTTTGATACTAGTTACAGGGACTGATTGGTTGAAGATATAATCTAAGTTTGCATAATTCTAAGATTTTAAACTAATAAAGTGAACTTAAAGCAAAATTTAAGAAGGATTTATAACAAATAAATGTATAATAATAATAATAATAATAATAATAATAAAATAGATAATTATAAAAAAACAAACTCTAGATATTTCGGGTAACATTGTGGCCACCAAAAATTTAGAGAACAAAAAGGAAAAAAAAGAATGGGAATAGGGGAGATCGAGAAAGAAGAGAAAGGAAAAAGGGGGAGGGGTCTCGCCGCCGATCAACAATGTAGGATACCATCCCTGTCACCGTTTACTCCTGTCGCCGGCCACCATCGAAGTGACAGTCCGCCTGCGAACACAGTTGTCGAGTCCATTTTCATTTTGCCATTCTTCCCTCTTTCGGTCGTAGCTTCGTCCCTTCCCTCCGGCGAAATGAGGTAATTGTTGGAGACACAATCAACGCCGATGAGTTTTCCCCAGCGAGATGATTGACCAGACACCCTTTGCCCACCTCCCATCGCCGGCAGCCCCTAGAGCAGAGAAAGGAGGTAGCCATAATTCAGGGTGATGTTTTAATTATATAAACACACCTCCATTTGGCCTATTATTCTTTTATTGTACACATTATTTCTTTATGGAATGGTAATCATAATAAGATATATTATTGCTATATATATTGTTTATAGAAATGAAAATGTGGATTCTATTCTAAATGATTCATTGGTGATAACTACACGAACTAGATTAGATTATATATTCAAAAGTCATGTTGAGTGCATAAGTGTGACTATGAATCTTTGTGCATAACTTAACCAAGATGACTAGTGCATGATTCATAATTAATAATAAGTTGAGTTGTAAAATGGTAAAGTAGAACATTACGTTGCCCATGGGAGTAAATGGCATTATTGTGAAATAAAGAAGCCATAACTATGAATGATATTATTAAATGTTCATGAGATAGATTGTACATGTACATGCATGGTTGGAACAAGGCTATGCATATACACATAAAGGTTGGGTTTAATTATATTTCATCAAAATGAAAGCAAAAATGTCAAGTATGATTAAATATCAATTTCGTATGGAAATAAATGGTGGTATAAAGTGAGTAATACATTATGATCAAAATAATTAAGATGTAAAAATATGAATTAAATACATCATAATCTAAAGGAATGCTTGATTTATGTGAGTTATGTTATAACATTAAACACATATATGCAAGAATTATTAAGTATCAAGCTTATATGGGAACGGTATGGCATAATGAAATTGATATATTGCGCTAAGAATAAATAATGGTATAAAATAGAAGGATATCGAAATATTTGAATGCCCTTAGTGTTCAGTGGGTAACCAGTACCTTAGGATAGTATGGCTAGCCATGGGGACACTTACCTCGCGGACTTCTGATTCTGTTACTGTTTCTGATATGGGTATTGTTATTGTATGGGACTGATATTACCTGACACATTCTGATATGGGTATTGTAACCATATGGGATTGATATTAGCCTGCACATTCTGCTATGATATTGGAGTAGAACATCATACCTTTGTGGTATGGTCTCTCCAGCTTAAGGGATATTTTGTTCCGTTTATCCAGTCTAGTGGAGGCCTACTGTTGATAACTAGGGGCGAAATCATAAATAATTTACGTAAATAGAGTTAAAAGGATAATTAAAGTATTAGCAATGTTATAAATACGAGTAAAAATAACCCATGAAATATTTAATAAAACATAATGTACTCATTATTTGAATGTTGTAATGAGAACTTAGGTATTGGTATGACATTATGAATTGATTCTAAATGTGATTACTTACTCGAATATTAAATTATATGAGAAATAGAAACATATATATATATATATATATATATAAGTGTGTGCGAGAGTAAGTTAAAGAAAACTTGTTCAATTATGTCTGATAATTTGATACAATTAAACTATGAAATGTTATCTAAAACAATAATATATGTGATTTGCAAACCAAATGTATGAGATTATATATGTTATGATGTTTATATTAAGTATAAATAGTTGTTGAAGCATGATATTCCTGCACAAATATTGATACCAAGTATAATAGAATATATAATAGAATAACTTATGGACTGAGATGAACATAATTAGATACTATGATAAAACTATGTCTTATTGATTATAAAAGTAGGTAATAATTAACATGTGGGTATGGAATTGAAAATGAAGTCTTATTCTTTTAATTGCTTGGTGATTGTTTGCATCATATTCAAGAACTTAAAATCTGTATGTGAACTCTGAACTAATAAATGTGTATGAAATTGATAAATTTATCTGATCAATTGGTAAGTGTGTTCAAAAATGTTAATACATTGTATATATATCCATTGAGAAATAAAATTGGTAGTCACTACTAAGCTTTTAGCTTAGCGCGTGGTTTTCTTTTTCGCGCGTAGGTTGATTCGATATTCAGTATTCTCAACGCAAATGAAGAAAACCTTCATAGGTTGCTACAGCTAGATTTGTGGGCGCTTAAGGACAAAGAGCAAATTATTTATGTTAATTTTGTATTTTGAAGTTTTGGCATGTATACAGGTGTTAAGATTGTATAATTTGAGTGTAATTTATAAGTTTTTAGTTGAGATTTAATATTGTGATATTAGCTTAGACGTGATAATATTTTGTGTAAACTATTGAGAACAAAATATCTGAGTATTGAACTAATACTATCGTGACAGGTAGATTAGCTTATTTTTATTGCGGAGGAAGGAAAAATTTTGTGTAGGAGTTTAATTGAAGCTGTAGATCTTGATGATTGAATTTTAGAAGTATTGTGTTGTATTCTGGTTTACAGGAGGCTGAATATTTAGGGGAGGTTTTGCTGAAATTTTTAGTTAAAAAAATTAGAGTAAGAAATTAGAAATTGATAATTTAAGCATAAATTATCTTGATTTAGAGATATTTAGAGCAAGATCGGTTTGTGACATCCGTATATGATTTGGGACCAGTAGCATACAGGTTGAAATTACCTTCTGAACTGGAGAGGATTCACGATGTATTTCATGTTTCTATGCTAAGGAGATATCACTCAGATCCTTCTTATGTTATCACATCAAATGATATACAGTTAAGATCTGATCTGTCATATGATGAAGAACCAGTGAGAATTTTGGCATGAGAAATCAGACAACTCCAAAGCAAACAGATTTCGTTAGTCAAGGTACTTTGGACACGTCATAATGTAGAAGAAGCCACTTGGGAGCCTGAAGAGACTATGAGACAACAATACCCCCATCTATTTAGTCCAAGTAAACTTCGAGGACGAAATTTTATTTAGAGGGGGAGTACTGTAACGCCCCCAAATTTTTCATTTGCATTGCATAACATGTTGTAAAATATGAATAGATATCCTCGATCAAAATTGGAATTAATCGAGGTTGACTAGGAATGAAAAATTTGAAATGAATGCCTCATTAAGCGTGCCGACCTAGGAAACCCGAAGAGGGGTGACTTGGCGGGTAGTATGAGTTTAACATAAAATATGAAAATACATGTTAAGTAGAGTTAAATGGTACAATTTAGGTAAAAATTGAGGTCAAATAGACTTTCAAAAGGGCAAAAGAAGAAAAATTTTACTATTCGGTTAGGGATAATCACGGGGCAGGGAAAATCCGAAACCCGTGGGACCCGACCCGAACAGGGCGGGAAATCCCTGATCTTTTTCTCCGTGGGGGCGGGAATGGGGATAAAAAAATCCCAGAGGTGAAATTCAAGGCGGGAAGAGGAAGGGGGTCTCCGCCCCGCGGGAATCCCCGACCTCGATTATTTAATTACTAAAATATCCCTATATTCCAATTATTTACGTACTTTCCATCAACTATAAATATCCCAATTAAAAACCCTAGGCTCATTCATTCATTTCTTTCTTTCTCCTGCCGCCGTCTCCTCTTCTCCCTCTCAACGGTGTAGTTGAATTGTAGTTGAATTTAGGATCAAATTGCTATCGAAAGCATGCAAAACAGCAAGCAACCTCTGCTACCATCTTAGGTAATAAACTGCTATTTTAAGATTTGTTGAGTTTTCTTTTCTTTTATTTTTGTTTTTCTACTTGTCTAATCGTTTTGCTTAAGAACAACTCATTGTTCTTGGGTTTTATCACAATACACATATATATACCTGTTTGATTCTCGATTTTTAAAGAAATCAGATTTTTGTTTGGTTTAAATCCCTGAGGCAGGGGAAATCAATGAATTCTAAAGCTTATCTTGGGTTCTTGTTTCCTGAATAATGATAAATCGCATACATGCAAGAGTCCTTTTTTTAATTAATCTTGAAACATTCATTTCAAGATTCAAGACATAAAAATCTATCATGTATCTTTTAGCTACAGAGCTTTTATTTCTCTAGTTTTTGCATGCAACTTACTTTTCATTAATTCTCAACTCTATCAGCTGAGATTAAAAAGAAAAAGGAACCTCCAGAAAACAAAATAAAGGTTCGATTATAGAGAAATGCAGGAAAAAGGCGTTGGTTTATAGGTTGATGGTAATGTTTTGATAAGTTTTAACCGAATTTTGGTATGAAAATAATGTATGTGCAGGTGACCTTATTCTCTTTTTACAGTAACGGGTGTTCTTTGCTTCTTCTTTTTATACTATTCTTTAGTGCTTAAAACAAGTTTTGTTGTTTCTATCCCGTATAAGATTACTCCCTCATAAGTGATGGAATATGACATGGTATGAACATGGCAATCACGCAGCGGAAAAACATAAAAAACGATCATACATGCCAAACAATTTCATGACAAGAATCGAAACATGCAATTTTAGGGTTTTAAAACTTACAACTTTGGATGCCTTTTAAAAATTGAGTATGATGATGACCAACAACTGAGATGACTTTATCCACCTTAGATCTTGATCACCAATGCCAAGGAATAGCCTTTTACGCCACTCCCTCTATTCTCACACACACAATTGCACCGACGACTTAAAATCGAGATTGCTAGCTCTCTTTTAAAGTATTGTGTAATGGCTATGGTTTGAAGTTACAAAATTTGATTTTGTACTTCTCTTAGGTTGCTATTACTACCCAAGATCACAAGAGAATGAGGAACTATCCTTTCTCCTTGTGAAAATTGGCTAAAAGAAATTCTTGAGAGAGAGAGAGAGTTTCACGCAAAAACCATAGAAGAATTAGGGTTTTTCGTTTTCTCTCTCATTCAATATATATCCTTTTATTTTAAGTGATAAATCTAAAATCAAATACTTAAAGATAATTAATTTTAGCCTTTATCACTTCTTTAAAATAAGAGATATATATTGATTTAAATTCTTTTGAATTAATCCAAGATTAAAACATAAGACATATTAACCAAATAAATCACTTAATAAAGAAATTCACATGTGCCGAAATTCCTTCAATATTTATCTTGGAATTTCGGCTAAGACATCCTTTAATTAAGTGTTTTAATTTGATTATTATTCTTTTAGGTATTAATACTCAATTAATTAAATTAATACAAGACATTTAATTAATTGAAATTAAACCTTATGGGCTGAATTTCTCTCTCTCATGGACCAAGGTCCAATAGCAATTTTAAAACCCATCACACACATTAATTTGACTTTAATTAAATGTCCAAATTAATGCCCAATACTTTATTTAAATATTTTAAGCCCAATACTTTATGTGCGATCCTATAGGTCCATTTAATGTTGGCAATGAATTAATAAATTAATTCAAAGGCTATATATATTCTCCAGCAAGATATTATAGCATTCCAAATTAAATGAAAATGCATATGGTATTTAGTGACCTAATGCAATTTTGCATAGTCCCTTACCCATAAATATTAGAATTAATATAAGGCATGAAACTAGTCATCCTTATATATATATTAATTCCTTTCTTGATATTCTAGTGACACTGAACTCTCGGATAAATAATGATTACTCATTATTTCATCTCGGTATGGCCATACACTTCTCAGTTCACTGATCAAGTGGCCGATGATATTTTCTCTCTTATTGAGAGGGGTTTCACTTCTCTCATGCTCTCTAACATGAATCAATACATACCCAATCATACCCGTACTTGTCACTCTGTTACGAGCACGTTAGGTGTATGTCAAAGTACACAGTAATTCATAAAGAGTTTCATATAGATTTTAGGTCTAAGAACTCCGATACAAAACTTGCATATGAGAAACACTTATGACTTGTACCATGTAGTGTTCTCATGAGCGGATCGAATCCAGATACCATGTTCTAAGCATGTATCTATGATCTCTGATTGACACTCTTGTCCTTATGATCCGTAAGACAGAACTCAACTTATCAGAGAGAGCATACTAGTCTTAATTCATATGTTATTCCCATAACAATGACTGACTAGGGATATTTAGAATGAAGTCTCATTTATTTCAAGGTCTTACAACCATGTGCCTCACACATGATAACTTAAACTGAAACAACATTCTTGGATGGTTTTATCAATTGATATGCACAGGAATACAATAGATAAAACAATTGCCTCATTTTATTAATTAAAGTGTTTTATTACAATGCATTGGGGCTAAGGCTTACACTAACAATCTCCCACTATCACTAGTCCCAATTGGGCATAGCCCTAAGACCGAACGCTCTCAAATGAGCTTCGTGCAGATTTGGACGCAACTGTTTCATCAAAGGATCTGCTACATTGTCTTCACTTGCTATCTTGCTAACCTTGATGTCCCCACGATTAATGATTTCTCTGATCAAGTGGTACCTCCTGAGTATGTGTTTGGATTTCTGGTGTGATCGGGGCTCTTTGGCCTGTGCGATGCCCCCGTTGTTGTCATAGAAAATTTCTAATGGATCTAGGATGCTTGAGACCACTCCTAATCTAGAAATGAAATTTTTAATCCAAACAGCCTCTTTTGCAGCCTCACTCGCTACAATATACCCAGATTATGTAGTTGAGTCGGCAACGGTCTCTTGCTTCGAGCTTCTCTAGCTGACAGCACCACCGTTCAAAACAAAAACGAATCCAGATTGCGATCTAGAATCCTGAGTGTTGGTCTGAAAAGCAGCATCGGCATAACCTTTTATGACGAGCTCTTCTTGACCACCATACACCAAGAAGTGATTCTTCGTCCTTCGCAGGTACTTCAGAATCCCCTTTACAGCAGACCAGTGCTTTTCACCAGGGTCTTGCTGAAACCTACTGGTTATACTCAGTGCATGAGCAACATCTAACCTAGTACATAACATAGCATACATGATAGATCCAATAGCAGATGCATATGGGATTCTACTCATATTGTCCCTTTCCTCTTTGGTTTTAGGGCACTGTTCTTTAGTCAAAGGAACTCCCAAAGCCAAAGGTATGTACCCTTTCTTTGAGTTTCCCATACTAAAATGCTTTAGTACTTTATCTATGTACTTTTCTTGACTTAGTCCCAAGAGCCGATTCGATCTATCTCTATAGATTCAAATACCAAGTATTGTCTCGGCTTCACCTAAGTCTTTCATTGAGAAACATTTACCCAACCATTGCTTAACCTTTTGCAATGTTGGAATGTCATTCCCAATAAGAAGGATGTCGTCCACATATAGGACCATAAATACTATGATACTCCCACTAACCTTCTTGTACACACAAGGCTCATATTCGTTCTTGATGAAGTCAAATTTTTTGACTGCCTCATCAAAACGAAGATTCCAACTTTGGGATGCTTGCTTTAATCCATAAATGGATTTTTGAAGCTTGCAAACCTTCTTAGGATGCTTGGGATTTACAAAACCTTTAGGCTGTGTCATATACACATCCTCAAGTAAATTTCCATTCAGGAAAGCAGTTTTGACATCCATTTGCCATATCTCATAATCATGATATGCAGCTATGGCAAGCAAGATCCTAATGGACTTGAGCATGACTACAGGCGAAAAGGTCTCGTCATAGTCTACACCATGAGTTTGTCGAAAACCTTTTGTTACTAGTCTACCTTTGTAGGTTTTATCAGCTTTGAGTTTGAATAGCCACTTGCGTTCAATTACCTTAGCACCTTCCGGTGGATCAACCAAGGTCCAAACCTGGTTATCGTACATTGATTGCATTTTGAATTTCATGGCTTCAAGCCAATTTTTCGAGTCTGATTGCATCTCAATAGCTTCTCGGTAGGTAGTAGGATCCTCACGATCTACTAACTCAATAGTGTCACTGTTAGTGATTAGAAATCCATATCTCTCAATCTCCTTATGTACCCTACCGGACCTTCTAGGTTCTTGTGTAATGGGTTCTTGTTCCACAACTGGTTGTGAACTTGATCCCATTTCCAACTCATCCTCTATAGGAGTTTGTGGCACTTGAATTTCTCCAAGTTCTACTTTACTCCCACTGTCTTTCTTGAGAAGGAACTCCTTTTCCAAGAAAACAGCCTTGCGAGCAACAAATACTTTGTTCTCGGCTTGTGAGTAAAAGTAGTATCCCTTTGTTTCTTTAGGATAACCCACAAACAAGCAGACACTGGATTTGGACTTTAGTTTGTCAGATGTTAATTTCTTAACATGTGCTTCATAGCCCTAAATCCTGAGAAAAGACATATTGGGTTCTTTTCCAGTCCATACCTCGTATGGTGTCTTCTCAACTACTTTAGTTGGAGTACGGTTCAATAGAAACGCAGCAATTTCTAATGCATAACCCTAAAAAGAGATAGGAAGATTTGCTTGACTCATCATAGATCGAACCATGTCCAACAGAGTTCGATTTCTTCTTTCGGACACACCATTCCATTGAGGTGTTCCAGGAGGAGTGAGCTGTGAAATAATACTACACTCCTTTAGATGATTGTCAAACTTTTGGCTTAAGTATTCGCCGCCTCGATCTGATCGAATGGCTTTTATACTTTTGCCAAGTTGGTTTTCTACTTCGTTCTTAAACTCTTTGAATTTCTCAAAAGTTTCAGACTTGTACTTCATTAGATAGACATAGCCATATCTACTGAAGTCATTTGTGAATGTCACGAAGTAGCTAAAACCACCTCTAGCATGTGTACTTAAAGGTCCACATACATCGGTATGTATTAGTTCCAATAAGCCATTAGTCCTCTCACCTTTTTTATTAAAAGGACTCTGTGTCATTTTTCCATGCAAACATGGCTCGCATGTGTCATAAGACTCTAAGTCGAATGACCCAAGCACTCCAGTTTTGTGGAGTCTTGAAATGCGTTTTTCGTTTGCATGTCCTAAACGACAATGCCAGAAGTAAGTAGGGTTCAATTCGTTTGACTTAACCCTCTTCGTATTAATGTTGTATATGGACTCTTTGTTTTGTAGATCAAGGATATAAAGGCCATTTTACAACATGGCATTGCCATAAAAAATGCCTTGGCGACGAATATGAGCATTGCCATTTTTAATAACAAAATCAAATTCATCATTATCCAAACATGAAACTGAAATAATGTTTTTGCTCATAGCAGGCACATAATAACAATTATTCAAAACAATAGAAAGTCCGGAAGGTAAAGTAAGGTGATAGTCGCCTATCTCTATGGCAGCAACTTGTGCTCCATTCCCCACACGAAGGTCCACTTCATTCTTCCCAAGTAACCGCCTATTTCTTAGCCCCTGCACATTTGAACAAATGTGAGAACCACAACCGATATCCAATACCCAAGTGGTAGAAATAGAAAGGTTAATTTCAACAACAAAAATACCAGAACTGGATGCCTTGGCTCCATTCTTCTTTTGTTCTTCCTTGAAGAGAGCACAATTCTTCCTCCAATGCCCTATCTTGTTGCAATGGAAGTAAGTGCTCTCACTCTCTTTGAGTTTTTGCGCCTTGGGCTTGGATTAGGCCTGAGGTGCACTCCCACTTGACTTGAACCGAGCCAGGTCATTCTTGGGTTTTGCCTTTCCCTTAGTGGGTCCCTTCTTAATGCCCCCTTGAACCATCAATACGGGATTAGTCTTCCTAATGTTCTCTTCAGCATTCTTAAGCATCCCATGAAGCTCAGTGACTGATTTGTTCATTGCATGCATGTTATAATTCATCACGAATGGATCATAATCATCAGTCAATGAACCTAAGATCAAGTCAGTAGCCAATTCCTTTGGCACTAGTACCTCAAGCTTCTCAAGAGTATCAAGATATTTTTTCATCTTGAGTACATGGGTACTAACGGGAGTACCCACAGCCATCTTACAAGAAATTAAGACCTTTGTTGTCACGAACCTCTCGTGACGAGCTTGCTCTTGGAACATCTCCTTGAGGTGCACCATGATCGCATAAGCCTCTTGGTCCATAAATTGCTTTTGCAAGTCAGGCACCATAGTGGCCAGCATCAGACAGGTCACATCATTGGAGTTGCTCTTCTTGGTCTCAAAAGTTTCCTTTTGAACCACAGAGGCATTCCTACCAGGTTCTTCAGGCAAGGGTGCATCCAAAACATACGACTTTTTCTCTGCTTAAGAGCTATTCTTAAGTTTCGAGACCAGTCTATGAAATTGGAGCCATTCAATTTGTCCTTTTCAAGGACCGATCGCAATGAGAAATTGTTGTTTGAAGATGCCATTTTCAATCTACAATAAAATTTAGTAAGATTAAATGAGGTCTTATTTATGATCTCACAAATCGAATTAATATATCTTTAAATAATTCGCGTTAGTGATTTAATGTGGGCCAAGATCCACTTTTCACAACAACTTATTAGTCAAGCTGAGCTTGTACCCCTAATAAGTTAAGTTACTTAGGTAGGAAAACTCCAATCATGTCTCGTACATGACTCTTGGATCAAATGGGCTAACATCTTAAGATGTTATAGCACAACCCATTTATTAGTTGCCTAGGTCCGAGCATCCCTTTCCATGTTAAGTCCAACCTACATTCACAACCCATGCCTCACAAAGATAATCGGGCGCATCTAAGACTCCTAGTCTACGTGACCAATGATCGATGCCTTGACATGTTTCGAATTAGTAAGGCAACTTTGTTACTTACTATTTTTTAGGGATTCATTTTATTACGGCTTACATGGCATACGCTTTGTCATCCATACATAGCATGCATATATGTAATTGCATAAAGTAAAGCGTGACAAACATGGGCCCAAAAACCTACAACTAAGATTCTATACTATTATATAAGAATCTTCGAGTTAGGCTTCGTCTTGATTTACAAAGTCTTCAAGTATATTCTATTATAAGAAATAAATGAAACTTTTACAATAAAATATAATGGCACGTAGGCCATATTTAATTACAAAAACCAAGGGCCCATGAATGCACCATGCATATCCATTCATCACACCAAACAAGCAAATAAATATACATAGCATTCATGGATCAAACAAAGTCCAATTTTAATTAATTTAGCCAAGCCCATTAATGGAAATTGTGTACTTGAACCTTTAAGAGATGACCCCGTGATGGGCCTGGGCCGAAGCCCAATGGACTAAATCCTCTTATTGAATAAGTTCTCTTAAAAGCCCAAAACACAAACTAGTTAGATTTGTGCCATAAATCAACTCTAGTATAATTTCCAATTTTGCCATTTTTAATTTTATGTCATACAGCCCATAAACATTAAAAATACATATAATATGTGCTAACATGAATTAAAAATAAAATAATGAAGAACACATATATAGAGCACGGCATTCATGCAAAAACAAACAAACAACAAAAACTAGTTGTTTAATGCTTATGTAATGCCATAAAATGCACAAACATTTAAATCAATTTTATGAGTCATTAAATAATCTAAATAAGTCCATAAATATTGATTTAATATTCTGTACCAATCTGATCTAAACGTGTTTTTACCATTTTAATCAAAACAAAACAAACAATGTTGATTAAACATGTAACAAACACAAACTAGTCATAGTTTTAACTAATTTTAAAATTAATCAATTAAATTGTCATGGACCAGAATTAAAACCAAATTTAAAATATATCCATACCTGATAATTAATCTTTAAATATCACTTAAAAACATTCCAAAATCGTTTTTTACATTTAATATTGAAAACTAGTTGTTAAACTAACAATTAACATGCCAACTAGCACCTAGTTTTAATATTAACATGTACCATCAGGTATAAATAATTAAATCCGACCATTACCAGCACTAATGACATCTTAGGACAGTATATTAACATGTCATATTAATTATAATACCTATCTAATCAATTAAAATCATTTTTACACCAAAACAATGCAAAAAACTCAAAACAGAAAATTTCAGATTTGCATGTTTTCATAATGACGATTTTTAATTAATTTTTTCATGCATCTAAAGCAATAAAATAAGCATGTTTAGGCTCTGATACCACTGATGGAATATGACATGGTATGAACATGGCAATCACGCAGCGGAAAAACATAAAAAACGATCATACATGCCAAACAATTTTATGACAAGAATCGAAACATGCAATTTTAGGGTTTTAAAACTTACAACTTTGGATGCCTTTTAAAAATTGAGTTTGATGATGACCAACAAATGAGATGACTTTATCCACCTTAGATCTCGATCACAAATGCCAAGGAACAGCCTTTTACGCCACTCCCTCTATTCTCACACACACAATTGCACCGACGGCTTAAAATCGAGATTGCTAGCTCTTTTTTAAAGTATTGTGTAATGGCTATGGTTTGAAGCTACAAAATTTGATTTTTTACTTCTCTTAGGTTGCTATTACTACCCAAGATCACAAGAGAATGAGGAACTATCCTTTCTCCTTGTGAAAATTGGCTAAAAGAAATTCTTGAGAGAGAGATTGAGAGTTTCACGCAAAAACCATAGAAGAATTAGGGTTTTTCGTTTTCTCTCTCATTCAATATATATCCTTTTATTTTAAGTGATAAATCTAAAATCAAATACTTAAAGATAATTAATTTCAGCCTTTATCACTTCTTTAAAATAAGAGATATATATTGATTTAAATTCTTTTGAATTAATCCAAGATTAAAACATAAGACATATTAACCAAATAAATCACTTAATAAAGAAATTCACATGTGCCGAAATTCCTTCAATATTTATCTTGGAATTCAGCTAAGACATCCTTTAATTAAGTGTTTTAATTTGATTATTATTCTTTTAGGTATTAATACTCAATTAATTAAATTAATACAAGACATTTAATTAATTGAAATTAAATCTTATGGGCTGAATTTATCTCTCTCATGGACCAAGGTCCAATAGCAATTTTAAAACCCATTACACACATTAATTTGACTTTAATTAAATGCCCAAATTAATGCCCAATACTTTATTTAAATATTTTAAGCCCAATGCTTTGTGTGCGATCCTATAGGTCCATTTAATGTTGGCAATGAATTAATAAATTAATTCAAAGGCTATATATATTCTCCAGCAAGATATTATAGCATTCCAAATTAAATGAAAATGCATATGGCATTTAGTGACCTAATGCAATTTTGCATAGTCCCTTACCCATAAATATCAGAATTAATATAAGGCATGAAACTAGTCATCCTTATATATATATATTAATTCCTTTCTTGATATTCCAGTGACACTGAACTCTCAGATAAATAATGATTACTCATTATTTCATCTCGGTATGGCCATACACTTCTCAGTTCACTGATCAAGTGGCCGATGATATTTTCTCTCTTATTAAGAGGGGAAATCCCTTCACTTCTCTCATGCTCTCTAACATGAATCAATGCATACCCAATCATACCCGTACTTGTCACTCTGTTACGAGCACGTTAGGTGTATGTCAAAGTACACAGTAATTCATAAAGAATTTCATATAGATTTTAGGTCTAAGAACTCCGATACAAAACTTGCATATGAGAAACACTTATGACTTGTACCATGTAGTGTTCTCATGAGCGGATCGAATCCAGATACCATGTTCTAAACATGTATCTATGATCTCTGATTGACACTCTTGTCCTTATGATCCGTAAGACAGAACTCAACTTATCAGAGAGAGCATACTAGTCTTAATTCATATGTTATTCCCATAACAATGACTGACTAGGGATATTTAGAATGAAGTCTCATTTGTTTCAAGGTCTTACAACCATGTGCCTCACATATGATAACTTAAACTGAAACAACATTTTTGGATGGTTTTATCAATTGATATGCATAGGAATACAATAGATAAAACAATTGCCTCATTTTATTAATTAAAATGTTTTATTACAATGCATTGGGGCTAGGGCTTACACTAACAATAAGAAATAAACATCCTTTTGATAATACATTTTGCTAATAGATTGAATGACGTGGCAGGCATGCATGCAATGGTTGTTGACTCATTTGCTCAATCTATCATGGAACTTGTGATATGCTAGCTCATTAAGGTATTTCTTTACTAATGGCTGGGCAAGACATGCATTTTTGTGGCTCATTTAACTACTTTCTTTTCCTTTTGTACTAAACCTCTTGAAAAGAAGACCACTATAGCACAAAGAGAATATTGCTTTACCTCTTTCTAAAATTTAAGATTCAAATGCTTTTTACTCTTTTTTGTTTTTTTCCCTTATTCAAAAAAAGAAATTGATTCTTCCATTTTTGTACTGTAACTCTTGCTTGTCTCTCCATGGTTGAATTGTCAGCTAAAATAAAATAAAAAATAAAGCTAAAAATAGATATTTTCTTTAAGGTTCACAGCAGATTCATTTATTTCTACTTTGGATATATTGTAGACATTAGAATTCGGAGGTCATTGCACAAATCTGAATCAGAGAAACCAAAGTAATAAAAAAAAAATCTTAAAGCAATGAACAGTAAATAAATATAATCAAGACAGAGGGAGAGAATAGCAAAACCTTCATGTTGGCTACAACATTCCTAACTCTTCTTTCACACCCATCACAGTCCATCTTCACTTTGATTTCCACTGTCTGAGAAACAATAATAACTCAACTTCATTTCTCATAATAAGTAGTAGATTAGTATCACCCACGTGTTACGAACTACGGAATGAAAACATAGATCCACGAACTAAAAACCTCTTAGACATACAAAAAAAGAATATGCGAGAAGACAAACCGACAGAGTTTCGGTATCTCTAAGTTTTCTCCTCATCTTTAAATGAAAAAACTAGGCCCTTATATAAGGCTCTAATTAAGGAATACTTAATTTTCTTAATAATGATGAATTAAATTGGTAGTTGCAATATTAATAAGGAAATAATAAATATGACAGTTACGAAATTAATATATACTTGTCCATATTAATGTACACATAAATGATAGATTCCCTAATTAAGGGAAAAACCAATATGGAATTAATTTCATATAAATTATTTCCTGTTCCGATATTATCTCTATTATATCGAGGTCAATTTATCATCTCGTGAGTTATGGAAGTATCCCAAACTCCTTCTATATATATATACACACACACACACACACACACACACTTTACTTAATAGTATTTAATTATATATTTTTTGTATTTTAGAGTTTATATTTTAATATTTAATATTATCCAAAATTTTATATAACTTAAAATCAAGTATATTAATTTTCAATAAATATCAAATTTATTTTATAATATTAGCTGTTAATTTGTTGAACATGAATTTGAGCAAGTAAATTATATTTATTTTGTGATTTTTTTGAATTACTTTGCACATTTGAAATTAAATTCAATTTTGTATAATTTTTTTATAATTTTATATTATAAATTTTAATGGTTAATAGAAAAATATTAGTTAACCAAACTGAAAAAATTGAAATTGATTAACTAATTAATCGAATGTAATGAACTAATTAATGGTTATTACTTTTAAAAAATCGATATTAATAAACTAGTTAATTTTTTTACTTATTGATCGGTTAATCAATTCATGGTGTTTTCTTCCTCAACACATAATGGCTACAAATCTCTTAAAGAGCATTTAATTGGTTTTCTGACAAGTTTTTCAAGAAGAAAACAACCAAATATATATGCCACATATATTTGCCCCTTTTAAATATAGACATAAGGGCAAATATGGTTTTGAAAAGGTATATTTCAGGGTATTTTGTTTTTTTAAGGGCTTTAACAAAAGAAAAAAAAGAAAGAAAGAAACACACCTTTATGACCAAATAGAGTATGAATTTTACACTATTAAAGAGCAAATAATAAATAATTTTTTTACCATAAAAATAGCTGAATTTTAAACTTTTTTCACCTATAGAAATAAAATGCTACTTTATTTAATCATGAAACATGATAAAAAAGGATTAATAAGTAGATATTTTCTTTCGTTTTTCAAATTAACATATCACAAGCATAAAATTTAATTTGAAATTATATATTTTCTAACAATTTGGAGAGCCACGTCAATAATTGAACACCAAATTTTCATTTTTTAGATCATTGTGATTTTTAAGTGAAAAAATTAAAAGTTTATTTATTTTTATGGTACAAATACCTGATTTATTTGTAAGTGACCCGTTATTAATAGTAAAATTCATTGTCATGCATGTGACCAATCCAAACAAAGAGTATATTCGGTCTCTATTATGGGACTATAAAAATAACAATTCAAGCCTATATTTATGGTCTAAAGGGAATAACATATTTCGTAGATGGTATTGGATTGTAGATCGAGAATTAATTAATAACATGCTCTGGTAATATATATGGATATATATAAAAGCAAACAAAAAACAAAGAATCGTAACATGAAATCTCAATTGCAAAAACGCATATATACGTCCGATTAACAAAAACTTACCATGTCCTTCCATATGCACGCACATCATCATCAGCGTTCAACACCAATTATTGTTATTTCATTAAAAAAAACCATAAAAGGATAAATGAAATGTTAGTAAGGATTTGACAGAAGCTATGATTCAAAATTCATGGACGCTTGGAAGGATGATGAAGAAGAGGTCCATTGGCCTGTGAAGCCATAGCAAGCTCAAATTGCCTTAAAGATATTACTTCACTAGCAGTTTTTGTATCTATATTATTGATAGTTGAAGTAGCCTCCACTCCTATATGAGTTATGTGCTTCACATCCGTTGGATATCCTATTTCCATCTCTCTCTCCATCTCACCCTTTCTACACCCTAATTAAGAGGTAAAATTATATCATTATATTATGTTAGTATAAGGTGAAAACAAGGAGTAGCAGTACAATATGCATACATTTAAATTATCTAATCGGAGATATTTATGCGATTAGATGGTCCAGATGTACATGCACATATGTGCATGCTGTATGTATCGCACCCAAAAACAAGGGGAAATGAAAAAAGAAATTGAATGCTATAATTCCTTTTTTTTTTTTCATTTGTTGCAACTAAAAGATACAAATTTTGAATGTATTCTAAACATCAATAGAGAAATAAATCCATTTACTTACCAAAAAGATGGGAGAGACTTTTAATGCTCCTAACGAATTTGTGTATTTGGGTTGACATTTTAGGCTCTGTAAGCTTAGATAGGAAACTAAATAGATTTCTGTTTTTGTCCTCAGATGACCGTTCCTCTTCTAATCTTCTTATATCTATATAGAAAAAAAAAATATAATTAGAAACACATAATTAAATTAAATAACATGTTCCTAGGGAAATTCAACATATTAGTTTTGACTCCTCTTTTTCCCATATAAAAAAAATAAATAAATAACATTAGAGAGAACATACTTGATAAAGGTTGGGACCATAATTTTGAATTAATCTTCGGTTTAGCAACATTGCTCGACCGAAAGCAGCAACCGATGGAAAAGGGAAGAAGAAGGAACCTTTCAAGGCGGGTTAATTTCACCCACGGTCACTCAACTTATCACTAATCGCGCAAAAGTAACCGACTTTTTTTTCCTGACTTAAAAGTAACTGAACTTATTACAAATTTGCATAAAAGTCATAATCACCGGATTCCGGCAAGAACATTTGCTGGATTGATGACATGGCATGCCACGTCATATGCCGGACACACGTGGCACGTTCCACATTTGGGTTAATTTCAGCCACGGTCACTTAACTTATGATTTATCACCCAAAAGTAACTGACTTATTTTTCGTGACTTAAATGTTACTGAACTTATCATATTTTTTCAAAAAAGTCATCTTGACCGGGTTATATGTTTTTATTTTAGTATAATATGATTTATAATTTTGTATAATTTTTAGACACAAATTTTTTTATTTTTTTTTTAAAATAGTTTTCATTTTCAATTTTCGGTTGACCGAACCAAACCGATCGAAATTTTCGATTCAGTTGAATTCGGTTATTCTATAAATTTGGTTCGATTCGGTTGATTAAAATCTTAAAAGTTTGATTTTCGGTTATTTCGATTCGGTTCGATTATTGAACAGAACTTACTATTGCACATGGCTACATGGAGATGGATTTATCATCACATCATAAGCTATGACACATTAGCTATGAACACACATGGATTGTTGATGTGTCAAATATGATACATTAGCTGATAAAGGTGATTTGACAACTGACGTGTCAAATATGAAATATTAGCTTATGATGTGACAATAAATCCATCACTATGAGTATCAGGTCAAGATGACTTTTTTTGGAAAAAATGATAAGTTCAGTGACATTTAAGTCACGAAAAATAAGTTAGTTACTTTTAGGTGATAAATCGTAAGTTCAGTGACCGTAGCTGAAATTAACCCAAACGTAGAACATGCCACGTGTGTCCGGCATATGACGTGGCAAACCATGTCATCAATCCGGCAAGGGTTTTCGCCGGAATCCGGTGATCATCACTTTTATGCAAATTTGTAATAAGTTCTGTTACTTTTAAGTCAGGAAAAAAAAGTAGGTTACTTTTGCGCAATTAGTGATAAGTTGAGTGACCGTTGGTGAAACTGACCCCTTTCAAGGCTATCTCGCATTTTTTTTAATTAATATAATTATGCCAAGAACACAGCATCAAATTAAATGGAATGCGATATGTATATATATATAACTGTTAAATTTATTGGCTTTATGGACAAGTCAAAATGATTTAATATTTGGATTAATTAGGTGTTAGTGTATTGGAGCAGTTAGCTATTAGTTAGTTAAACCTAATAATAATGTGTGTGTCATCATGTGATATAGTTTGTGCTGATTGGGCATTTTATATCTTACTAAAAACGCCATCACAGCATTTCCTTTTTTTTTCCTCTTTCTTTTATAAAGTAAATTGCAAGTCTCATTATCACGCTTGCGCACAATACTGTAAACTCGGCTTCGCCTTTTCTTAAGTAGTAATATTATAGTCCTCATACCTCATCATGGGTTTGAGCACGTACCTCTCTGCTCCAACCCCTCTCGTTGAGATATAGATTTTAGAGGAAATTGCATGAATTGCCTTATTTTTAATTTTTTGTTTCAAGAATGCCATACCGATTTTACAAAATTTCACCAATGTATTTTCTTGTATCATAAATACATTTTTAACTGATATTATTTCAAAAAAGCCCTTTATTTTCAAATTCCTCTCTCTGTTCCCCCGATTTTGTTCATTCTATGTTGCCTGTCAACCTACCGGCTCTTGTTTTCCTGAAAGTAATTTATCAGCCTCGGAGGAGAATGCTGATGGAGATGTATTGCGGCCTTTTTTCTCTTCCATAGCTTCTTTCTTCTCGTGATGCTCATGGAAAGCAACACCACCAGATCCCATTGCAGTTGCTGCTGCTACCTCTCCTTCTATCTTGTGCCGCTGCGTGCTCTGGATCTTTCTTTGCCTCGTGCTTCTCATATATATATATATATATATATATATATATATATATATATATATATATATATATATATATATATATATATATATATATATATATATATATATATATATATATATATATATATATATATATATTAAACATTATTATACTTCCATTGATTTTCATTTTGTATTAAAAAATTAATATTGAAAATATTTTAGCTCTATAATAGATCAATTCGATTTCAATTGAATAATATCAATAACTATGGGACATGCTCCAAAACAGGAGGAGGAAAATTCAGTTCTAAAATGGATTCCAAATGGGGAATTATAAGCTGGTTCTATTACAATGGCTCTACTCCTATTCTTGACTGTTACAGTAAAAGCCAGTGCTAATATGGTTAATTTTCATAATCGTGTTGTTTTTCAAGCTTTTTCGTTCTGAAGATAAATATCTTTACATTGATGTAAGTTGTATTTAAAAAAAAAAATAGAACAAGAATATTTATAAGCCGCATTTTTCTGTTTGCTTTTGAATGTTGAGGGTAAAATCAGGACTACAAATCGCAAGGGAACCTGTCCTTGCGGATTTATCTACCAACGAAAATTTGGAAGATCTGGTGAAAGTTAGGGATAATTTGTTGGAGAGTCCTGTTTCAAGAGTGAACTTGGACACTGGTCTTTATGAACCAATTGAAAATGCTATCACTTATGAGGAAGCGCTACAATGGTTGTCTATTATTTTCTTTTTAATTGTTCAAGAAGTCGCTCATTCGATGAGGATCAAAAAAGGGAAAAAAGGTTGGATGATGATTAAATTAGATCTTGACAAGGCCTATGATCGTCTTCGCTGGGACTTTGTGCTTGATACTCTTTTGGAAGCAGGTTTTCCCCTGAATCTTTGCTCGCTGTTGATCTCTTGCTGGAAAAATAGTAGTTCCAGAGTTATTTGGAATGGTGGTCTTACATAAAGTTTTCAACCTTCTCGAGGAGTTCGTCAAGGAGACCCCCTTTCCCCCTATCTCTTTGTGCTCTGTATGGAACGCCTCTCCCATGGTATAGAGAAAGCAGTGAGCGAGGGCAAGTGGAAGCCAATCGCGCTCAACCGTGGGGGTCCTCCCATCTCACATCTCTTTTTTGCGGATGATCTCATTTTATTTGCTGAAGCTTCAGTGGATCAAATAGAAGTGATTAATGGAGTCCTAGAAGACTTTTGTATTTGCTCTGGCCAGTTGGTAAACAAAACAAAATCGGCTTTTTGTGTCTCCAAGAATGTCAGCCAATCCTTAGTAAACTCATTGAGAAGGAAATCAGGTATAAAATTCACTTCTGATCTGGGTTTCTATCTGGGTACTCCAGTAGTTCATGGCAGAGCAGGCATCAAACTCTACTCTTACCTGGTGGATAAAGTGGCTAGCAAATTAGCTGGTTGGAAGGCCCATACCCTCTCTCTGGCAGGGCGTATAACTCTTGTTAAGTCAGTCCTGATGACCATTCCTAATTATGTGATGCAAACAACCTCCCTCCCTATTCATATCTGTGAAAAAATTGAACAACTTTGTAGACAGTTCATATGGGGTTCTTCGACATCTGGTAGAAAAGTCCACCTAATTTCCTGGGAGAACCTTTGCAAGCCGCTAGACCAAGGGGGAGTCGGACTAAAAAGAGTTAAAATCTGCAATGATGCTTTTACATTGAAGCTAATTTGGCGTCTTTCTCAGGATAACAAAGCGCTTTGGGTTCAGATCTTTAAAGCTAAGTATCAAATTTCTAATCATCACTTGCCGCCTTCCCTTAGGCAGTCCTCTGGTTCAGTGCTTTGGAGAAACATCTCCCGTCTTTGGTCTCCTTTTAGAGCTAATGTCTGTTGGACAGTTAATGATGGAAAATCAGCCTCTTTTTGGTTTGATAATTGGTCTGAGGCAGGTCCACTGTATCTCCATGTCCCCCCTAAAATTTGTTCTTCAATCTCATGGGATACTGTTGCTCAGTTCTCGGTCAAAGATATGTTTAATACAAGCACAGGCTGGCGGAGGGACGTACTGGATAATTTTCTAAATAGTCAGGTTTGCAACTTGCTAAATCTGTCTCTTCCCCCTGATGACGGGTTGGGTTCTGATACTTTATTATGGATGCCTTCACCTTCGGGTACTTTTACAGTTAAGTCGGCTTATGATCTACTGAATCATTGTGACTTCAGAGACACCATAACTGACTGGAACCTCTGTTGGGATTGGACAGGGCCCCAACGAATTCGGGTTTTCCTTTGGCTAATCATGCATCAAAGATTGCTTACGAACGTGGAAAGAACTAGGAGGCATCTGTCTACTTCTACAGAGTGCTCTATTTGTTATGGAGGGACAGAATCCCTTTTGCACATCGTCAGAGACTGTCCAGTGGCTAAAGCTCTTTGGGCCACTTTGGTAAATAGTTCATTCACAGCTCAATTTTTATCTTTAGATCTGGACATCTGGTTGAAGCGCAATTTAAAGTCTGATGAGTACATAGGTTCCATCCCGTGGAAACTCTTATTCGGCTACACCTGTTGGTGGCTTTGGAAATGGAGAAATGATAATGTTTTCAAGAATATCTCGGTTTCGTTTGAGGTCAAGAGACAAACTATTATTGCAAGTTGCTTAGCCTTTATGAATTCCAAAGACTACTTGATTGCTGTAGGTCATAAGACTGGAGAGAAGACTGAAGTGCTGATAGGTTGGGAAGCAGGTTCTCAAAATTGGATTACGCTGAATACTGACGGTTCCTTTGATTACAACCTCTCTATCACTATCACTGGTGGGATTCTCCGTGATCAATTAGGTAGATGGTTGGGGGGTTTTTCGGCGATTGCCAGGGGTAAAAACGCCTTTGCTGCTGAACTTTGGGGAGTATTGAATGGTCTTCAAGAGACATGGAACAGAGGATGGCGAAAGATTATTCTGCAAGTGGACAATATGAGCGTTGTTACCAGCATCACGAGAGAGCACACGACTACTCCAACCTATAGTGCAATAATACAACGTATACAAGATCTTCTCCGTCGAGATTGGGAGGTAAAGGTCATTCATGTTTTTAGAGAAGCCAACAAAGCTGCGGACTTTCTAACCAGATGGGCATACAATCAAGATGAGAATTTTATTTGGCATCCAGACCCTCCAGTTGGTATTTGTGATATCTTAAATAGCGATTCCATGGGGATTGTCTTCCCAAGAACTATTTGTCTTTAACTTGTTTTTCTGTTATTTTCTTCTTCATATAAAAAAAAATTATTTTCTTTTTAATTACTTCTATAATTTTTATGATTAATTACATTTAGTTTCTAACCATTTACACATTTGATTTGATTTGTTCAAGTTTGCTAAAAAACTTTCAGATGAAAAGAAGCTTCGTGAATGGAGATCACCCCATCCCAAGACTCCAAAATGGAAATTCAATAAAAAAGAATAGCTTGTAGTACATGTAAATTGCAATAGATATGTCCAATTGTTGTTATTATTCTTTAGATAACATTACAGCTAGCATAAGGGGTAACTCTTTTACCCATCTGTGAACTTTATATTAATAGAAAATTTGCAATGAAAAAATCCTTGATCATTTATTCTTTTTTAGGTTTATATGTATAGGTATATATATAACATTTTGTACAAGATCCATTTTAATTATCAGAAGAAGAGGAATAATATATAAGCAATGTGGGAATTGAACAACGAAACAACATTTCTTCATTATCACGTGAAAAACTAACTTGGGAGATATATTAGCATACAACCTTCCACTTCCACATATTATGCTATAAAAAACTAGAGACATGCTGGAGCGTTTGCTGCCTTAATTGTAGCTAAAATTCAGATAAATCTTGCTGCCATATTCTAACAAAGTTAATGAGCTTTTTTCATAGGTTTTCATGTATAAAATATAAAAAGAAAATACAGTATATTTATTGAATTTTATAAATAAAAAATACAGTATATTTTCTTTTTTGAAAGAAAAATACAGTGTATCGTTTTATCAAAAGAAAATGCATTGTATTTTTAGTAGGTTTCCATGTATAAAATACAATATTTGTTTTATGAAAAGAAAATATAATGTATTTATTGAATTTTATGAATAGAAAATTGTATTTTCTTTTATGGAAAGAAAATACAGTATATTTTGTTTTGTAAAAAAAAATACATTATATTTTTATCATGTACAGAAGTCAATAAAAGTCTAATACATTTTATAAAAAGAAAATATAGTGTATTTTATTTTGTCAAAAAAAATATTATATTTTTAGTACGTTTTCATGTATAAAATACAATGCTTATTTTATAAAAAAATACAGTATATTTATTGAATTTTATGAATAGAAAATACAGTGTATTTTATTTTATGAAAAGAAAATACAATATATTTTATTTTGTTAAAAGAACATACATTATATTTTTATCATGTACAGAAGTCAATAAAGTCTAATATGTTTTATGAAAAGAAAATACAGTCAAAAGAAAATACATTGTATTTTTAGTAGATTTTCATGTATAAAATATAGTATCTATTTTATGAAAATAATGGCTTTAGGTAATAAGAAATATGCTTGTTTATTTTATAAAATACAGATCATGTATAATGATCTTTCTTTTTAATTCAATTTCTTTGGTTTCCAACAAGTTTTTATTTTTTCTTTTTCTTATTTAATTGTTCAAATAATTTAGTAAATTCAAGGAAAATAAAACTATATTAAAAATTATATACATATATATCTTTCTTTTTAATTCAATTTCTTTGGTTTCCAACAAGTTTTTTTTTCTTTTTCTTATTTAATTGTTCAAATAATTTAGTAAATTCAAGGAAAATAAAACTATATTAAGAAATTATCTATATATATATAGAGAGAGATATTGAGAGATTGCATCCCATTCCTTGCTCATATATCTCTTTAATTTCTTAAAGCAATCAACTAGTCAATTTCTGAGAAGCATTTAGAGCCAGCGATTGATTAGAAAACCTCAACTCAGTACCACTAAATTTGTAGAATATCGATCAATCTGTTATTCAAGTGGGATAAAAATTGGCTCAACAATTAATTAAATTATTATACATATTCTGCTTGTATGATCTAAAATTAGGGGTGAGCATGGATCGATTAATCAGTCCATAAACAAAAAAATTAATCAGTTTATTAATATTGATTTTTTAAAATCACTAATAATTAATTAATCTACCGATTTCAATTTTTCGATTTAGTTAATCAATATTTTTCGGTTAATCATTAAAATTTATAACATGAAATTATATAAAAAAAATTAAAAAAAATTCAATTGAATTTCAAATGTGTAAAGTAATTTAATATAAAAATTACAAAAAAAATATATAATTTACTAGCAAAAATTCATGTTTTATAAATTAATAGCTAATATTATAAAATAAATTTGATATTTATTGAAAATTAATATGTTTGATTCTAAGTCAAATAAAATTTTGGATAATATTAAATATTATAAAATAAACTCTAAAATATAAGAAAATATAGTTAAATGCTATTAAGTAAAATATGAACACTAATATATGATAAAACAACAACATATATAAAAGTTAATCGAATACTATATATAAATATTACTATATAATTAAAGAAAATAGCATAATATAAATTTAGTTTAAAGTAGAGATGAGCATGAACCGGTTGAGAGTACATGAACAAAAAAATTAATCAGTTCATTAATATCGATTTTTTAAAATCACTAACCATTAACCAGTCTATTATATTCGGTTAACTAATCTATCGATTTTATTTTTTCGATTTGGTTAACAATATTTTCGATTTTTTTGCTACCACCAGTTTAAAGTATTATATAAAATTTATAGAAAAATATAAAAAATTAAGGTATAAAAATAAAAATATAATTTAAATATATTTTAAAGTATTATTTTATGTAAATTTTAGAAATAAAAAAAATTAAAGATAATACACACACTCACGGTTAACCGGTACTTAAAAACTTAAACTATAACCATTAATAAAAAATGTAAAAATTAAAAATTATAACCGAATTCATCAGATTGATTAACCGTAAAAATCGATTTGATTTTGAATCGATTTGTGGTTAACCATATTTTCGATTTTTTTACTCACTCCTACCTAAAATGCTCTTGTGAGTTAATTATACATTGAATGTAAAAGGTATCAGCATCTGCCTTTGGATTACAAGATATTGCATCAGTATAAAGTTAATATAGAAAAGGCACCACCACCACCTAGTGTATATTACGGAGTTGACGCCAATCCTCTTTCTGAATGCAAAAAAGGCATTAACTTTGATCACATCGGTGAATAATTAGTATAATTGTGAATTTAAGTTCATTTATAATCAGGAAACTATAAGTGGGGTATTTTTGAAATAGAAATTTTAGTAAATAAAAGATGTGAAAGATGAAAATACGAATGGGTATTATTGAAAGTTGATTTTATTTTTTAGGCATTTCTATATGTAAAAGCCCTTATATTTTATTATATAATTAAATTCAGTCCAGTCAAAATCTAGTTAAAAATTTGCTTATTAAAAGATAAATTTAGACTTTGTATATAAATTGCGTTTTTAATCCAGTCCATCCATATGTTATTTTTATATTTTTATAAATTTTTAAGTAATTATATTATCTAAAATATTTAAGAATATACATTAAAAATAAATTTTTTATAATAAATATTAAATTTTAGACATTTAATAATATATTAAATCATTATTATAGTATGTTTTTATATTTTGTATAATATAATATATAATTATGCATAATATAATATATAATTGGGATTTCTTTATAAATACCCTATAATTTTGTGTGTGTGTGTGTGTATGTATGTATATATATATATATATATATATATCATATCATATTTACACCATAAGAATTTCTACCTTTCTTACATGCCATTTTTTAAATTTCTTCTTTTATAATTGCTATTTTTTAACCTTTGATTTTCAAAAGTGCCCCACATCCTTATTTTTACTTATACTATATTTCTAAGATGTGCTCCTCACATATCATCTACTCTTCGGCTGCCAAATCTAGCCTTAATTTCTCCTTATTAACTTCGGCGGCTAGGGCTTTCTCCTCATCTTCCTCACCGATCAAAGCCATTCTCTTTCCCTACGATGGTATTATTCGTTTGAAAATATCTGTAGCAAACCTGGAATAAACTGCTCCAATTTAATGGAAGCATTCATTGGTAATTTCTGCTTTGACCATTAATATCTTAATATGCTATTATAATTCAGTCATTAATTACTTTTTTTTTTCCATTTTTCATAGGCCCAAATTGTTGTGTCAATTCTTCAAAGAAAAATACCTTTCTTGAAATTATCCTCAATCGACTGCTATAAAGAACCTCATTCATCTGGCTCAAAGCAAGTTCAAATTACATAAAATAAACATTTTCTTTTTTATGGAACTTTTGAGTCATAATTAAGAGTTGATGATGGGTATTTAAATGGTGATAAGAATAGGGAACATAGAAATGTATGATTATAGGAATGAAGATGAGAATATGGAGCATTATAGGCAACTGACTCCACCTATGTACAACATGACAAACATTCCAAATGATGTTCCTTTATTTCTCGGATATGGAGGAAAAGACTCACTTGTTGATTTAAATGATGTCTATGTTCTTCTGGACAACCTTAAATATCATAATGCTGTTTATTATTTAAATAGGATTTTTCTCACTCTGATTTTACTTTTGGTGTAAATGCTAATTGTTTTGTCTATAATCCTTTAATGGCTTTCGTCAAGCTCAATTGAGTTTTAACAATTCTATAATTTGGTACTTATACCAAAGAGAGAACTGAACAATACGCAACAAGCAGGTATTATCAGTGCTCCTTAAGGAATTTATAGCCGAGTCTCTTTTTTTTTTATCAGCTCTCGTGGTTCTCTTTGTACTTAATTCTTTTGTTCTAAACATGTAATCCATCATTCTTGTACTGAACTATGTTAGGTGAGTTTGTTACCATGCATGGAATACAACTAAGAGACTATGTTATGGTGTATAAAGACAATCAAAATTAGAATTATGTATGTTGCTTAACCTAATTTATACATCTTAGTTTAGTAAATTTGGTGACTAATTTATGTTCTAATGTGTAGCAACATTTTGTTGATGTTTAATTAAATAGGTAATTCAGGCTAATAAGGCTTTTGATGAAGATATATATGTTAACGAAACTAGCAATACAGTAAATGACATCTTTCTTCATGATTACAAATCCAGCAGCTCCTTTAACCTGAATTATCCCATGATGGTTGATACTGGCTTGTCATTTATCTACAACACCACTAACTTCTCCGAGGACTCACCACTTGATTTTTTAGGCGGATCACTCACTAATTATCCAAGAAAATCGGGCAAATGGAAAGCTTTAGATTGGTCAAGAACTTGTTGTTGGATAAGTTTAATTAGGATTATATGTATAATAAGTAGGTAATTAAGTGTATTTTGTTAAAAGCAATAGGGAATGGAATGGACTAGCTGTGACACCCTAACTCTAAGTTCTAACCTTAATACTGCATCTAACATTCCTGGGCACAACATATCATGTTATCATGCCTTCTAACAAATATTATTCACACTAGTGATTCATCAATTTAACCATCAAGAATATAATTTAGGTGTTACCTTACTCATGATCATATTAAGTTCCACTGTAACACCCTTAACGAGTGTAAAAAGCCTATTAACATATACATATCGGGTGCATGCATAATCTGTAGGTTAACCTGGAATTTCATGCAAAAATAATCATAATTATGGCAATCATATTTTAGCCATCCACAATCTAGAAGGATATGTAAGCAAAGGCAATTAAGTAAATTTTATAATCCTCCATATTACAGTTTCTGAATTAAATCATGGCAAAATATAAGACTAGACAAAAAGGAATTTCTACATAATGTTCCTACGTCCTAAAATCTGGACCGACTTTTGTTGGCTAACTGATGCAGAATTAAATCCCTGAGTTACCTCATTCCAAACCTACATGGATATCAAACAACCTGTGCTAAGCTATAAAGCTTAGTGGAGAGATAACATTCAAAAATAACATGGTTGATCTTTCACAGTAGTCGATGATAAAAATCTACACACAAGTATTGAAATAAGAATATTAACATAATTATATCATGATTTCATTTCATACTAACAATTCATAGCCCAAAAGAAAATGAAGATGAAATATTGTAATAAGTTATTCATCATGCTTACATTATATGAATGAAGTAATCGATACATGTATTTCTTATTTTGAACACAACTCTTAAAATTAAATAGCCTACCTAAGTGCTAGTTTTAAAGGTGGATAATGGGAGCAATGGATACCCGAAGGTATCAAACAATGGATATCCAAAGATATCAAACAATAGACCCAAAGGGCCGAACTATGATTCCATTAAAGGAACAAACAATGGATCCAAATGGGGTCAACTATGGCAGCCGCAACTATATCCCTTTAGGCATGCCTATCTAATCCACAACTGAACTAAGATCCGCAAGCTTAACCACTTTTAAGAATATTTAATTCATCATATTCCTCCTTGCACATTACAATATTTGCTCAAGCCATAATTCATATATGAATTCACATTTCATATTCATATGATGGCATCAACATTTGTTACTTTAACTCATAACTCATATACAGTGTATTCAAACTTGTTCAAGAACAATTGTTATCATACTTCACATAAACATACACACACACACACACACACACACACACACACACACACACACACACACACACACACACACACACACACACACACACACACATATATATATACACGTCATTAATACCATTTCAATCATAAACCCAAACAAGTTGCAATTAGCACTTACTTGATAAACTTGCCATGATCACTTTACCTTGATCGTTAAGGCTTAATAATAAAGGCATAACATAAAACAATCACATTTTACTTTTAGCAGAATACTCATTATGTTAGTGTAAGCCCTAGCCCTAATATATTGTTATAAAACATTCAGGTTAATAAATGAGGCATTTGTTTTATCTATTGTATTCCTGTGCATATCAAATGATAGAACTATCCAAGAATGTTGTTTCAGTTTAAGTTATCATGTGTGAGGCACATGGTTGTAAGACCTTGAAACAATTGAGACTTCATTCTAAATATCTCTAGTCAATCATTGTTATGGGAATAACAAATGAATTAAGACTAGTATGCTCTCTTTGATTAGTTGAGTTCTGTCTTATGGATCATAAGGACTAAAGTATCAATCAAAGATCATAGATACATGTTTAGAACATGGTATCTGGATTCGATCCATTCATGAGAACACTACATGGTACAAGTCATAAGTGTTTCTTGTGTGCAAGTTTTGCATCGGAGTTCTTAGACCTGAAATCTCTATGAAACTCTTTATGAATAAGTGTGTACTTTGACATACACCTAACGTACTTGTAACAGGGTGACAAGTATGGGTATGATTGGGTATGCACTGATTTATGTTGGAGAGCACGAGAGAAGTAAAGGGATTAACCCTTTTGATAAGAAAGAAAATATCATCAGCCACTTCATCAGTGAACTGAGAAGTGTATGGCCATACCGAGATGAAATAATGAGTAACCATTATATCTAAAAGTTCAGTGTCACTGGAATATCAAGAAAGAAATTAGTAAATATAAGGATGACTAGTTCCATGCCTTATATTAATTATATTAATTATGATATTTATAGGTAAGGGACTATGCAAAATTACATTAGGTCACTAAATGCTATTTGCATTTTCATTTAATTTGGAATGCTATAATATCTTGCTAGAGAATATATATAGCCTTTGGATTATTTATTAATTCATTGCCAAGATTAAATGGACCTATAGGATCGCACACAAAGCATTGGGCTTAAAATATCTAAAATAGAGTATTGGGCATTAATTTAGGTTTTTATTTAAAGTCAAATTAATGTATGTAATGGATATTAAAATTGCTAAATGGACCTTGGTCCATGAGAGAGGGAAAATCGGCATTACTAGGTTTAATGTCAATTAATTAATTATCTTGGGATAATTAAGGTGATTGAGTATTAAATCCTAATAGCATTTGAATCAAAATGAAACAATTAATTAGGAGAGAGTGTGGCTGAAATTTAAAGGTAAAATCCTAGTGAATTTTGGCTTGCTCAAAATCCCTAAATAAGTGGTGGACTTTGATTAAATGATCAATGAAAATTTAAATTAATTTGAATTTAAATACTAATAGAATTTGAATTAATTTAGATCACTTAATTAAGAAGTAATGGAGGTTGAAAATAATACCAAAAACCTAGGGGATTTCGGCCATCACAAGTTTTCCTAATCTAGTGATATAAATTGATTAATTTTATTTGACCTAGAGAGGTTTTTTCTCTCTCTCATTACCGCCACTCTCAAGGGAAAAAGAATTCTTTCTTCTTCCTTTGAATTTTGGGCAGCCATTTGTGAACCCTAGAAAAAACAAGATCAGATCTTGTGTCTTTAATCAATACCCATTGCCGAATACACAAAGATTAGAGCTAGCACTCTCGTTTTAAGCTTTCTTTGCAAGTGTGTGTGTGAGCATAGTGAGGTGTGGCACAAAGGCAGCACCTTTGGCATTGGTGATCAAGATTAGATATATATAAGTCTATCTTATATATTAGCCATTGTAAAAATCAAGTTTTAAAGAGCATCCAAGGTTGTAAGTTAATTCAAAATCCTAAAATTGCATGTTTCAATTCAATATTGGATATTGCATGGCATATATGATCAAAATTTTTAATTTTTCCACTGTGTAATCATTATGTTTATGCCCTGTGATATCCCATCACATTAAGTGTAAATTAGGTTGCATTAGAGGGTTATTTATCTTTATAAAAAGTGTTGGTTCATTCAAAATTACTGTGGAAGCATTTGTTAAATAATCCATGTGAGTGTATAAGACAGTGAAGTAAAGAGCAGTGGAGTATACAGGTAAACATGGTATGGCCGTGCATCATGAATAGTGAGATCTTGAATGGCCGTGCATCACAGGGTTGGAAACCCTGCATGGCCGTGCACCACAAGGCTAGAAGCCTTGCATGGTCACGCGCTATAAAGCTTCTAGCCTTGCGTGGCTGCACACCATAAGGTTGGAAGCCTTGCTTGGCCATGCACCACAAGGCTTCTTGCCTTGCGTGGCCGTACACCATAAAGCTGGAACCCTTGCTTATCCATACACCATAAGGCTTCTTGCCTTATGTGGTCGTGCACCAATATAAACAACAGGAGCATATCCTATTACCAGATCAAATTAAAATAAAAATGACCAATGAGCCAAATGACCTCTCAAAACTCATCTTAAAGCTCATCACTACTCAACTACTCAACCTTAATTAAGGGTTTCACTAATTTAAGAATCCAGTTCACAATAACCCTAATTTCTATAGATCCATCTACAGATAACCTTATACACAACAAAACCAAACAGTATTCCCATACCTGAACATCGTGACATTTTCACTCCTTCAAGATCCCTTTGCCCTTATCCTTTCTTGTCTCTGCTACAACAAACCATATAAAAACACTAAATTTTCCTTCTTTCTATCATGAAATCTTTCATTAACACAAGAGATAGAAAGGAGAATTTCCTCTCACCAAAACCCCCGTTCTAGACTCAGAGAGAGAGAGAGAGAGAGATGGTTTTCCTTAAAACAGATAGTGATATTAATCACTGAGCACATGAGGAAGCCTTTAAAAGATCAACAATTACCATTTAACCCCTTTTTGAATTTCTCTCTCAAAGCTAACCGCTCTAAACTTTTAATTTTTGCTTTGACCCTAAAATAATCTTAAATCATAATTCTTACCCCAACATCACTTTTATCAATCAATTAACCCACTATTCATTAATTTCTTTGAAATTACCATATTACCCTTCATGAAACTTTAACCCAATATGGCTATATCCATACTAATATTAATTTAGCATGCCAAATCATATAATTAAGCATAATTTCTACCAAGGTCAAGATTCGGCCCTCACACTAGCTTGAAAGGTAAAAGGAATAGAGGCTAGGACTTCATTTTGAATGAAGGTAGTGTACCTTTTGGAGTGTCATGTAATGGTAATAAATTGTGTCAATAACTTTTACTTTTCTAGCATCAATATACAATTTTTGTTTAATTTTTTTAAACCCATGATCATTGGATTAGTGGAGATTAATTGTTAATTAATTTAAGTAACATTGCAGTTAAACACTATTATTTATATATTTCTTTCGTTTACAATTTGAAAAGTTGAAGCATCTAATCATCCTTATATGGATTAAATAAAAAAAAACTAAAATATAGTGTATTTATTTTTAGGAGGCATCCATTGCTAGATTTGTGCCTATTTTAATGTATTTTTTATTCTTTTTACTGTTCTTTATGTCCTTTTCTTGATATTTGATTCCTGATTCATTTTTCATGTCTTTATGTATAATTTTAACCAGCTTTTCATTGTATATTTCTTTTGAAATGTTAATTGTTTGGTTTTTTATGGTTTATGTGAGCAATCAATTGGATGTATATTTGGAGTTTTCTTAAGGGATGATTATGCTTCAGGAGTTGTGCCCCAATTGGTTCATTTTTTTCTTCATTTGTTTATTTTATTTTGCATTTTTTATTTATTATTTTGCTTTATTTGGTTCGATTTTATTAACTTTGGATGTATTTATCTTGTGGATGTAATAGATAGCAATAAAATCATTTTTCTTGCATATTTAAATGGAAAATTCACTTAAACTCATTTTTACTAATTAATTTGAGGTTTTTTTAATAAAAGGGACCATTGTCCAACTTTTAGCCTAAAGATTGCACAAATAGAAAAGAGTTTTTTTAAGATATACATGAGGGAACAAATGTTCCCAGCCCAATAAATATTCCAATTTATGTATGTAATTTTATTTTTGGATAATTTATTTTTGCAAAAATTTAAGTATTGTATTATTTATTTACTTATTTATCGCTTTATTTAATTACTTGACATGTTTTTTTAAATTTATGCAATGCATCATATAAGAAGGGAGATAACGGAATAATGTTTAAAACTCAATTATAAAATAATAGTTAAATGAGGTGCCAAGTAAAAGTGATGTTTTGAACACCATTCGTGATGTTTTGAACACCATTCTCTTTTTGGGCATTAAAAGGTCAATATTCATTTCCTAACATTTTATTGGATGGTGATTCCATGACATCTACCTCTTTGAGCCCATATTAGATGCCTTCATAGGTTGCCCATTAACAATAATTTGGACCTGGCCCCCTTTTTTATTATGAAGTAGCCAATTTATGAGTTATAGTGAGCCTATTCTGGCTTTGAACCCTAAAAAGGAGCTTCCAAAAACCCAATAAGAAATGAGCATGGCTTCGATGTGTGTCATAGTGTCGATTCCATTGGGGATAAAGAGATCTTTCTTCTAAAGGCATCTTGGATAAGTTTCCTTTATAATTAGGTTTTTCTTATTAATCCTACCTCTTATCAAAATCGCATTCATGTTGGAGCCTTAAAATTAAATTAGGTATCCCTTTATAGTAAATATCCTACA